>CP136063.1:68212979-68790479 GCA_032622095.1 Siphonodentalium dalli | reverse complement strand
AAAGCGACAGAGAAATCATATCGATAAAAATGCATTCTTTTGTTATGAGGGGAAGGTTCTACGGAATGATCTTGATGTTGTGGAAGGCTGGGCATCGTATTTTGAAAATCTGTACTCACCGCTATACCAATCAGACTTTGATTTCAATCACTTCCACTGTGTTAATGACTTTATTGCACGTACAATGGCCAGTAAACAAAGCAGTGATATTGACAATCGCATAATTTTTCCTGTATCAACTGATGAACTGAATCAAATATATCGGGGTCTAAGTTCGGGGAAAGCGGCGGGATGGGACGGGATATCCAATGAACACTGAAAAAGTTATACAAACTCGATTGGAATCTTATGCACCCAAATTAATACAAGTGCACCCGCTTCAACATGGCTTCCAAAAAGGTATAAGCGCAACCATGACATCTTACGTAATGAAGGAATGTATTGACTATGTGTCGCTAGTAAACAAAAATTATACAGCTTATTTTTAGATGTCTGGAAAGCATTCGATACCGTCTGGATTAACGGATTGTTATTTAAATTAGATAAACGCGGTTTTAAAGGAAATTTATTTTGTCTCAATGAATTGTTGACAAATGTTACATGTTCTATTCGTTATAACAATTCCTTATCTAGGTGGTTTGACGTTCGTCAAGGGGCTCGTCAGGGAAGTATTCTCTCCCCATTTTACTACATGGTCTATGTTGACGAGTTGATATGTACTCTCGCAAATTCCCCGTATGGCCTACAAATGCTCGGAGTAAATTTCACATGCCCAACACATGCTGATGACATGGTTTTATTATCACTCAATAGTGTCGGATTATCAGCTCTTATCGATATGTGTTTTGAATACAGCAAAAAGTGGCAATATAAGTATAACTCTAATAAATGCTCGGTAATAGTATTCAACGAAACAAAATCAGAGTTCTCTCGTCAATATCGCGTCTGGAACTTAGGGACATATACTCTACAAGAATGTTCAGAAGTTACCCATCTTGGTATTCCACTCGATAAATACGATTTTAATTCTGTCTTCATTGATCGGATATGTGATAAAACCCGAAGTACATTCATGATGCTAACGAACGCCGGAATATACCCCGGTGGCATTACACCAAAAAGTTGTTCGTTGATTTATTATTCGGTGGTCATTCCAAAAGGTTTATACGGATCGGAACTGTTATGGTGTGTGAATAAAACTCTATGCGACCGTCTCGAGAGAATGCACCGTTTCTGTCTAAAATATTATCAGGGTCTTCATAATCGCACAAAAACAGTTATAGCTCAAGGATTATTCGGTATGTCGTCAATGGTATCATTAATAGAAAAACGTAAACTGTCATTTATTGGTTCAATATGCAATCTGTCGTCGAACAAAACCGCCAAAGATGTATTTATTACACGGTTATACCAGTATCTAATGTTTCCTACAGCTTCAAATTCTAATTTCATGGTTGATATTATTTGTACATTGGACAAATATGGAATGACCGAATACTTCGAGAAATACTTATTAAATGTGACCTTTCCAAACAAATTATCATGGAAAAATATAACGAAGACCTCATGGTTAAATATAAATAGAGATGAATGGGAATGTAGCAAAGACGATGATACTCGATTAAACCGTTTCTCGGCACTCCAGCCTAAATTATGTATGTCTAGGCTATGGGAAAACTGTTACATATATCCTAAGCATAAAGATTCTTATCTCCTTGTTGCACGTCTTATTTCCATTCTTGAAACGGACGAACAATCGTGCCCATTTTGTGATAGAAAACACAATTATCTGGTCAGACATGCATTAATCGAGTGTGTATCAATATGTGATAACCGTAATATGTTTGAATTTGACTTATTAAACGAATTTCATGTAGACGTATACATGCAATATGATAGTTTGAATGCGGAATCCAAAACGCGAGTTCTATTATCCGGAATAGCTGAACTTGACCATTGTATACGCGAAATAGATAATGAACTGATCGATTTTTTCGTTAGGAAATCAGCTTCTCTCTGGAAAGCATATGTTGATAGCATATCATCACTAATGCCTGTACCTCCATAGTTGTGTATTAAAATGATATATACGTACGCGTAACATACGAGTGCATATCTATAGCTATATGACTGTATATCATATGTGTACTTGCTATGTATAATGAACATGTAGACGCATACACGTATTATGCAACCACAATCAATTGTATATAGCTGGTATTCGTCGCGAATTATACTCAAACCATTTTCGATATATTGTTTCAACACGCACATTATGCCAATGAATATGTTTAATGTATAATTATGTTAATTATGTAATAATGTGTATGTGATTTTGTACACTATATCTTCGTTTACGGAGGAAATAAAGTCATATATATATATTATCATCATCATCATCATCATCATCATCATCATCATCACGATCATCATCATCATTATCATCGTCATCATCATCATCATAATCATCATCATCATTATCATCATCATCATCATCACGATCATCATCATCATCATTATCATCATAATCATCATTATCATCATCATCATCATCAACACGATCATCATCATCATCATCATTATCATCATCGTCATCATCTCCATCACCATTACCATCATCATCATCATCATCTTCATTAACATTATCATTATCGTTACCATCACCAATCAGTACCATCAGTAGCAGCATAATCATCGTCGTTATCGTCGTTATCGTCGCTATCGTGCTCTTTGTCGTTATGTCCTCGTATCTCTTTCGTCGTCACCATTTTAGTCATCATAATCATCAACGTCGTCGGCTTCCTAACTTTAAACACCAACAACAATGCATAATGTTTAACTCAAGATTTAACGAGTATATTCCAAATCGTCATTAAAACATTATCATCATAAAGCGCATTGAGGCTTGAGCCAACTGGGATCAGGCGCTACATATAAGAAACCTGTTTATTATTATCATCATTTGAGCGACACTATATCACATTAGGGCCATATCACGTGTTGGTTTAATGCTTGAACTGTGGTATTCTTAGTGTATGGCCCAGTTGGGACCAGAATGTTTGGGTCGTGTTTCGGTCGAGAGTGGTTCACATTTGGGAAATGGTTGCCTCTTCTGTTTGAAGTACCTGAATATTGCCGACAGACTGTTGACTGTGTTTTTGACTGTTCGAGAATCGATTTCAACACACCGGTCGTTATTCTTAATGAATTGTTCTTAATGAATTGTTCTTAAAGAATTGTGGTCCACTTGTGGTCTTTGTACTTACCATTTGTTGTGGTTGTTATTCTTAATGAATTGTTCTCAATGAATTGTTCTTAATGAATTGTTCTTAATGAATTGTGGTCGTTATTCTTAATGAATTGTTCTTAATGAATTGTTCTTAATGAATTGTTATTAATGAATTGTGGTCGTTATTCTTAATGAATTGTTCTTAATGAATTGTTCTTAAAGAATTGTGGTCCACTTGTGGTCTTTGTAGTTACCATTTGTTGTGTTTAAGGTCAGATGATGTGCGATACCTTTCTCTTTCCCAGATGTTCGTTTTCTGGACCTAAATGTAACGAAAATTGGTATTGCACATGACCAGATATCAATTTGAAAGGACTTATCAATGACTCAGTCGGTTTAGTATGAACATCCATTATTTTTAGATATATACATCAACCTGACATATTACATGTATCAGCCTATTATCAGACCAAATTCCAACGACCGTATGTCCGTTTCAAACACGCATTGTACATTGTTGCCTTGCAAATTTGAAAAGAAACGATGGTAATTATAAAGTGATAAACAATTATACTGTACTTAAAGCATAATTATATCAGCGCATATGACAAACTATTTACATAGTAGTTTTCTCCAATGTTGTGACCGACATTGCCAGTCGAATATTTTGACTGGAACTGTAACATGTATCAATATCAAGAATAAGATCTATGTATATACCAGTGTCTTATGTCCATTTAAGGAAGTATGCGCGAGAATTGTCTTAAGAGGCACACTTCTACGACGATGTTTGATATATTCTTTTCAGTCGGTAGGTTTTCAGTATTTTTCTAATTGAGGAAAGTCCGCGCAGATGGTTGATTTCACCGGGATATTAACCCACTGCACATACGAATCCCGCATTCAACTGAGTAGGTTGCCCAGATACATGTAGCAGTTTAAATTCCCTAGTTGTGTATGGATCGGAAAGCTGCGGATATTGCGACTCGAGCCAGATTCACAGTCCCTGAGTGGCTCATGTTTAGTTAATTAACCTTACCAGCTGAGCCACATGGAGCCCGATCACATCACGTAATAACATAACTAACGCATATACATAACGTAATAACATAATTAAATTCAAAATAGCATAAATAACCTCATAATAACATAACCAACCTCCGATAATATAAATAACGCCTATGCATCACCATATACCATAACTAATCTCTCAATAACATAAACAATCGCCTAATTATATAACTAACCTCATAATAACATAAATAACTTCTTAATTACATAACTAACATCTTAGTTACATCATTAACCTCATAATATCACAACTAACCCGCTAATAATATAACCAATGCATATACATCACGTAATATCCTAACTAACCTTATAATTACATAAATAACAACATAATAACATAATTTACGTAATACCATAATTAGCATCATAATAACATAACTAACCTCAGAATAACATAAATAACGCCTATCCATCATGCTATAACATAACTCATATCATATTAACATAACTAGCCGCTTAACTATATATAACAAACCTCCTAATAACATAAATAACATTTTAATGACATAACAAACATCTTATTTACGTCACTGACCTCATAATAACATAACTAACCCGATAATAACATAACTAACGCATATACATCACGTAATACCGTAACTAATCTTATAATTACATAACTAAAATCCTAATAACATAACTTACGTAATACCATAATTAGCCTCATAATAACACAAATATCATCATAATAACATAACTGACCATATAATGGTATAACTGACACCATAACACATATAATCATAAAACGCATATAATCACGTAATAACTTAACAAGCCTCATAATAACAAAGAATCTCACAATAACACAACTGACCTACAAACTCATAACTGACCTCATAGTAACATAACTAACCTCCTAATTAACAGCAACAGTAATACAACGAGCACGATAACGACTACCACTGACGGGACGATTACGGCCACCAGAGGGACACCTGGAATATACAAGACACACACTTTATGTAGACGGACACTTGAGTAACCGAGCTTCGTAATCCGACTCGCAAGCAATAGCGAACAGTGTTAATATGGCAACCGTTTAGGTGGTCATCAATTAAACGCTTGTTGCTACTGACGTTATCCGGTGTCATTTCGACCTTTCCTAAAAATGGGAATTCCTTTTTAACTGTTCAAAATTATATATTTTGGCTATATAATTTTCTTTGATGCGTACGTTCCAAATTTCTTCCAAATTTCTTTAAACCACTCCCGGATCATACCTCACATACCTGTAAAAATTGGACACAGAACCACAAAACATCCCCACGTCTTTAATATGTCTATCAGCTACTCTCCTTTTCCATCACGATTTTACATACACCTATGTTATATTGATATCATGTGAAAACTTTATATAATGACGGAATAAACAACGTTCTACTGTCCTGTTTTCCTCTGTTGACTTACAGATAGCCGTGATTTTACACTTTGCGGTTGTCATACTGGTTTTTGCCTGCCAGTCCGGGGTGCCGGCGTGGCGTTGTACACCGACATCCACTTTTTCATAATTGGCATAAAACATAAAACACTATTGCCCATTATAGTCTGACGGGTGTTTCCTCTGAGCAATCAGACTCGCATATAAACATATTTGATAAGCTGTCAAATCGTGAGCCCGATTGCTCAGGTGTGCGGACAGTGCGGGTAACGCGAGCCAGCACGATCAGACAAGAGTGGTGGAACGTGTGCTACTTTATCTTCTTGGATTCACTCCCATCATATTTATCTTCCGTGAAGTGTGACTTGAACAAAATGGCTGCCCCACCCCCACGCCCGCCATAAAATATGTACGTGAAAATCTCATAATTGAAATTTTGAAGTGACATATTTGTATGTTTGACGTGAGGTCTGCTGACTTTAAAATCGTGACATGCTGGAATGACTATTAACGAAATCAAATTCACAGAGGTGGTACATACATGAGGGTGTGCAAATTGAATTTATTCCAAACAAACTGTTCAGTTTTGCAATTGCCACTGCCCGAATGGTGATACATATAATGGTGGTACATATAGTGGTATTACATATTATAGTGGTGGTACATATAGTGGTCGTACATATAGCGGCAAGTCTCCGAATGGTGGTACATAGCGGCAAGTCTGCGGCAAACCTGACTCGAGTCCGATTGCTAGGCTCGATTGCTGACATTTTAATAAAACAAAAACAATAAATGAGACGAAAAAGCGTGTGTAGGATGGCAGTGAAGGGAAGAGAGGAGTTGACCACAAGTCAAATGGCCTTTTTAAAGACACGGGCGCCCTTTGTTGCAGAAATATTCACATTTGTTGAAATCGCCATCAACAGAAGGAATATTAAAAAAAATATATAGTTTTGTTCATATGCCAAACATAATCAGCGCGTAAATAGTATATTGTCGTCAAGACGTAAGATGGTGTACGTAAACAAGAGCCTGCTCGTGTTACAGAAGTTTTGCTTCTGTTTACATAACACAGCGCAATTATATTGGTTAATCACACACAAATGATATTAAAACGCTCTTTATTATTTCCATAGCAGGAAAACAGTAACAAATAATACTCTTTATGTTTACCATATCCGGATCTAAACAAAAGCCAGGTTCTGCAACGTTTTTTTGCTTTTGTTTACATAACAAAGGAAAAACATTTGACAACAGCATACTGTCTATGCCATATTTCTGATTGGTATAAGAACAAGTTCTGTCTATATTTGACTATTCTTCCTGGTTATGGCGGTTTTTGACGGAGATGAATAGTTTAACAGCATACCCACCAACGTCGCCTGTATATTTAAAATGTCATCTCCTCATTATTTTCTAAATGGATAATTAATCCCCAACGGACGGGAACTGTAGAAGTTAAAATGTATTCATTCATGGGAATTGATATACCAAAAAAGCACGTCAATGTCGAAGTCAACTACAGTAAGCATGTAATGAACAAAAGTATAATCCATGCAATATGTTCTATACAATGTACTCGTACGTAGGTATATAAATATATATATATATAAAAATCATCAGATTCCGACAACAACAACATTTTTTGAAATGCCGCTTCAGTTATCAGAATCGATTAATTGCCCAAAAATATTGCAAACCACAGTCAACTATAGTATGAAATTGCCAAAAGTCTGTTTTTTATCAACATTTTGTTTCGCAAAATTTTGCCGATTTGTTAAATATCTGACATAAAAAAGCTACTTGATTTTAGAATTATCCATCTTCATCCATAATTTGGTCCGATACCGTCTTCTCGTCGACTTTTACTGGGCCACTAAAAAATTATTGGTGGTGAAAAATAATAGATTTCAAAAATTGATATCTGATCACTCTGATGTTTGATGTGAGGGTTCCTCGACTCGAAACAAATAAGTTTTACCCCCGAAGCCAAGAATATAGTCATTTGCGAGCGTTAATTCGGATTGGGCATCTTTAATGTAAATCTTTTAGATTCAGGAATTAATCTTTTGCAACACACCATTGATCAGTATGTTACATGATTGTGTATTAGAAAGTCTAATGTGACGTCTCCGCATACAAGTGTTCGAGTGGAAGTAATATATATAGGTTGTTTGCCATTGGCATCTTTCAATCGATCAGAGTTGCTATAGCGTTATGTACTAACATTTGTCACCTTGTGTCACCTGGTGTTACAGTAGAAATAGCCACCCACCTGTACTAATGTCGCATTTAGGTCCTTCCCAATCACCAACACATCCGTTGAGGCAGTACCCTGTTCCTGCATGACAGCCAACGGAAGCACAGTGCGTTCCACATTCGCTGATACACGTGTTACCATAGTAACCATCTTGGCATCCATTACGACATGTCCCATTAACCCGATCACACTCCGTTAAGGACTGCGTGTCATGACGACAATTGGGACTACACTGTTTGTCGCATGTGTTCCCATAGTAACCAGGGACGCAGCTTATGCATGAACCAGTAGTAAAGTCGCATTTCCCGTAAAAACAATAGGCACTGCACATATGATCACATTGCTTACCGAAAGAACCAATAGGACAGCCGAGACAGTCGCCAGTTTCGGAGTTGCATACTTTATTCCCATGCGCATCATTTAGACAGTCATGATGACATGTATTCTTACACTGCGACGTCAACCCATAGAAGCCGCTAATGCATACGGTGCACCGAGATTCAGATGAGCACGTGGTACATTTCTCCGGACATAGACGGCATTGTCCATCAATGACATAATATCCAGGGTAACACGCTACACACGTGGCATCGCGGCACTTTGAACACTTTTCTTGACACTGGTGTGAGCAGTCAGTTCCATACCAGCCCGAAATACACCCTTCTGAGCATTTGCCAGATGCGGGACATTTACTATCGCCATCACAGTGTCGCCCGTCACATGGCGTGGAACATGAATGTGTCAGGTCGTACAATCCGGGTAGACACGTTAGGCATTCGCCGCCAGTCTGATTGCAGGTTAGGCAGTTACGATGGCATTCGTGAATGCAGTCGTTACCAAACCAACCGCTAACGCAACCTGGATCGCACGTACCTTCGCTATCACAGCCACTGGATGAAACACATTTCCGCGCACTGCATGTGAACGCACACTGACTGGGCAGGTCATAGTCACCTTATTTGCATAGCAGACACGATCCCGATTCCTGATCACACCGCTGACAGTTACTCGAGCATACATCGACACACGTTGCACCCCAAAACCCATCTGCGCATGGACCATCGCACTCACCAGAAATAACGCACGTTTTCATGTCGATGCAGTGGCGTGTGGTACATATTTTGTCACACCTAGTCATGGCATCATAGTAACCACTTGGGCAACTTACACACACCCCCGTGGAACGATCACACGTGCGGCACCAATCATAGCACTCCTCGTGGCAAGTGTCGCCATACCAACCGTTGACACACCCAGTGGTGCAATACCCAGAAGAAGGACATAGACTATCGGGTACACAATGGCGGAGGTCACACGAACCGCCACAATCAAGCTCCAAATTATACCCGCCATCGACGCAAGACAAACACTTTCCATTAAGTTGGTCACATGCTGAGCAGTTTCCAGGGCATGCTTGGTTGAAGTCAGAATCGAACCACCCTGTTATACAGCCCGTGCGACATTTGCCTGGAAAAGATGAGGTGAAGATGCAAGTGTCAATATTTAAAAGTCATCCAAGGAGTAAAATTTGAACCAAGTAATCTTTAAAATGATATTATTGACCACATAATAGTTTTAACATAATTGTCGGGTGAGTCACCAACAGTGTGGTTTTAATTTGTGAAAGGTTTGTCAATATATATCCAATGACCGCGATTCAGTTGAACATTATGTACCTCATGCCAACCAGTTTGTTATGAAATATGCTATCCACAATATAATATACGATTTAACACCCAACTGTAGCTGCTTAATTTTAGCGCGTGGGCCTAATTTGAATATGGGGCTTAATTTATGGGAAACATATCTTCGTGTTGGATAAATTTGAGATCATTTAGTTTGTGTCTGTTCGATTTTTTAAATCAGCTGTCCCGTAAAAAATGCACTTATAGATCACGGGAAGAACATGTACAGCTATCTTCTCTCTGAAACTAAATAACTGTGACAACTAAAACAAAAAGAAAGCAGAGCGTGAAATTGTTTAATTAGTCCATGTTTAGATAACTCAATATACACGTTCATGTTCCGGAAATCGCACGTTATTCTGTTTCCGATTCCAGAATGGCAATGAATGCACATGTCGCAATAGTTGGATCATACAGGTCAAATGAAGATTTAATAAACCATAAAACTCCAAAAAATTAAATGAAGGATAAAATTTCAAACTACATAATTTTGAAATTTATGAAACAAAAATAGAAAACTTTATTAAAAAGCCACAAAAAAAAGAAAAGAAAAAAAGAAGATTTAAAATATATAGAATCATCATCAGTTGCAAGTTGCTGGCTCCGTGACGTCATATCGTGTGACGCTGATCGCATGTACCTATATATCTGATATATCCATCAACCATACCTGAGTTCGGACATTCACTCGTATCAATGCAGTGCCGCGTGTTGCAGAGACCAGAACAGGAGCCATCATAAATGTAATAACCGTCTGCGCATGTCTGACACGCTCCCGCGTCTTGTGTGCACGCCTCGCAGTTGCCTAGACACTGTAGCGTGCAGCTGGCTCCCCAGAAACCACTTTCACATCCTGCATCACATTGGCCGGTAGGTGGACACGTGCTGGCTGATGCACAGTGTCGCTGACTGCAGTCACTACTGCATGCTGGGAGGTCGTAGTAGCCACCCTGACATGCCAAACAAACGCATGTTAAACAGTTATCTGGACACTGCGCTGTGCAGTGTTCGTCATACCAGCCGGGTTGACATCCGGTGCTGCATATACCGGACGACGGACAGCCGCTACCGACAGCACAATGTCGCATAGCACAGCTCGAATCACACATACTCTGTGGGTCGTAGTAACCCTCTAGACAAGCAGTACAAACGTCCGCATTCTTGTCACAAGCACATTTTCCTGGACACCGTTTTGTGCAACTTGATCCCCAATAACCATCTACGCATGCGCCACTGCAGTCTCCAGAATCCGGGCATGCTGACTCACCGTGGCATTGTCGGTCAGAACACGCTTTATTGCAGCTCCATTGGAGGTCATACAGGTTGTCAGCACATTGGTCGCATACACCCGTGTCCCGGTGACATTGTTTGCACCACGTGACACACTGAAACGTGCAGTCGTTCCCCCACCAACCACCGAGACATCCCCCGTAGCATTCGCCGGTCCATGTCGGACACTCGTTGTGTGACTTGCACTTTCTGTCAGCACATTTGTGTTCACACCCGGTATTAAGGTCTCCATACCATCCATCGGCACAGGCTGAAATCAAGGAAAGGTTTTAACCCTTTCGTGATGGGAGCTGCGCTGGTGCAGCATTACAGATTATGTGCCAGTACATTATCTTGTATATGTGAGCTTCCATTAAGGAGCCTCGCATATGTAAAAGAATGCACTTGCCTACAAGGTAAAGGTAAATATTAATTGTTACGCCTGTGGGAGCGTCGCATATGTGACCCGCCATATCAAATCCAGTCGTAAGTCGGGATTTTTTTCCCTGTGCCAATGCAGTCTCTTATATATGCGAGTCGACCATAGGTCGCCTCGCATATATAAGAGAATGCATTGGCCTAACAATTTTTTACAATTTTAATAATTTGTTCTTGTATTCTTTAACAATTTTATAACTTCACCCATACAGAGCCCCAGACAAACACGAGCAGACGACACTCTTCTATATGCTTCTATATATGTGTGGGGCTCCCTGCAGGGTAATGGATGTTTTTTATTTTATGTCCTAAAAATTGTAAGAAACATTTATTTTAAAAAAATGATAAAAAATTGTTAGGCCAATGCATTCTCTTATATATTCGTCGACTCGCATATATAAGAGAATGCATTGGCACAGGGTTAAAAAAAATCCCGACTTACGACTGGATTTGATATGGCGATCATATATATAGGAGAAGGCACTGGATTACATGATCACGATAAATATTGTTAGGCCAATGTGTTATCTTATACATGGGAGACTCGCATATATAAGATAATACATTGGCACGGGGTTTTCAAAAAAATGTCAGGAAGCTTCAGTCATGAAAGGGTTAACGGTTTATGCATGTTACACGTTAGCTTGTTATATGTTTCACCGTGCATCTAAAATACCGCAAACGTCTCGGTTTAGTAGAGCTAGTGATTTTTGGAAAAATCCAGTTGAAAATATTAGGATCACCCTTCAACTCCCTTTGTTTGACCGAAATCGGATAAGGGGTCGAGGTATGACATATGAGATCTATTTTTACCTCTCTGGCCGGCGGCCATTTTGGAACTGGGTGGATGCTGAGGTTGTTACGAAATGGTGGATCGTAGATCACACTACAACACTACAACAGCCGAATTATGTCAAAGGGGGGGGGGCACACAAATAACATAGGAACCCCCATTATCACCCATTTGTGCCGCGGCCATATTAGATAAGGGTGAGGTGGTGCATCGGGAACCACACTTCAACGCCCCACATATCAAGGGGACGCCAAAATGGCACAGGGCCTCTATTCTCACCCCGCTTGGCCGCGGATATTTTGGACCAGGGTGGGGTATTTGTGGTGTTTCGAAATGGCATCTTATGGACCACACTGCAACGCCCTTATATTGACACAAAATACGATCTCACATTCGGACGAAGGTTGGATTGTTTTGAATTGAAATGGGCAGCTCAACAAATAATTATGCTGTATAGTGTCTATCAAGGACGTGGCGACAGTAGGGGTTTATGTTGTTTACCACCCCCCCCCCCCCAAGTTGGTCAAAATATTAACAGTTGGAAAGTTCATGCCTGCCACATTTAGTCGTAAATTATAATCATTTTTAGACAAACAGCTGCATATTTTTCTACTTTTTGCCAATTTTTTTGGTCGGAAATGGTGGTCAAGGTTGGAGATTTTCTAACCTTAACTCTTTGACGACCGAAGATTCTGAATGTTTGCGAAAACCCTGTGTCAATTCTATGACAATTTTTATAATTTGTTCTTATATTCTTTAACAATTTGATCATTTTTTTATCATTTTCTTACATTCTTTATCAATTTTTATCATATTGTCTTACATTCTTTAACAATTTTATAGTTTTTTTTATCATTTTTTCTATAACAATTTTTAAAATTGTTTCTTGTATTCTTTTACAATTTTTTTTTAATTTTATTTATTTCTTACATTCTATCAATTTTTAGAATTTTTTCTTATATTATTTAACAATTCTATCATTTTTTATCATTTTTTTCTCACATTCTTTAACAATTTCATCATTTTTTATCATTATTTCTTACTTTCTATAACACATTGTTATAATTTTTTAGAATTTTTTCTCATATTTTTTAACAATTGACCCTCTAGCCACGTCTCAGATATCTACTCACCGTACACCTGGAGTTCGTTGAACGTGAGAATAGTGTAGGGCGTGTAAAGTTGAATGGATACATTCTGTCCACGTATCGTCTTGGACGCCTGGAGTTTTATACACGTCCTGTCCCTGCGTTGTACTGTCAGCGTGATACAAGTACTGGTCGTCGCGTGGACCAGGGCCGACGAACAGACGGAAGCCCTTCAGCCGCTCTGTATATTCAGGAACTAAAACGAGATAGATTGGACCCGCATCAGATAAATTGACGGAAACCAGTCACAGTTAAAACCGCCATATTCATCAGTGCTTTGATAAAAAGCCTATCCATGCACCCGTTGGAGGTGTCCATCTTGAAATGTCCATATGAACCCCCACCCTTGAATCAGACCAAACTCCTATGTTCGCCATATACTACTTTAACCCCCCCCCCCCCTTTTCATGTGGTTAGATTTATATTATCTGAACATTTCCTGTGGGATAACAACACATCAATGATGCTTTAGTATAGAAAGGGTTATACTTATTATCTGAACATTTCCTATGTGATGGATAACTCTATATTCATCAATGATGCTTTGTTATAGAAAGGGTTAAACTGGGTTATTATCTGAACATTTCTAATGGTCGTTTATTTGGTGCTTTAGTATATAAAGGGTTAAGCTTATTATCTGAACATTTCCTGTGTGACAGCTACTCATCAATGATTCTTCAGTAAATAAATGGTTAAACTTATTATCTGAACATTTCCTATGGGATAAATTTATATTCATCAATGATGCTTTAATATAGAAAGGGTTAAATTTACTATCTGAACATTTCTAATGGCATAACAACTCATCAATTATGCTTTAGTATGGAAAGGATTAAGATTATTATCTGCAACTCTGCTATGTCTCCTATGTGATAACTACTCATCAATGATGCTTTAGTACAGAAACGATTAAGCTTATTATCTGCACCTCTCATATGTCTCATATAGGATAACTACTCATCAATGATGCTTTGGTATAGTAAGGGTTAAACTAATTATCTAACATTTCCTATGGGATAACAACTCATCGACGATGATTTAGTATAGAAAGGGTTAAACGTATTATCTGAACATTTCCTACGGGATAACAACTCATCAATGGTGCTTTAGTATATAAGGGATAAACTTATTATGTGAACATTTCCTATGGGATAACTACTCAGCAATGATGCTTTCGTATAGAAAAGGTTAAACATATTATCTGAATATTTCCTATGGTGTAATAATTCATCAATGATGCTTTAGTATAGAACGGGTTAAACTTATTATCTGAACATTTCCTATGGGGTAACAACTCATTCGTGATGCTTTAGTATAGAAAGGGTTAAACTTATTATCTGAACATTTCCTATGGGGTAACAACTCATCCGTGATGCTTTCGTATAGAAAGGGTTAAACTTATTATCTGAACATTTCCTATGGGATAACTCTATAATCTATCCTACGGGATAACAACTCATCAATGGTGCTTTAGTATATAAGGGATAAACTTATTATCTGAACATTTCCTATGGGATAACTACTCAGCAATGATGCTTTCGTATAGAAAAGGTTAAACATATTATCTGAATATTTCCTATGGTGTAATAATTCATCAATGATGCTTTAGTATAGAACGGGTTAAACTTATTATCTGAACATTTCCTATGGGGTAACAACTCATTTTTTGTTTAAACATATTTTATTGTAATATAATATTACACAAGGGATCGGGGCACAAGTTTTAACAACTTAAGTCCGCCCCTCTCCCATATACATTTTAACAAATACAAAGTAGATGACGAACATAACATATATACAGGGTGATGTATGGTGTGGTTGTGATTGCTGTCAGTCCTATCCTGCTTTTGAAATTTCATCTGAGGTAGTCAACATTTGTAACGCAAAGGAGGATCTCGCCTATATTTGTTAGCGGAGGGGGCCTAATTAAAACGTTTCGTTGATGAAATGTATGAATAAACAAAATGGAAAAGAATTTCATTGCGTCGATTCGATTCTGATGATATCCCTGTGAGTAAGGAGGAAATGTTAGATATTATAAATTGGTGGGCTGCAATCTTATTGAAGAGTTCGCATCTTTCGGTAGCATACAGGGGGCACTCAAAGAAATAATGAAAGGCATCTTCGACTTCGTATCCACATGTGCATTTAGAGGTATCAGAGATAAAATTGTTGCACATATCTGATTTTAATTCACTACAATAGTTGCGAATTCTGCAGTGTAAAATGCTTAGTTTTCTTGGGCCATTAATAAAGAATTGGGGAGGTTTCGTGGGCGGGTCAATTAATTTCAAATTCATCTTAAATTCAGGAAGAGTACTTACATTTGTAATAGGCTTTGGTAGTTTATTCCAGGATAACGTACTTTTAGGTAAATAAGAGTTTCTGAAATGTTCTGTATGCGAACGGTATGAATAGAATTTGTCAGGTTCGCGCATATCATATCGATTACTGGCAACTTGTCTTGATCGGGGTGGCAACATGAGGGTGAGATAATTGGGGACTTGGTTGTTTATTATTTTAAACATGGTGTGCAACTCGTGGAGTTCTCGTCGAATTTCAAGCCTTGACCATCCTACTTCGTCAAACAAGCGATTTATATCTACGGAACGCGTTAATCCTGTTACTATTCTTGCAGCATCCTTGTGTATGTCATCGAACTTTTTTAATAAGTAATCTGTTGCTGTGCCCCACACTACATCGGCATAGTCTATAATTGGTAATATATATGCTGTGTATATTTTTTCAAGCGACTTTCGGTCTAGGTCGTACTTCAGTCTTCTTAATTGTGAGAGACGAGATGTTGCTTTGTTTGCTATTGTATTTATATGAGTGTTCCAGTTTAGATTCGATTGTATTTCAAGTCCAAGATGTTTGTGTGAGTTTGTAAATAATACATTTTCTTGTTCGAATTTTAAATTCGGGGTCACGTTGTTATTTGTAAGGGAAAAGGAAATTGCCCTAGTTTTCGTTGGGTTAAATTTAACTAGCCATTTATTTGCCCAGTCTGCGACTCTTTCAAGGTCATCGTTCATGTTCTTGGTTAGGATATCGATGTCATAATGGGTAGTCATAAGGCAAGTATCGTCCGCGTACATTCTTGTGGTTGCATTAATGTGATCAGGGAGGTCGTTTATGTAAACTAAAAATAGGAAAGGGCCAATAATTGAGCCTTGAGGGACACCCGCTGGGATAACTTCAAAATTTGAGAAGGAGTTGTTCACTAAGACCCTTTGTTTGCGATTGAACAGATAATCTTTTAGCCATTCTAAGAGATTTCCAGAGACTCCATATTGTTCCAATTTATATAGCAGCCCCCTGTGCCATACTCTCTCGAATGCCTTTGATATATCAAAAAATACTGCACTTGTATAGAGGCTGTTGTCGAGACTATGGCACAGGTTGTGATATAGTTCTATTAACTGGTATGTTGTACTATGGCCAGGGAGGAAGCCAGACTGGTGATTATATAACAAATTATTTTCCGTGAAGTATGTCATAATATGTTGTATGACCACTTTTTCGAAGATTTTGCCTAATGTCGGAAGGAGAGATATTGGACGGTAATTTGCGGAATCGGCTGGGTCGCCTTTTTTGAAGATAGGGATGACGTTTGCCTTTTTCCAGGTCATTGGAAACTTACCAAGATCCAATGATTTTTTATAAATTATTAATAGGGGGATTGCGATATTTTCGGCAGTACTATGCAACATTTTTGGGCTGATGCTATCGTGACCATACGCCTTATTTAAATTTAATGATTTTATAGCGCACACGATACTTTGATATGTGATTGGGATTTCGGATAGTATGTTATTGGATCTACGAGGGAAATAAGGGAGATTTTTGGCATCGTCTTGTATAGTGGCATTAGAAATGAATCTTGCGTTGAGACACCTAGCTTTTTCATAATCATCAGTTGCATATGATTTCCCTTCCATTGATACGTTGCCATTGGGGCTATACAGAGGTGGGGTATTCGTAGATTTCTTTTTGTTAAGTAGATAATTCATAATATGCCAGAAATCGCGGGGAGTGGGGGTTTCATTTATTTTCTCCTCAAGTTTAGTTTCGAATTGCGATTTTGCATACTTTTTCATGTTGTTAACTTTATTTCTAATATCCTTGTATTTTCTCCAAGTGTGCTCTGAATTTCGTTTGAGTGCTATTGATCTGAGTCTATCGCGACGTCGTATTTCTCTCCGTATGTCGGAATTAAACCAGAATTTGTCCTTTGTCCTTATCGTCACTGTCATTTTGGGGATTGATTGTTCCATTATTTTAATAAATCTCTCGGTAAATAAGCTTACTGCATCGTTTATGTCATTTACAGGTTGCAGCAATTCATGCCATTTGCTCTCATTTATTAAGATATTCGCTTTTTGAAAATCTGCATTTTTATAGTTCCAGATAGTTCTTGTGAAAGAGGTCGCATGTAATTGATCAAATGAAATTGTCGCGTAAACAGCGTAATGATCAGACAATTCAAGATTTAGAACGTCAGCGTCCCGGACACTCAAGTTATTACTCACGATTATAGGATCGAGTAGGGTGCTGGTTCTAGTGGTAACTCTAGTTGGGGTTTTTATTACGTCCTTAAGTGTATAGAAATCAATAATATTTTTGAGTTTGGAAGTGGGGCATAGTAGATTGGAGTTAAAATCTCCAAGTAGAATTATATTTTGGGAGACATCTAGTGCCTTAGATATGGACAAATCTAGCAGATCCCAATAGTTCGATCGGCAATATTGATCTGATCGATACGATAAGCATAGCAAAATATGTTGTGATTTTGAGACAATGTCAAACCATAGCATTGAAGAATTATCGGTTTCTAAATCGTTTCTCCTTTTGAAGACCAGATGAGAGGAGACGTATACGCATAGTCCACCGCCGTAGGAATCTCGATCAAGTCGGATAGGGGGACTGAAATTATCAATCTCTAGTCTATCGGAGGGGTAAGAGGGGTCAAGGTGAGTTTCGGTGAAACATAGGATATCGAAGTCATTTATCATATCGGCTATCTTTTCCAGTTTATGTCTTATGCTCCGTACATTATAATGGAATACTGTTAATGTGTTGCCTTCGTGTACAGTTTTATGGCTTGGGCTGGGCCCTGGGTTGCTGTGTACCGATCCGGAGCATAACAAAAGCATTGATATGACCAGAAGAATTAGAGGGAGATTTATTCTTAATCCTTGAGGTATCTTATAAATTCTATGGGTTTTCGTACTTAATGGTGAGTGGCGAGTAGAAAGCCTCCCTGAATTGAATACGCCAGTCGCGATGCGGTGCTGCAGTGGCGATATTCCCATTTAGGTTGGAAAAAGGAACAGTTTCGGCGGCACCGGAGCGAGACTGGCGTACATTGGATACAAATATTTAAATATGTCGTGTTGGAGCGGATGGGAGGATGACAGCGCAAAGTGGAAAATGTGATTGTCGGATATCAGTATCGGCCTATTGTTGATAGAAAACATGATGAAAACATGAACAAACATGAGAGAAACATGAGAATAATAACTGTACATAATAATGGTGTGAATTATGAGGTGAAGATGTATCAATAACATGTGAAGTATGCATAGACCGGGTCGAGTATTTCGTTTTGGAACGGGAAGGAGAAAGTTATTGTGTCGCTTTGGGTCTCGTATTTTGAAAGATCGAGGCCTATAATTGAGCTTCATATGCTGAGCCATTGATATATAAAATGCGATGTACAGAGGCGGCCGAGTATGGCAGAATACATTAATATGCATAGGCCTACCCGGACTTGTCCGCAAAGCATACCTTAGTTCAGACCGCGAAGATAATTTTTCATGAGCATTCCATTTTGACGAGGCTAGTGTTTGTTTGTGCTTCTGGGCTCCCGTAGTTTTGTCTACTCGGCTGTTAAATTGGCTGAAAGAGTGATCATGCCACACCACTGTGCCAACGACCTTGGCCTTGGTATAGAGTGCCGAATTACACTCACATATTAGATTTAATGTTTTGCAAAAAGTATTACTAGGTATTTCAGCATATGCCATGCTTCAAACGCATAGACAAACGTTGAAGACAAACTTGTCGATCAGTACTAATTGATGTGCTGATCTTTCGATCCAAGCTCACGTGGCGAGGGGACTGAACTATGTTTGCAGCTTGCTTTCGATCACTATACCGTACCAAGGGGAAAAACTCTATCTTACATGTCTGAAAGTTGGTAGTGTGGCAAGATCCTACTGTCAGCGTTAATTTGTTGTGACTTTTACCACGTGATTTCAAAGTTCACGAGTGCTGGACCATTGTTGGATTTCTTTGAAATGTTAAAAAAGTTCAGGTCGAGTAAGTAATTCAGGCCTGGATATTAAGTAATGTTTATTGCTGACCTCACACGTATTACATGTGACGCAAGTGTGTGCCTATGTAGCAAGTATATGTTAGAGAGCCCAAAGCGACTTAAAATTTGTTGGTTTCTGTGCGATAGAAAATGGATGAATACAGTATGCAGTGGAAATTGTTGGCGTGGTGACTTTATCGCGGGGGTGTTGTGACTTGTAGTCAGCTGCAGGTCAATCAATCTTTGCCAATCAGCTGATGTCAGTATTGATTTTGTGATTGATTGAGGAGATAGGATTGAATGAATGAGGCAAGATTAAAATTTAATAGTGGGGGAAGGGTCAGGAGACCTCAAAGTTTTCTTGAAAGTACTGAAATATTATTATTATTATTATTTATTTTTATTTTTTTTTATTTATTTATTATTTTTTTTTAATGAATTTGGTCGTTATTATATAAACCACATATATGTGACTGGATTGTCTGAAATAACCAGCATAGAAATGGTATTTTCATATAGAATATGTGTTTGGACTGTTAATATTATGTTTTTCAGAAAACTTTCAGGTCTCGGGATCCATTTACCACTATAATTATATTAATATATACAATAATACATTTACGATGATCAATGAAGTGAAGTTAGTCACTGGTAAGTTCGTCGGTCACTCAGGGCCACATTTGTGCTCTTATAGATGGTAAAGATGTATTCACAATTCCAAGTGATCAACTTGCCATATTATATTCAGTAATAGGTCTGAATTATTATTTTAGTATCCTAGAACATGGGTCAAAATGAAATCTCAAGGGATATGTGAAAGAGTAAATAATGTAATTGACATTTGATGGAGTTGTGTCATATGTATGTGACTGGTAAGGTACTGCATAGTAGTCAAGTAAATGATAAGTCAGAGCCTGTTGTATTTAGAATATTTCATTTGGTAAGTTAATATTCAAGCTTATGACTATTTCTGACACTCAAACAATAGACCTTATATGTGGGAATGAATAGAGCGTCGCCCCTTCTGTGTAGCAGTCTAAGGCAATTTAGAGTTAATTTGGATCCCTGAGTACATCTTTAACTATACTACTAGTAGCCTGTGAGTAATGGATAAATTATATTTACTATTATACTATTAAATTCTCAATAAAAACTAAAGTGGTATCCATCTAATATCCCATTGAATGCAAGATGAAGGTAATATAATAAACATCTCTCAGGATGCGAACCAAATCCTCCATTTAGCAATCAGCTATTTGAGTATTTTGTGGAATTCATATTGTCGGTGTGACATGAAAACCATGAACATGTAGTCCAAGTAGTGCAAGTCCAAGTATGCAAAAGCATGAATATACCTTCACCTATGTCCAGATGCAAGGATGAATCTACTTCCTAAAATTAGTCTGGGGTGTCTCAAGATAGGTGGCAGATGGAGATAGTGCTCCTCCTGCCCAATCAAATTTGAAATTAGTGATGTACTCTAAGCAAAATTGAGGAAAACAGGAGATAAACCGTCACCAGTCAACAGCCAGAAAATAGATATGTTTTTATTTATTCTTGTTATTTATACATTTGTTTTGTTATTTAGTTAATTTTCATATTTAATTTTAAATTTATTTATTTATTATTATTATTGTTATTTTTTGTTTATTTTATTTTATTTTTTTTTGTATTTTTTTTTTTGTATTTTTTTTTTTGTATTTTTTTTTAAATTGATAATTTTCAGCATTTGGGCTGTCTTCTGGCTGAATAAATTTCAATTGAAAGTCCCCTGGTATCGGTTTTCTCCTGATATATAATAAAAAGATACTTAAATTATGCTGTCAGGAACTCCAAATGCAAGACATGAACACCTACCAAAGTCGGATCACACCTGATGGTTAACTTTATTTATTTAGTATAATGTGTAATTATCTGATCTCCACCTTTCATTTACCTTGGAATATGCGATTGTCAATAGATACACCGACAAGACTGATCCGGCTTTGGCAGTTATCCATGCGTATATGAGTAATATATAATATCTCTTTGGCAGTTGTGTGTATCTACCAACTGGACATATGAAATAAAATATAAATTCAATTGTAAGAGACTAATAATCAGTGTGTGTGAAGTTAATATAAATAATACATACTATGCCATTGGTAATTGCGTATACCTACATGTACCAGCAAAAACAGATTATATAAGTTATAAATTCAGATATAATAGTTTGATGTTCAGTAGATTTGAGGTTGACTCATTTCTTCAGACCTCAGACACACTAAACTTTGCTGAGACTTTCTTCCGAGGCGGGACAAATTCTAATGTTTCTAAAACTTAATTGCTTTTTTCATTATATGAAAAATAAAAAGAAGCATGCAGTTTAATCAGAGTGGACATATGTCTATTCCGGGAGTACTTGTAATTTCAAATTTGCATTTTAGTGTAAGTATATTTAGCGCTCTTTATCATATAGTACACCTACAAATAGTTATTGCAAAATGCACATTGCAAGGGCACATAGGTTTTCTTGTACACAAGCATATTATCATATTAAAAAGTATATGTAGGAATAAATATTTCAACATTCCTTAAAATGTACAAATTTCATTACTTTTAAGCCACGCATGGTTTTCACCAAAGTGTGTTAAATTTAGGGTCGGAATATATGATTGAAGTTTTAGTTCATAGGTCTTTCCACTTTTAGTTTGATTCATGCCAGATGGCAGACAGACATCGGGCACACCAAACTTTGAGTCTTTCTTCCAAAATGGGACAAATTCTAATGGTTTCTAAAATTTAGTTGCTTTTTCATTATATGAGACATGAAAAGAAGCTTGCAGTTTAATAAGAATAGACATATGTCTATTTGGATCCCAGGGGTACCTGCAAGTGCATATTTACATAGAAAGGGTTAAACTTATTATCTGAACATTTCCTATGGGGTAACAACTCATCCGTGATGCTTTCGTATAGAAAGGGTTAAACTTATTATCTGAACATTTCCTATGGGATAACTCTATAGTCGCCAATGCCGCTTTAGTATGGAAAGGGTTAAGCTTATTATCTGAACAGTTCCGATTGGATAACAACTCATCAATAGTGCTTCGGTATCGAACGGGTTAAACTTATTATATGAACATTTACTATGGGTTAACTTTATACTCATCAATGATGCCTTAGTATATAAAGGGTTAACCGTATTATCTGAACATTTCCTACGGGATAACAACTCATCAATGGTGCTTTAGTATATAAGGGTTAAACTTATTATTTGAACATTTCCGATGGGATAACTACTCAGCAATGATGCTTTAGTATAGAAAGAGTTAAACATATTATCTGAATATTTCCTATGGTGTAATAATTCATCAATGATGCTTTAGTATAGAACGGGTTAAACTTATTATCTGAACATTTCCTATGGGGTAACAACTCATCCGTGATGCTTTAGTATAGAAAGGGTTAAACTTATTATCTGAACATTTCCTATGGGATAACTCTATAGTCGTCAATGACGCTTTAGTATGGACAGGGTTAAGCTTATCATCTGAACAGTTCCGAATGGATAACAACTCATCAATGGTGCTTCGGTATCGAACGGGTTAAACTTATTATATGAACATTTACTATGGGGTAACTTTATACTCATCAATGATGCTTTAGTATGGAAAGGGTTAAACTTATTATCTGAACATTTCCTACGGGATAACAACTCATCAATGGTGTTTTAGTAGAGAAAGGGTTAAACTTATTATCTGAACATTTCCTGTGGGGTATCTACTCATCGATGATGCTTTAGTATTGAAAGGGTTAAATTTATTATCTGAACATTTATAATGGGATAACAACTCATCAATGATGCTTTAGTATAGACAAGAATAAGCTTATTATCTGCACCTCTCCTATGTCTGATATGGGATAACAACCCATCAATTATACTTTAGTACAGAAAGGATTAAGCTTATTATCTGCACCTCTCCTATGTCTCATATGGGATAACTACTCATCAATGATGCTTTAGCATAGTAAGGGTTAAACTTATCTGAACATTTCCTATGTGATTACAACTCGTCACTGATGCTTCAGCATAGTAAGGATTAAGGGAACTAAGGGATATCTACTCACCAATGATGCTTTAGCATAATAAGGGTTAAACGTATTATCTGAACATTTCCTATGTGATAACAACTCACCAATGATGCTTTAGTATAGAAAGGATTATAATTCTTATCTGAACATTTCCTATGTGATAACAACTCACCAATGATGATTCAGCATAGTAAGGATTAAATGTATTATCTGCTCATCTTCTAAGGGATAACTACTAACCAATGATGCTTTAGCATAGTAAGGGTTAAACTTATTATCTGACCATTTCCTATGTGATAACAACTCATCAATGATGCGTTAGTATAGAAATGGTTAAACGTATTATCTGAACATGTCCTACGGGATAACAACTCACCAATGATGCTTTAGTAAATAAATGTTTAAACTTATCATCTGAACATTTCCTATGGAAAAACTACTTATGAAAGATGGTTAAGTGCAGAAAGGGTTAAACTTATTATCTGAACATTTCTTATGGGATAACTACTCACCAATGATGCTTTTGTATAGAAAGGGTTAAACTTATTATCTGAACATTTCTTGTGGGGTAACAACTCATCAATAGTGCTTTAGTAATGCAAGGATAACAATTATTATCTGAACATTTATTTTGGGATAACAACTCATCAAAGATGCTTTAGTATTGAAAAGGTTAAATTTGTTATCTGAACATTTTTTGTGGGATAACTACCCATCAGTGAGCGTTTAGTACAGCAATGGTTAATATAGTATGTATCATGAGACCATGCAGTCAGATACTCTTAAACACACTTTATTGTGTAATCTGTTTACACTTCAGTACGAGGTGCGTTTTTCCCAACAAGTATTTATTTATGTAAACAGTTTTCATCCATATAATTCAATGACAAACTCCAGGCAGAGTTATCTCCCATCGCTCCGCTGAGATACCACTGCCATAAGGACATTTGGTAAGGATTTCTTACGTGTTCTTAGTTCTTATGTTTCAGGATTGAAATTGTCTATATGTCTGGCTCAGTCTATATTGTTCTTATCGATACCGAAATAATTACCATTAGAGACCTTTCGCAAAACTCACGTTTACGATTACGGATACGGATAGGGTACCACGTCACCATCCTTTGTGTACTTTCTAATCGTTCTCGTATTTTACTATCCGTAATGACGGTTACGATTTCATGGTTTCTAATAAGCTCAAATAACACCTGAAATTTATTTTCTGCAATATATCACTTTACTCCGTTCGAGACTGTATATGTATATAATGTAAACCATCCAGTTGTATTGAGCTACGACCTCGATATGCTGTTTAGATTGTCAATCACTGTACTCGTCGTCGTGAATCACGAGCTTCCCGCGAAATAAGATTGCTATTCACAACGGATAGCCATCGCTGGCTGCGACAGAAAACTACACAGTAAGAGGAGTGCACTATGAAACCAGTCGCCAAAAATACAGTATATAGTGTGCGATGCATGAGGAGTTTTGAGTGATTATTATGTGCAAGATAGTACACAATATATAGTGAAATTCAACAATTATTTAATTCAACAACCCATGGTGGTGTCCTAGCGTATGCAGTTATAGAATGCATCAGGATGGCCTAAAGAATGGCATAACCATATTAATGAATAGTGAAAGATTTTGTGTTCTCTTCCCCTTTCCCGAATTGAATAGTTCATTCAATTTAATAATATTCGGTTTTCGGTAAAAGTTGGGTTTTATATATCTCTCGTAGATTCTGTAATGCAGGGCATTTTAAAATTACATGGAATTCATAACCGATTTTAAAATTACATGGAATTCATAACCGAGTTCTAAGTTACATAAAGTACTCTGTCTGAGTAATCTGAACCTACCCTGGATCCCGATTCAACTGGTAAGTAGTGATTTCTGCTCCTGAACCGTAACTAAAATAATATTTGGCACACCCACCAACATCACCATAGGTCAGCAGTCTCTGTCAGGTTTGTTCTTTGCATTTATTTTTAATTTAAAGAACACGCACAAATGCGGCATTTAAAGGTACTCAATCCGATTAGATGTCCCCATATAATCAGATTCCAACAACAATTTTTTTTTTAAATGCCGCTTCTGTTATCAGAATCGAGTAATTGCTCAAAATTAAAGCTAACCACAGTCAACTATATTATAAAATTGCCCAAAACCTGTTGTTTGTCAACATTTTGTTCAACGAAATTTTGCCGGTTTGTCAAATATCTGACAAAAAAGCAACTTGATGCACATCGCTTCTACCGTGTCGACTTTGTTTCGATTTGGTATTAACAAATCAGAAGTGATGCACATCAGCGAGCTCACCAACCGTATGTCGGATTTCCTAAACCCAAAGAGGTGAAGCCGAAATCGCATTGAAATCAACTCGCGGACTTGAAGGGGCTTGAACGATGGCGTCGTGGTTGATGTGAGGTCCAAATTCAGGAACCCCTCTTCCCCATCAGCATAACGTCTATCCGGTCATCCATGCTAACAACGAACTGAATTTCCACCACATATGACCTGGCATTTATACCTGTATTGCCACAATATATCACGAGAATCCCGGGTCGTACCTTGTGACTGGTCGAATTATTGACAATATTAGCAGGTCATGATTATCGCATTGTTGCAAATGAGACGATAAGTGAAGTATTAAGGGACTGTATACCAAACACACGCTTTGGGTTGTAAAAGTGGTACGAAATAATGATCGTACGTGTTCGTCAAAACTCTTACGCGTAATCGTTTTGCGAAAGGACTGTTTGGCCATACGGATAGACTTTCGACTACGAATAGCTATCCGTATTCGTAATCGTAAACGTGAGGATGCGAAAGGTCTCTATTATTGCAAACTGTTGGTGGTCAAAATAAGATAATAGGTTACTACATATAGTTCGACGATGTGTAAAAATAGATGTATCGGTCCGCAAAGTACCATCCTTGTGGCAGTGCTATAGGACACATATTGCTTATGGGGATCGTTTCCGCTCGCGTGCGTGTGAATTCACAACAGTTTTGACCTTTAAACTTTCCTGAAAGCTGTTTCAACCCGCATTGACCAAACATTACTCTTCATGCCTGCAGACGTAATCGACAAAATGGAAGTAAAATTGATATTTACGTGTTGTACATATGTATTGTGTCCTAAGTTTACATTAATTAAATAAAAGTTTAAGAGTACACTCAGAGTTGAGGGTGCACAGAGGGTCGGTGAACAATTTATGAAACTGATGGGCTCCCCTCACTCCTTGAAAACAGCTATACATATTAATATGAATATGAAGATGTGCATATGTGACCCGCCATATCAAATCCAGTCGTAAGTCGGGAATTGTTTACCCTGTGCCAATGCATTCTCTTATATATGCGAGTCGATCATAGGTCGCCTCGCATATATAAGAGAATGCATTGGCCTAACAATTTTTTATCATTTTTTTTAAATAAATGTTTCTTACAATTTTTAGGACATAAAATAAAAAAACATCCATTACCCTGCAGGGAGCCCCACACATATATAGAAGCATATAGAAGAGTGTCGTCCGCTCATGTTTGTCTGGGACTCTGTATGGGTGAAATTATAAAATTGTTAAAGAATACAAGAACAAATTATTAAAATCGTAAAAAATTGTTAGGCCAATGCATTCTCTTATATATGCGAGGCGACCTATGGTCGACTCGCATATATAAGAGAATGCATTGGCACAGGGTAAAAAAAATCCCGACTTGCGACTGGTTTTGATATGGCGGGTCACATATATGTTATTATTGTTCTATATATACGGGAAGCTAGTCAAATAAGGTGGAGTTGGGTTCATTTGGAGAATGGTGCCCCGAGCGCCCATGGTGCAAGTCAATTGACCCACAATTGAGCACCGTCCTCCAGACATGCAGAGGCACATTTATTTAAGGAAAGGTGTGGCTTTATAGTTGTGGCTGTCAACGCAGTTTCGGGCAAATTGGAGCAAGTATTAACGATGTGAAAGCGATGCAGATTATGAAAATAAAGTAGTGATAGTTACTCACATATGGGATCTACCCTGTTATAGATGGCTATATTTAGTAACACATGGGATATACCCTGTTATAGATGGCTATAGTTGCTCACACATGGGATCTACCCTGTTATAGATGGCTATATTTACTCACACATGGGATCTACCCTGTTATATATGGCTATAGTTATTCACCCATGTGATCTACCCTGTTATAGATGGATATAGTTACTCACACATGGGATCTATCCTGTTATAGATATATATAGTTACTCACACATGGGATCTACCCTGTTATAGATAGATATATTTACTCACACATGGGATCTACCCTGTTATAGATGGCTATAATTACTCACACATGGCATCCACCCTGTTATATATGGCTATAGTTACTCACATATGGGATCTACCCTGTTATAGGTGGCTATATATAGTTACTCACACATGGGATCTACCCTGTTATTGATGGCTATAGTTATTCACACATGGCTATAAATACTCACACATGAAATCTACCATGTTATAGATGGATATAGTTACTCACACATGGGATCTATCCTGTTATAGATGGCTAAAGTTACTCACACATGATATCTACCCTGTTATAGATGGCTATAGTTACTCACACATGGGATCTACCCTGTTATAGATAGCTATAGTCACTCATACATGGGATCTACCCTGTTATAGATGGATATAGTTACTCACACATGGGATCTATCCTGTTATAGATATATATAGTTACTCACACATGGGATCTACCCTGTTATAGATAGATATATTTACTCACACATGGGATCTACCCTGTTATAGATGGCTATAATTACTCACACATGGCATCCACCCTGTTATATATGGCTATAGTTACTCACATATGGGATCTACCCTGTTATAGGTGGCTATATATAGTTACTCACACATGGGATCTACCCTGTTATTGATGGCTATAGTTATTCACACATGGGATCTACCCTGTTATAGATGGCTATATATAGTTACTCACACATGGGATCTACCCTGTTATAGATGGATATAGTTACTCACACATGGGATCTACCCTGTTATAGATGGCTATAGTTACTCATACATGGGATCTACCCTGTTATAGGTGGCTATATATAGTTTCTCACACATGGGATATATCATGTTATAGATAGCTATAATTACTCACACATGGGATCTACCCTGTTAGATATGAATATATTTACTCACACATGGGATCTTCCCTGTTATATATGGCTATAGTTACTCACACATGGGATCTATCATGTTATAGATAACTATAGTTACTCACACATGGGATCTACCCTGTTATAGATGGCTATAATTACTCACACATGGGATCCACCCTGTTATAGATGGATATAGTTACTCACACATGGGATCTACCCTGTTATAGATAGCTATATTTACTCACACATGGGATCTACCCTGTTATAGATGGCTATAGTTACTCAGACATGGGATCTACCCTGTTATAGATAGCTATAGTTACTCACACATGGGATCTACCCTGTTATAGATGGCTATAGTTACTCACACATGGGATCTACCCTGTTATAGATAGCTATAATTACTCACACATGGGATCTACCCTGTTATAGATGGCTATAGTTACTCACACATGGGATCTACCCTGTTATAGATAGCTATAGTTACTCACACATGGGATCTACCCTGTTATATATAGCTATAGTTACTCACACATGGGATCTACCCTGTTATAGGTGGCTATAGTTACTCACACATGGGATCTACCCTGTTATAGATGGCTATTGTTACTCACACATGGGATCTACCCTGTTATAGATGGATATAGTTACTCACACATGGGATCTACCCTGTTATAGATGGATATAGTTACTCACACATGGTATCTACCCTGTTATAGATGAATATAGTTACTCACACATGGGATCTATCCTGTTATAGATGGCTATATTTACTCACACATGGGATCTACCCTGTTATAGGTGGCAATAATTACTCACACATGGGATCTACCCTGTTATAGATAGCTATAATTACTCACTCATGGGATCTACCCTGTTATAGATGGCTATATATAGTTACTCACACATGGGATCTATCATGTTATAAATAGCTATAGTTACTCACACATGGGATCTACCCTGTTATATGTGGCTATATATAGTTACTCACACATGGGATCTACCCTGTTATAGATGGATATAGTTACTCACACATGGGATCTACCCTGTTATAAATGGCTATAGTTACTCACACATGGGATCTACCCTGTTATAGGTGGCTATAGTTACTCACACATGGGATCTACCCTGTTATAGATTGCTATCATCCGCACGTCGTATTGTTGGCCCAGATCAACCCACCAGAATGGATTCGTCTCCTTGTCAGTCTGTACACCTTGGTAATCGCCCCACACCAGCGTGCCGTCTACGCCATATTTAGCTGCGTACCTATCCCCGTTGAATGATAACTTTGACGACATTCCGCTTGGCTTCATTAAAGCAACATTCACTACAAGGAAGACAGAAAAACGAATAATATATACAAACTTCAAGACAGATTTCAGTCCCCTCGCTGTGCTGGTCTGATAACGTGACTGTCACCATGGATTCAAATCCGACATAGTATCGTTCAGACTTTGTGTCGCCATCTGCATCGATGCCACGATCAGTGCTCTGAGAACGATTCCAGAGGTAAAAGAATCTCAGAGAAAATTTGAAAAATACATACTGCATCAGGGGGGGGGGGGGGGGTCGGAATAATTTGCAACATATAGGGCCTATATATAGGGGGTGGGTCCCCCGCGGCCGGACCATTTTTTAAAAAATCCACTTTTTGTCATTTTTTTCACCGATACAAGAAATTTGAGTTTTGCTGTCTTCAGTGGCCACTTAAGAACATAATAGGTAAGATATTAGTTTTATTTGCTTTGAAACTCATTATTTCTGTTTTCATTTTAGTGGGCGTGGCACCTAAAAATGGAAAAAATGTGCAAAACAAATTCCAAAAACATTTTTTTCATTCTTTTTGTTTTTTTGTGTAGTCCAAGTGTAACTAAGGCAATTTTCAGCGTGATATGTTTTTACTTTTGACCGACCCCCCCCCCCCTGACTACATGGGCGAATTTCGTCCTCCGCTCCTCTCGTAATGTCGTGTACAGGGATGACACTACGCTTGGCACACCGTCGGATCGGGAGCCGACGCTAAATGGCTGTCACTTGTGCAACAATATGCGCAGGTTAAAGATCCCTACACAAATTTGAGGACAAATTCAAAATATGTTTTTGTGAGGTCATAACGGATGTGACTATTTTGACAGCAATACCCAACGCTTATATCTTTAAGAGTTTGAAACTTTCAAGTTTGAAGAGGATCAAACTTGCTATCTGCCTCGTGTAGTTTAATTCGGACCAAAGGCTGCTCACGCGTGATGTGCGCACCCTAAATTGTGGCTGTAAATAACAACAGCTGAAACATATAACATATAATTAAAAACATAAAAGGGTGAGCTATTCAGTTATGAATAATACTAATTGCGACCATCCTAACAAATATGAATCGGGCATCCCTTTGTAAGCGGGAGGTCATGAAAGAACATAATAGGTAAGATATTAGTTTTATTTGCTTTGAAACTCATTATTTCTGTTTTCATTTTAGTGGGCGTGGCACCTAAAAATGGAAAAAATGTGCAAAACAAATTCCAAAAACATTTTTTTCATTCTTTTTGTTTTTTTGTGTAGTCCAAGTGTAACTAAGGCAATTTTCAGCGTGATATGTTTTTACTTTTGACCGACCCCCCCCCCCCCTGACTACATGGGCGAATTTCGTCCTCCGCTCCTCTCGTAATGTCATGTACAGGGATGACACTACGCTTGGCACACCGTCGGATCGGGAGCCGACGCTAAATGGCTGTCACTTGTGCAACAATATGCGCAGGTTAAAGATCCCTACACAAATTTGAGGACAAATTCAAAATATGTTTTTGTGAGGTCATAACGGATGTGACTATTTTGACAGCAATACCCAACGCTTATATCTTTAAGAGTTTGAAACTTTCAAGTTTGAAGAGGATCAAACTTGCTATCTGCCTCGTGTAGTTTAATTCGGACCAAAGGCTGCTCACGCGTGATGTGCGCACCCTAAATTGTGGCTGTAAATAACAACAGCTGAAACATATAACATATAATTAAAAACATAAAAGGGTGAGCTATTCAGTTATGAATAATACTAATTGCGACCATCCTAACAAATATGAATCGGGCATCCCTTTGTAAGCGGGAGGTCATGAAATTATCCGCAGCAAAAGTTATATATGAAGCAGTTGAATGGACACTAAAGCAGTCATATAATTAAACAAACATAATATATAACTGACGGTTGCGCTTGTTAAATTGCCAACTTTTGCTGTAAATATATCTTTGAGAATTATTTTCTGGAATTACAACACTTTACATAGTTTTAAAAAATCAATATAAAATTCAAAAATAAATATACCGAATTTCTAAAGGAATATATTCCAAGCCGATCTGCCAGATTTCAATACCACACAAAGTCACATCCAGAAATATTTTTAACTGCAACTTTTGATGTGGAAATTTGCATGAAAATGTGGATTTAAAATTGGTCATTTGGCCTCCTCCTTAAAGGCCTACTTAATAGTCGAACCCCAGATCACATTATATACAATATATGCCATATTATATACCATTTGAAAGAGGAATCTTCAACACATTGTATTATCAACATAGTCGGTGTAATAAACTGTGAACATGTTGTTTTTGTCGAGGTACCGTCGTGTGATCTGTGCTTAAGTTTCGTCTGGACTGTTCTGCAAAGTCTATTATTTTCAATGGAATGAGAATAACTATATCTTAGTTTGAATTTTGTTGCATTCTGGGAGCGAGATGGGGAAAATGTACTCTATGAGTTCAGCTATTTTCTATTACTCTATGGGCGCCTTCGGAAACACAGACTTTCCAAATGGTGATGAATTATAGTATTTTAATCATATTTTATGCGCAGATTTCTTACTAAAACCGAATATCAAAGAAACAATAAAACAAATCGGTGACTCGACATAAAGGAACAAAGCGACCCCGGTTAAATCTCAAATGTATATACATGTAAAATATGTAAAATATGTACTTTTTGGTAACATGTAAGGCGTAACATTGTCCAGTCACTTGTAGACACAGTTCATGTCTTAATGGTATACATACGGGCGGTGTTCGTTGCAGACATATTCATATTTGTTCGCCATTAACAGAAGGATTATTAAAATATATATAGTTTTGTTCATATGCCAAACATAATCAGTGCCTAAATAGTATATTGTCGTCAAGACGTACGGTGGTGTATGTAAACAAGAGCCTGCTCGTGTCACATAAGTTTTGCTTCTATTTACATAACACAGCGCAATTATAATGGTTAATCACGCATAAATGATATAAACGCTCTTTATTATTTTCATATCATGAAAACAACGCTCTTTATGTTTACCATATCCGGATCTTATCAAAAGCCATGTTCTGTAACATTTTTTGCTTTTGTTTACATAACAAAGGAAAACACATTCGACAATAACATACTGTTTATGCCATATTTCTGATTGGTATAAGAACAAAGTCTGTCTATATTTTACTATTATTTCTGTTTATGGCGGTTTTATGACGGAGGTGAATATGTTAACAGCATAGCCACCACCAACGCCGCCCGTATCTTTAATATATCACCATAAATCTTGGTGATCATTGGCTCACTATATGATTGATTTCGAGCTACCAAATTTTGAGAATAAGGTGCATGTCATTTGCAAAATGAGATCCCCAGATGGTGAATATCATGACGCTATCCCACATAGCAGGCTGGCATCACTAAATTCACCCTTTGGGGGATCTCATTATGTGTCTTTAACGGGTACATGCGTACTATACATCACGACACTATTAGGTAACAGTCACAGCTAGTTGGATTGAAAGCTTCGACAACATCAGACCACGCAATAACTGCGCGATGACTTGGCGATAACGTTATCCTATCTCATATATATTTTGAAGACCTCTGTATGTTTGTCTGTATGTTTGTCTGTATGTTTGTTTGTCATTTATACAAATCTACGATTCTCGACCGATCGGGACGAAACTTGGTACGTGTGTGTAGTTTGACCAGGCGGTGGACGTTGTCGAATTGGCAAGCCCGTGCGGCACCCGCTTCGCGCATGCGCAGACGAGATCTCGGAAACGGGTGGAGCTATCGACTTGAAATTTGGTATGTGAATGTAACTTGCCCCGGATACGAATTTTATCGGGTCGCCGAGCCCGTGCGACGCCAGCTTCGCGCATGGGCAGACAAGATCTAGGAAACGGGTGGAGCTATCGACTTGAAATTTGGTATGTGAATGTATCTTGCCCCGGATACGAATTTTATCGGGTCGTCGAGCCCGTGCGACGCCATCTTCGCGCATGCGCAGACCAGATCTCGGAAACGGGTTGAGCTATCGACTTGAAATTTGGTTTTTGAATAGCCCGGATGAATAGCCCGGACAACGTCGGGCTCATCGGCTAGTCTCATATATATTTTGAAGACCTCTGTTTGTCTGTTTGTATGTTTGTTTGTCATTGATACAAATCTACGATTCTCGACCGATCGGGACGAAACTTGGTACGTGTGTGTAGTTTGACCAGGCGGTGGACGTTGTCGTATTGGCGAGTCCGTGCGGCGCCCGCTTCGCGCATGAACAGAAGAGATCTCTGAAACGGGTGGAGCTATCGACTTCAAATTTGCTATGTGAATGTATCTTGCCCCGGATACGAATTTTATCGGGTCGCCGAGCCCGTGCGACGCCAGCTTCGCGCATGCGCAGACGAGATCTCGGAAACGGGTGGAGCTATCGACTTGAAATTTGCTATGTGAATGTATCTTGCCCCGGATACGAATTTTATCGGGTCGCCGAGCCCGTGCGACGCCAGCTTCGCGCATGCGCAGACCAGATCTCGGAAACGGGTAGAGCTATCGACTTGAAATTTGGTGTGTGAATGTATCTTGCCCCGAATACGAATTTTATCGGGTCGCCGAGCCCGTGCGACGCCAGATTCGCGCATGCGCAGACCAGATCTCGAAAACGGGTGGAGCTATCGACTTGAAATTTGGTTTTCAGACCAGATCTCGGAAACGGGTGGAGCTATCGACTTGAAATTTGGTTTTTGAATTGCCCGGACAACGTCGGGCTCATCGGCTAGTCTATTATATATTTTTGAACTTCTTCCTGTCTGTATGTATGTGTGTATGTGTGTGTGTATGTGTGTTATACATTGTAGACTCGAAAACTGCTAGACCGATCCGACTCAAATTTGGAATGTATGCATACTTTGATCCTGGGAACAATATGGGCGGGTCCAATTTCACGTGCGACCGTGTCCTTGACCATGACCTTGACCTCGCTCATATACGCTCATATAGGCATGTTTCTGGACCGATCGAACAATAGTTTTGTTCTTTCTCCTAATACTTTTCAAGGTTATTCCTAAATAGCCCGGACGATGTCGGGCACATGAGCTAGTCTACTATATATTTTGGAACTTCTGTCTGTTTGTTTGTTGTTTGTTTGTTAGCTATGGCCGGGAAAACGGCTGGACCGATTGAGCTCAAACTTTCAATCAAAGGTTAAAAACCACCGGTAGTGTTTACCGCCGTTTTGGAGAAGATCAGAGCACACATTCTCCACTCTCAGTCACAAACATTACCGCCATCGGCACGGCGGTGTTAATCGCGTTGATAGTTAAAGAGCGTTCGTATCCGCAGTGTCGTTGATAAAGAGCGTATGTGTGTAATGTGATTCTTACGTCTGGGTCCACACGTGAGCGTGAATGTATCCAGACATGAACGTGTTGTGTGATTCTTACGTACTTAGGGCTAGCTAAGTTTTTTCCGCCCGAGGTGATCTTCACCTTGAAATGGGTACCCACAAACGTACCTCTTTTAGGGACGCGTACCATCACGGGACGGGTACCATTATTTATCTTGATTAAAAAGGCAGAATTAACTCATGGATTTCGACGAAATTTGATACCTAGGGATACTTTTTTCGGACGGGTCAAATCGTTACCCCGACCTGACCTTGACCTTCAAAATGTTCAATTCAAGGTCAAAGCCCGGACGAAGTCGGGTCACCTGCTAGTAGTCTATATTTTTCGATGACATTCGATAACATGATGCATATATCACGACACTATCAATATACTCGTGAGTCATATATAGTTTGATATGAACAGTACATTAACTGATATGGGACTCCATAAATTGGCGTAATCACTGGGCCAAAACTTGGCGATTGGGTAGCAATACACGATTTCATGGGTTTGTATGAGGGCTGAAAAGGAGGATTTTAGGGATATAAGGGATATGGCTTCTGTTATTTTTGGAAGTAATGGTTTGCAGGTTTAATTATTGTATAAAGCTACCATAGTATACACAATGGGATTATGTTTGAATACGAAGTATGTTTTTTGCAATATGTTGTGGGTGGTTTGATGGTTAAATTATTTTATAAAGCTACCATAGTATACACAATGGGATGATGTTTGAATACGAAGCATGATTTTGTAACATGTTGTGGGTGGTTTGATGGTTAAATTGTTTTATAAAGCTACCATAGTATACACAAGTCAATGGGATGATGTTTGAATACGAAGCATATTTTTGCAATATGTTGTGGGCCAGCTCGGTATGGCACTCTACATGAAAAGAGCCTGATTTATCTCCCTTGAAATCAGTCATCTGCTTTACCAAGACCAAATTTCAAAACTGATACGATAACTTTTTTATATATTTTTAATATATCTTACACATACAGTAATGTCCTAATTAATCGACTCCTTAACCACGGCATAATTATGGGTAAATTTTCAGGATTTAGTCGGAAATAGAGCTTGTTGCGATTCATCGGAAAGCTCTCGCCGAGAGTTTTCCGATGAATGGCAACAAGCCATATTTCCGATTATATCCTGAAAAGTTACCCATAATTCTGATGTGGTTAAGGAGTCGATTACTTAGGGCATTACTGTATCTAGGTTCTGTCAGCTCATAAGGTGATTATAGACTGACATTCGCTCTGTTGTGGTTGTGTCGAAGACGACCAATTTCGGCCAAAAAATGGTTACAATGAAGATTATGCACCGTCTAAGGGAGATAATTCAACTTGTGATGTGACAATTCCTGTTAAAATACAAACAGATAGGTTACAGGACACCAATTATTCTCCATAGGCGACATTGTTAACGTCCGGGGCTATGCTCGATTCCTTGTGAATTCAGGAACTTTCTAACCTAGTCAATTTTGAAGAATGGCCCTTCGGACCCAATTTGACCCAAAAAAATTAATAGGTACGTGTTGGTTTTCCACCTTTAAATTTACCGCTTTTGATAATGCCCTAATTTCGCAGAAAAATTCATCACCAAATTTTCAAACATACCGCCATTAAATGCCAGGTTAATTATTTCACCCACTCTGTATCAATATTCATCTAGATATAATATTTCCATGGTGGCATTGAATTTTTCTTGTTTTTGCATTAATTTTATCCCAATCATAATCAACCATTCAGCTGCCAGATGTGATTTTATGCTGACTTGAGTGTGGGTGACAGCACACCAAGGGGGGTAATTTTTTATAATTGGTGTACTATAACCTATAGACAGATAATAAAGTAGTCGAAACGATATTAAAATGTGGCCATTTATATACCGACGTCAAAATAAAGAACTTTGATTCGAAACATGTCTGTGTTCTTACTTCATTAACCCTCTTCTGCCACCACCCATATCTAAATGTGCTAAAAATATATCTTGATTTGAATGTGATTTTTTCTCACTAAAGCCGCATTCTGGCAAAGTAAACAATGACGACGTACATACATGTGGACGATCTGATAGCCTGTAGATATCACTTCCAGAAAATATGTCACAGGATTCGCCAGGCGAATTGGGCGCACTTGGAGTTCACATTGGGCGCACCTACCAAATTTTAGAAACAAATCGACAGAAAACCCAATTTTGCCCGTCACAAGAATGCATTTATTGGCGGAAAATTGGGTGCTTTAGATCGTTAATCCAATTCTGCAAATTTACAGGGTTGTCCTTTTTTGTCAAACTATCATCTTAAAGGGGCAATTCGGCTTCGTTTGACCAGATCTGGACCGATTTTTCATCATGTCTTAGAGTGCGGTCCAAAATGAAACACTGATTTACGCCTACGTCGTGCTCAATCCGGACAAATCCGCCTATTCGTTCATCTGGAGTGTCGGGTGCCACAAATGGCGGTATCACATTCATTAAAGGGGCATTTGTGGGCCCACAATAGGCCGAAAATGACAATTTTCGGTTTTACAACGATATGCAGAAATGGTATGGGAGGGTTAATTTTTAATTTTATTTGACTCCTCCTGTGCCTCAATAATCTGTCGTATCGCGTGCTTCAAGCTCCCAATTTGTTTCCTGAGGATAATGAGCACTGGCTGTGTTCCAGAGCAGAAATCTGAAAAACGACCATTTCTTGCTATAGGTTACAGGACACCAATTATTCTCCATAGGCGACAGTGTTAACGTCCGGGGCTATGCTCGATTCCTTGTGAATTCAGGAACTTTCTAACCTAGTCAATTTTGAAGAATGGCCCTTCGGACCCAATTTGACCCAAAAAATTATTAGGTACGTGTTGGTGTTCCACCTTTAAATTTACCGCTTTTGATACTGCCCTAATTTCGCAGAAAAATTCATCACCAAATTTTCAAACATACCGCCATTAAATGCCAGGTTAATTATTTCACCCACTCTGTATCAATATTCATCTAGATATAATATTTCCATGGTGGCTTTGATTTTTTCTTGTTTTTGCATTAATTTTATCCCAATCATAATCAACCATTCAGCTGCCAGATGTGATTTTATGCTGACTTGAGTGTGTGTGACAGCACACCAAGGGGGATAATTTTTGATAATTTTTTATAATTGGTGTACTATAACCGATAATGCTCTGACCATTTCTCAATCTTGTAATCATGCATTCGTGTGCTGTTTTTCAATGACCATGGCACAACAGACGGTTGTAGTACAGTATCCCTCAAAATGGTGAAAATGGCCAGAAATCGTGTATTTCTACCTTCAAGAAGCATGTCAAATTATTTATTTTTGGTCAATTCATCTTCCCTATTTTCGTGTCAACGCTGGATGCATTTTATTTCTTTCCAAATCCCTTTCTCAGATATCACATTCATCTCCAAACATTAATTTGAAGACAAAATATGTGTAAACAGGTGATTGTTACCAAATATAGCGCACAATTCCGCCTGCAAAAACCTCATATAAGTTTGAACATTTAGTCCAACACATTATCACAATACAGGGGATACTACCCATTGCTAGTAGAAGAGTTAATTTGGGTAACAGGGGTGCAGCCAGATGTATAGACAAACATGGGAAATGGGGGGGGGGTGTGTGTTTGGTGTCGCTTTTTGTCTATTTTGTAATCAAGAAACTTCATAAAAAGTAGCATTTATGCAATCAAGGCTTAAAGCATAAGCAAATTTATTATTTTCGATGTTGCAAAAGCTTCTCCCTTGCAGACTTTTTCTCATGTTACAGGTAATATGTCACAGATTTTCAAAAATGTCCCAAATGAGAGAGAGAGAGAGCTGGTATCATAACAGTGATCAATTGAGCGTCATCGCGGTAATAATTAGTTCACCGCAGTAGTAATTAGTTCACCGCAGTAGTAATTAGTTCACCGCAGTAGTAATTAGTTCACCGCAGTAGTAATTAGTTCACCGATGCAGTAATTAGTTCACCGCAGTAGTAATTAGTTCACCGCAGTAGTAATTAGTTCACCGCAGTAGTAATTAGTTCACCGCAGTAGTAATTAGTTCACCGCAGTAGTAATTAGTTCACCGATGCAGTAATTAGTTCACCGCAGTTGTAATTAGTTCACCGCAGTAGTAATTAGTTCACCGCAGTAGTAATTAGTTCACCGCAGTAGTAATTAGTTCACCGCAGTAGTAATTAGTTCACCGCAGTAGTAATTAGTTCAACCGCAGTAGTAATTAGTTGGCGGCAGTGATGATGTGATTATAAATGAATCAGTTACTCCCTATAATTCGTTTTGAGTTTTGCGTTGTTATGTGACTACATAAAACGACCTTCATTTAGCGAAACGTGTTGCTACTCAAACATTTCAACAATGGAACTCCTTGGATACCTGGTACGAAAAGCCTTATTAATATTGGTTACTCAGTCTTTATCATATTTCCGAATGACTGGGTAATGTCAAAACATAGTGGACAGTTGGAAAGTCGGCTACTGTGTAATAACGAACGGCAAGTGTGCACCAGCACAACAATCATGTGATATACTGTGCTATGAGATAATGAGATAGGGTGAATATCAGCTTGATAAGTCATTGACACACGCCGACAGGGCAAACTCAAAACATTCAAGGTTGTACGGTAATATAACATTATGGTTCGCCATGGGGGGTTATATATGCATCAGTTATTTCCCACGATTCGTTTGGCGATTTTGTTAATTGTTGTGTGAATACATAAAAGTCCTGCATTTAACGAAACGTGTTACTAAAGAAACATTAGAATGGAATTTCTAGGATACCACGTACGAAAGGCATTATTAATATTGGCTATTGAGTCTTGGCCTTGTTTCCGAATACCCAAGTATTGTCATTGTCTTAACATACCGGGAGAGCGTAGTCTGGCTACTAAATAATCGCAAAGCATGCCCACCAGCATATAAAGATGTGATATAATCAGAACGCCTTTGACTGGGATGAGATTTAGTTTTAACGTGGCTGTGTAATACTATGATGCGACATTTACAATTATCGTGTTTTTTTTTTGCTGCAACCAATAATGTGGGTGAAATTTGTTCATTTTATTTAAACCACTACTTATATCAACCTCATTTCCCATTCGCATTAAAGGAACACTATGTGTTATATATCAAAGTAATCGGTGTGTGTCAGACACTTAACTGGACATTGGCGTGTTTAAAGGGGGTAACTCTATTTTTCCTTTAAGGTAGCAATACACGATTTTATGGGTTTGTAACTTTGTATGAGGTCTGGAAAATAGGATTTTAAGCATATAATTATTATAACTGTAGCTTATCAGTGTGGCTTCTGTTATTTCTATGAGTAACGGTTAGATGGTTTAAAAATGTTTTATAAAGCTACCAAATAGGACGATCTTAGAATACGAAGTACGTTTCTGCAATATGGTGTGGGCCAGCTCTGTGTGGCACTCCTCCGATAAAGAGTCTGATTTATCTCCCTTGAAATCTGTCATCTGCACTTCCAAGACCAAATTTCAAAACTGATACGATAACTTTTCTTTATTGTTTAATATATCTTACACATGTCGAGGTTATAGCAGCTCATAATGTGATTATAGACTAACATTAGCTCTATCACGGTTAGCAATGAGGCCGAAGACGGACAATTTCGGTCAAGCAATTGTTAAAATTAAGATTATGCAGTCAGTCTAATTGGGATAATCCAACTTGTGTTGTGACAATTCCAGTGTCAAAATACAGACAGGCTCCCTGTGGGTGATATGGCGGGTCACATATAATTGTGACTCTAAAAGTGCGTTGGTTTGAGTACAAGGGGAAATTTATCAAGAGTTGTTCGTCATCTTCCTGTGTTTTTTTTAACCCTTTACCCAACAAACCGGCCAAAACCAGCCAAATAAAGCTTCATCAGTCTAAATTATCTTGGGTCTGTCTCAATAAAACCATACAAATATGGATATCATTGGAACCGGCTCATTGACCACATTGTGATGGTTACAGTTATGCCCTGTGCCAATGCATTCTCTTATATATGCGAGTCGACCATAGGTCGCCTCGCATATATAAGAAAATGCATTGGCCTAGAAAAATCTTTTTTTAACACTTTTTACCATTTTTTCTTACATTCTTTAACAATTTTATAAATTTTAATGTGTTAAGCCAATGCATTCTCTTATATATGCGAGGTGACCTATGGTCGACTCGCATATATAAGAGAATGCATTGGCACAGGGCCCTTCTGTTGGAAAAGGGTTAAAGACACAAGACAAATAACCAGCAATACATTTTTCCACTTTATGATAATTCAAGTCGCTGCAGGCGTTTCTCAGCCAACAACGAAACATATTTGTTGACAAATCATCTGTGAGAATTTATATGTATTTATGCCTCAATTCTGCCTCTTAATCGTTATTCCAGCCAAATGTATCTCACCTGTGTTTCGAAGCGAGTTTGCCATTCCGTCCATCGTGCACAGACACAACACTGCAAAAATACGCCACGAAATATAAGCAACCATTTTCTTTGAGCATAAACACCATGAGTTCCTGTCCATAATGATTTACTATTCACGATCAAGTATTATACATATGGGGAAGTATATATGAGATTCACGAAATATGATCAGCCAATTGTAAACTGATTAGGCCAAAAAAAAAACCTCCTTGTTACCGATACCCTGTCTGGCTGAGATTTTCTTGCCTGCCTCAAATTAAAAAAACAATTCCAAAAGGCTCGTCAAACGTTACCTGGTAGAGTGTCAATATGAATATTTATTGTTTTTCCCAATCCCGAAAGCAAAAACAAGTTGGTTATTAAGCTCAACGTTGGTAGATATCTTACTGCAGAGTGAACGAATTCAAGGGACAACATGTTTTTATCCAACACTTGGCCTCAGTTTCAACACACATGGATCTACCATATTCCATGGGACCATAACTACGCTATTATATCGCTTAAAGATGAAAGGTTTTAAAAAACATTTGTAAAAAAAGAAAATCCCTGCCTGCCTGTCTGGAAAATGTTCCCAATGTTATGGGAAACAGACAAGTTTTTTGTTTTGGCCTTATGCATGCCCCGATGATTGGGAAGTAAAATGATACCTTTCTTCATTGGTCGGTTGTTGGTGACAGATAACGTCAGAAGTAGTAATGTTTGAAGTGCTGCGATTCAAACACCCACACAAGAATATAGAAGTAGGAACACGACACGATGCACTTTTAATTATACGACCGAGTGCCCATCATGATATCATGTTTACATGGTGCGAGGCCAGACTTTGGGGTGTATTCTTTTCTGAATGTATATATATTATATAAGTTATATGCTATCTGTCATAACCGTAAGGATGTGACGCTTATTATTTATTGATATACAATTTCGGATGAAGTGTATCGTGCTGTTCCATATCAGGGTTGATCCGTTCTGTATCGGCATTTGAACCATCGTGACAGTTTATACTGATACGCTTCCCGGTGAAATAGCTTCCTTGTTAAGGTAGCCGAAGTGGTTAGGTAGTGGATAATATAATCGCTGTATGTTGGCGCGCGTGCGTATATATGGGCGAAATTCTGGACGGATTTTCAAGTTAGATCTGAGTTGAGGGACATTTCAATGTGTCATTCCGATCGATCCATTCACCTGAGGGGATTGTGACGTGAGAAATTATTCGCGGCAGATAAATGATATACGGCTATGCGGTACGAACATTCTATGGTGCATATATAGGCGAAAAAAGACCAATAATGCAAAAAAAAAGACCAGGCTGCAAAACAGAGTTCAGTCCCCTCGCTACGCGATGTATGAACGCTGCCGGCATGTGTACTTTCTTAATTAAATCTAACATTTTTTATTGAAGTGTTTTGTCAGTTACAATTCATTCTGGCTTGATCTAGACAATTTTCAAATGATTACGGACAGTTCAGTTCCTCAGAATAATGCAAAATTAATTGTAACCTACAACAGTCTGTATCAGATTATATCGGATTATATCGGATACCCACAACAGTCTCAAATAATATAAATGCGACATTTCTTGACAGTACGTGTATGTGCGACAACGGTTAGTCCTGCGTAGGGGATCTGGGTCCAACTCCGGCTGGTCGTCTCGGTGTATGCTATTTCTCTGGTCTCAGTTCTGCTTTTTGGCGGCCTTCGGCTTGGCGGCATGAAAGTTGTATATATATATATATATATATATATATATATATATATATATATATATATATATATGTATGTATATGTGTATGTATGTGTGTGTGTATATACACTGTATTTTGTCACTGTTGGTTTAACAATATGATACCGTTGGTTTGCCTACGGTATTATACCGTTGCTAGTTTTGACGGCCAAGTACCGTTGCACAAACACGAGGTATGGATAGGATCACCTCCCTTGTGAGATTCGCAATGCATCTCGGGTAAATTCGCCATTAATTGATGTCTCAGTGTCTGTCTCCGTCATTCGCGGGAGATTTGTTTTATAATTTAGTAGGCCTACTTTTTAATATGTTTCAACAGCTTGGGACAGGTTCCAAGCCGTTTAAATAGCACTAACGGTCTACCGAACGGGCTAAAGAAAGTGTAAACAAGCCCTATTTAACCACTTGCGATGTTTTAATAGCGACTGCGAAAATAGGTCACCTAGTAAAATTGGTTTGCACTGCAGTCATTCACTCTATAAGTATTAGTTATAACGGATCACTTTTCACATTTTCGCTAATTTCTCTACTAATAAACGAATCAAAGTAATTATTTTTGTTGGATCTTCTAGTCAGCTATATTACTACTTTGTACCATAAATAAATTTTAGAAAGATTGCATGTATCGACGGTGTACTGTTATTTCAACAGTATCCTACCGTGTATTCCAACAGTACAATGTATCAACGGTATACTGTTATTTCAACAGTATCCTACCGTTTACTTCAACAGTACAATGTATCAACGGTATACTGTTATTTCGACAGGGATTGTACTGGCAACTAAGTTGACGGTGCATTACCGTAGTTATAACGTTATTAAATTTTACAGTGTATATATGTGTAACAATATATATATGTATAAACAAAGAAACAAATTATAGCCGAAACGTGGTCCACTTCTAATATACCATTGGTTTAAATCTACAAAACCAAACACGGGCAGCTACTCGGATTATATGGACAGAATAGAACCCATAACTGCAAAGCATGCAATAGGAAGCGAGCGCGTGATTGTCGGTGAGAAAGTGTGTGAAATGTATTTGTCTGATGTTTGTGGGTTGATTTGAATATATGTGCTTGTGGACATGTGGGGAAAACTGCACCGATATGCTCTTATTGAGTGTTGTTGTGATAGTACATCATAGCGTATGTATGTACGATTGTGTGTGTTTGCGATCGTGTATGCGTACGCGTGCATGTGGTCGAGAGGGTGTGTGTTTGTTGATGTGGTCTCTGACATATGTAAGCTCGCGTTCATGTACATATAATTCGAATGATATTCTTTTCCTCGGTTTTATTGCTCTCTTGTCGGTCTTTTCGTATGGTTATATGTAAAGGTATATGTGATATTGACACGAAGGCTATCTATCCTTGTACATATCGTTTTTGTATATTAATGCCAGCTTATGTAGCTTATTTATTGAGCAGATCGATTCTCATTTGTACCTGGCGGCATTCGCCATCTCATTAATACTGTAAGTTTCATATTCTATCGTATCATTCTTCTTAGTTACATTCCTGTTTCATCTGTTCCATTTGTATGTACAAAATGATATGTATATATTATTAATTATACAATGTATATCGAATCTTCAGTATTGGAGGAAATAAAGGTATATATGTATATATGGGCGAAATTCTGGACGGATTTTCAAGTTAGATCTGAGTTGAGGGACATTTCAATGTGTCATTCCGATCGATCCATTCACCTGAGGGGATTGTGACGTGAGAAATTATTCGCGGCAGATAAAACGATATACGGCTATGTGGTACGAACATTCTATGGTGCATATATAGGCGAAAAAAGACCAATAATGCAAAAAGGCCAAGCTGCAAAACAGAGTTCAGTCCCCTCGCTACGCGATGTCTGAAGGTTACACACAACTAATTATTTTACATAGGCGACAGTGTTAACTAAAAGTCCCGCCGGCCATGTGTTAAGCCTATTTGAACTTCAAGTGGTCAATTTTCCCTTAGAACGTCATCCGCTGCACCAGTCCGTGACAACAAACTCGCCCGTTTCGGTATTGTTTTCAAACTATAATCTTGCATTTCCACAACTACCCCATTTACTGCACAAAAATCAGCAGCATAAAAATACCAGACCCCTTCCGTAACTTCTGAATACCACCAGACTCTTCCTGGATATCTAAACATACACGATCGCCATATTTATGTAGGCTAGGATTTTCTGTTCCCGATTAGGGATATTTCTCTCAATGATAATCAACCAATCAGCAGCCAGATTTGTTTTTATGCTGACTCGAGTTTCCCTACACAAATTCAAGAAGCGTAACTCTATATAATTAGTTTCTTGTAACCTATAAGTGTAACGAAAATCAGACTTTGATCGTGTAAACCGCGCCAATTTACAAGAAAAGCTTTACTGTGATACGATATAAATATGGGAGTCATTTGACATTCTATTATCTACCAGCGGTCTTTTAACCCACATACCCCGTTTTAAAATTAACCAATTTTTTTGGGTAAGAAATAACACTGATTATAGAATCCTGATAGCTCTGGAAGCACAGTTTAGTAGAAAAGATACCAATGTCTCATATCATGCTTGTCATATACATATATACTGCACGGTGACGCATGCCCCATGTCCATCGACTCACTAATGGGAATATTATGACCACAAATGTGACCACACCCAAAATTCAGGGTTTTTCATCATAATTTAATTTGTAAAATCCAACTCGCGTGCATAACACACACACGATAGAAAGGCATATGTATAACTTTTGAAAACTAGTTACGTATCTCTACCATACGCTTTAAGGAATTTATCTGATTTAGAACAGTACAATGTTTAATTGGATTTGAAATAGACCCCCCCCCTCAAAATTTCACAATCCGACGATGATTTGGTTCAATGATAGGCGGATGTCAATTTAAATTTCAGTACTTTTTAGGAGTTTGAGTCGAATTCCCATTAGAGAAACTTCCACCACATCGATTGTGTTATTTAAACTTTAAAGGTCCACCCATATGCACAAAATTGATGATATTCATAAAATTTCGCCTCCAGAAAAAGTTGAAGTTCCGGAGACAGAGGGTTAATACATTTCTCGCATAATCTGAAAATGATTCGGTAGGGCGTAAAAATACCATAGTTCAACAAAACGAGACAGTCTTTGTTTATCAGTGCTTCTAAATTCGCTGCCCTGAACGATATTTGAAAAATGTAAATTTTCTGCCTATAAGTGTAACGAAAATCAGACTTTGATCGTGTAAACCGCGCCAATTTTACAAGAAAAGCTTTACTGTGATACGATAGAAATATTGGAGTCATTTGACATTCTATTATCTACCAGCGGTCTTTTAACCCACATGCATACCCCGTTTAAAAATTAACCAATTTTTTTGGGTAAGAAATAACACTGATTATAGAATCCTGATAGCGCTGGAAGCACAGTTTAGTAGAAAATATACCAATGTCTCATGTCATGCTTGTCATATACATATATACTGCACGGTGTCGCATGTCCCATGTCCATCGACTCACTAATGGGAATATTATGACCACAAATGTGACCACACCCAAAATTCAGGGTTTTTCATCATAATTTAAATTGTAAAATCCAACTCGCGTGCATAACGCACACGATAGAAAGGCATATGTATAACTTTTGAAAACTAGTTACGTATCTATACCATACGCTGTAAGGAATTTATCTGATTTTGAACAGTACAATGTTTAATTGGATTTGAAATAGACCCCCCCCCCCCTCAAAATTTCACAATCCGACGATGATTTGGTTCAATGATAGGCGGATGTCCCTTTAAATTTCAGTACTTTTTAGGAGTTTGAGTCGAATTCCCATTAGAGAAACTTCCACCACCTCGATTGTGTTATTTGAACATTAAAGGTCCACCCATATGCACAAAATTTATGATTTTCATAAAATTTCGCCTCCAGAAAAAGTTGAAGTTCCGGCGACAGAGGGTTAATAAATTTCTCGCATAATCTGACAATGATTCGGTAGAGCGTAAAAATACCATAGTTCAACAACACGAGACAGTCTTTGTTTATCAGTGCTTCTAAATTCGCTGCCCTGAACGATATTTGAAAAATGTTAATTTTCTGCCTATAGGTTGCACACAACTAATTATTTTCCATAGGCGACAGTGTTAACTAAAAGTCCCGCCGGCCATGTGTTAAGCCTATTTGAACTTCAAGCGGTCAATTTTTCCTTAGAACGTCATCCGCTGCACCAGTCCGTGACAACAAACGCGCCCTTTTCGGTATTGTTTTCAAACAATAATTTTGCATTTCCACAACTACCCCATTTACTGCACAAAAATCAGCAGCATAAAAATACCCAGACCCCTTCCGTAACTTCTGAATACCACCAGACTCTTCCTGGACATCTAAACATACACGATCGCCATATTTACGTAGGTTAGGATTTTCTGTTCCCGATTAGGGATATTTCTCTCAATGATAATCAACCAATCAGCAGCCAGATTCTTTTTTATGCTGACTCGAGTTTCCCTACACAAACTCAAGAAGCGTAACTCTATATAATTAGTTTCTTGTAACCTATAAGTGTAACGAAAATCAGACTTTGATCGTGTAAACCGCGCCAATTTTACAAGAAAAGCTTTACTGTGATACGATAGAAATATGGGAGTCAGTTGACATTCTATTATCTACCAGCGGTCTTTTAACCCACATACCCCGTTTTAAAATTAACCAATTTTTTTTGGGTAAGAAATAACACTGATTATAGAATCCTGATAGCTCTGGAAGCACAGTTTAGTAGAAAAGATACCAATTTCTCCCACCCCTAAACACTTTAGCACAGGCAGCCAGTGTGTGATAGCTGGGTGAGATTTCCCTGTCTCACATAACACGTGACCATCTATCTCACACCACCCACGTGACTGCTTTACCTATTTAATTAAGAGACGGAACTAATTTAACTATCCATCATCATGTTTTGTGTGAATTAAAACAGATAAAAACAATGGCGACCATGCAACCAGTTACGCTTCACGTTCCAAGTAAATAAATACGGACGAATTCGTGGATGCTAATACAAATGGAGATAAGCCTCAACTGTTAATCATGAAAAAACCTTCAACATAACATCACTTGCAGACACAGAGTTGCATATATAACATGAAATATAAACGACTAATTTGCGAACATATTCCATAAAACGGAAGACCCCAAGCGAAACTGGTACCACTGGCACATTTCGTAACAGGTAAACAATAGCCGCTTCACAAATGACGAACGAAATAATTCCACATTCGAACAGTTGTCATCGTTGCAATAAATCGTGGAACGCGTCTAACTAACATTTGTCTGTCATATATTCACATGTTTCCTTTTCTAAATGGTATCGATATGATCATTTCCGATGACAAACACGATTAGTCCAGTTGTATATACCTCATATCAATACGCGCGTTTATCGGAATTTATGCAGGTGCTACGATGTGACGTATCCATGTCATTTTCACAAGACCGTGTCGATTTCACTCTAACGTATTAACCCTGCGCGCACGGGTAACGCGCTTTGTTTGGTATATACCGACATCATCCCAGTTAATCACGAATATCGCATCAGATTTCTCCCCAGATATACCGTTACGAAGCTACTGGAATGTGCCAAAGATTGGTATAAAACAAAAAATCGGAATGTGGCTCTTGGGTTGGGAGAAAAATGATCCATCATGACCTGGGGTGTGTGATGGAAAAATCTCAGTTAAATTTTTCCATCACACACCCCAGGTCATGATGGATCATTTTTCTCCCAACCCAAGAGCCACATTCCGATTTTTTGTTTTATACCAATCTTTGGCACATTCCAGTAGCTTCGTAACGGTAAATCTGGGGAGGAATCTGATGCGATATTCGTGATTAACTGGGATGATGATTTAAATCTCAGATTTTTCCATCCCACACCCCTGGTCATGATGGATAATATTAGTCTCATGTCATGCTTGTCATATACATATATACTGCATGGTGTCGCATGCCCCATGTCCATCGACTCACTAATGGGAATATTATGACCACAAATGTGACCACACCCAAAATTCAGGGTTTTTCATCATAATTTAATTTGTAAAATCTAACTCGCGTGCATAACGCACACGATAGAAAGGCATATGTATAACTTTTGAAAACTAGTTACGTATCTCTACCATACGCTTTAAGGAATTTATCTGATTTTGAACAGTACAATGTTTAATTGGATTTGAAATAGATCCCCCCCCTCAAAATTTCACAATCCGACGATGATTTGGTTCAATGATAGGCGGATGTCCCTTTAAATTAAAGTCTTTGTTTATCAGTGCTTCTAAATTCGCTGCCCTGAACGATATTTGAAAAATGTTAATTTTCTGCCTATAGGTTACACACAACTAATTATTTTCCATAGGCGACAGTGTTAACTAAAAGTCCCGCCGGCCATGTGTTAAGCCTATTTGAACTTCAAGTGGTCAATTTTCCCTTAGAACGTCATCCGCTGCACCAGTCCGTGACAACAAACGCGCCCTTTTCGGTATTGTTTTCAAACAATAATCTTGCATTTCCACAACTATCCCATTTACTGCACAAAAATCAGCAGCATAAAAATACCCAGACCCCTTCCGTAACTTCTGAATACCACCAGACTCTTCCTGGACATCTAAACATACACGATCGCCATATTTACGTAGGCTAGGATTTTCTGTTCCCAATTAGGGATATTTCTCTCAATGATAATCAACCAATCAGCAGCCAGATTTTTTTTTATGCTGATTCAAGAAGCGTAACTCTATATAATTAGTTTCTTGTAAACTGAACGCTGCCGGCATGTGTACTTTCTTAATTAAATCTAACATTTTTTATTGAAGTGTTTTGTCAGTTACAATTCATTCTGGCTTGATCTAGACAATTTGCAAATGATTACGGACAGTTCAGTTTCTCAGAATAATGCAAAATTAATTGTAACCTACAACAGTCTGTATCAGATTATATCGGATACCCACAACAGTCTCAAATAATATAAATGCGACATTTCCTCACAGTACGTGTAGGTGCGGGCAACGGTTAGTCCTGCGTAGGGGACTGACCTCTGCATGTAGCTTGACAAAAGACATAACAATTGTGATTGCACGGATATATAAAGCAGTTCTCCTTTAAATAAATGTGACCCGCCATATCAAATCCAGTCGTAAGTCGGGATTTGTTTTACCCTGTGCCAATGCATTCTCTTATATATGCGAGTCGACCAAAGGTCGCCTCGTATATATAAGAGAATGCATTGGCCTAACAATTTTTTATCATTTCTTTTAAATAAATGTTTCTGATAATTTTCGGACATAAAATAAAAAACATCCATTACCCTGCAGGGAGCCCCACACATATATAGAAGCATATAGAAGATTGTCGTCTGCTCATGTTTGTCTGGGGCTCTGTATGGGTGAAATTATAAAATTGTTAAAGAATACAAGAAAAAATTATTAAAATTGTAAAAAATTGTTAGGCCAATGCACTTACGACTGGATTGGATATGGCGAGTCACATATGCTATGAGTTTTTATATACTATGGTATTATGCATCACTGCTTCTAAAAAAATGTTAAGACAAGCTTCACAGTAATATAAAAATCAGTGTATCTGTTCCTTAATAATGTACTTCACTGTAGGCGAATGTCCAACTGAAAATTGAATGCTTTTGTAAGCCGACACCGCAATAAACATCGAATTAATTAACCAGGAGAAATAAACATCGAATTAATTACCCAGGAGAAATAAACATCGAATTAATAACCCAGGAGAAATAAACATCGAATTAATTACCCAGGAGAAATAAACATTGAATTAATTACCCAGGAGAAATAAACATTGTATTAATTACCCGGGAGAAATAAACATTGAATTAATTACCCAGGAGAAATAAACATTGAATTAATTACCCGGGAGAAATAAACATTGAATTAATTACCCAGGAGAAATAAAAATTGAATTAATTACCCGGGAGAAATAAACATTGAATTAATTACCCAGGAGAAATAAACATTGAAATAATTACCCGCGAGAAATAAACATTGAATTAATTACCCAGGAGAAATAAACATTGAATTAATTACCCGGGAGAAATAAACATTGAATTAATTACCCAGGAGAAATAAACATTGAATTAATTAACCGGGAGAAATAAACATTGAATTAATTACCCGGGAGAAATAAACATTGAATTAATTACCCAGGAGAAATAAACATTGAATTAATTACCCGGGAGAAATAAACATTGAATTAATTACCCGGGAGAAATAAACATTGAATTAATTACCCGGGAGAAATAAACATTGAATTAATTACCCGGGAGAAATAAACATTGAATTAATTACCCAGGAGAAATAAATATTGAATTAATTACCCGGGAGAAATAAACATTGAATTAATTACCCGGGAGAAATAAACATTGAATTAATTACCCAGGAGAAATAAACATTGAATTAATTACCCGGGAGAAATAAACATTGAATTAATTACCCGGGAGAAATAAACATTGAATTAATTACCCAGGAGAAATAAACATTGAATTAATTACCCGGGAGAAATAAACATCGAATTAATAACCCGTGAGAAATAAACATTGAATTAATTACCCAGGAGAAATAAACATTGAATTAATTACCCGGGAGAAATAAACATTGAATTAATTACCCGGGAGAAATAAACATTGAATTAATTACCCGGGAGAAATAAACATTGAATTAATTACCCGGGAGAAATAAACATTGAATTAATTACCCGGGAGAAATAAACATTGAATTAATTACCCGGGAGAAATAAACATTGAATTAATTACCCGGGAGAAATAAACATCAAATTAATTACCCGGGAGAAATAAACATTGAATTAATTACCCGGGAGAAATAAACATTGAATTAATTACCCGGGAGAAATTAACATCGAATTAATTACCCGGGAGAAATAAACATTGAATTAATTACCCGGGAGAAATAAACATTGAATTAATTACCCGGGAGAAATAAACATTGAATTAATTACCCAGGAGAAATAATCATCGAATTAATTACCCGGGAGAAATAAACATTGAATTAATTACCCGGGAGAAATAAACATTGAATTAATTACCCGGGAGAAATAAACATTGAATTAATTACCCGGGAGAAATAAACATTGAATTAATTACCCGGGAGAAATAAACATTGAATTAATTACCCGGGAGAAATAAACATTGAATTAATTACCCGGGAGAAATAAACATTGAATTAATTACCCGGGAGAAATAAACATTGAATTAATTACCCGGGAGAAATAAACATTGAATTAATTACCCGGGAGAAATAAACATGGAATTAATTACCCGGGAGAAATAAACATTGAATTAATTACCCGGGAGAAATAAACATTGAATTAATTACCCGGGAGAAATAAACATTGAATTAATTACCCGGGAGAAATAAACATTGAATTAATTACCCGGGAGAAATAAACATTGAATTAATTACCCGGGAGAAATAAACATTGAATTAATTACCCGGGAGAAATAAACATTGAATTAATTACCCGGGAGAAATAAACATTGAATTAATTACCCGGGAGAAATAAACATCGAATTAATTACCCAGGAGAAATAAACATTGAATTAATTACCCGGGAGAAATAAACATTGTATTAATTACCCAGGAGAAATAAACATTGAATTAATTACCCAGGAGAAATAAACATTGAATTAATTACCCGGGAGAAATAAACTTTGAATTAATTACCCGGGAGAAATAAACATTGAATTAATTACCCGGGAGAAATAAACATCGAATTAATTACCCGGGAGAAATAAACATCGAATTAATTACCCGGGAGAAATAAACATCGAATTAATTACCCGGGAGAAATAAACATTGAATGAATTACCCGGGAGAAATAAACATCGAATTAATTACCCGGGAGAAATAAACATCGAATTAATTACCCGGGAGAAATAAACATTGAATTAATTACCCGGGAGAAATAAACATTGAATTAATTACCCGGGAGAAATAAACATTGAATTAATTACCCGGGAGAAATAAACATTGAATTAATTACCCAGGAGAAATAAACATCGAATTAATTACCCGGGAGAAATAAACATCGAATTAATTACCCAGGAGAAATAAACATTGAATTAATTACCCGGGAGAAATAAACATCGAATTAATTACCCGGGAGAAATAAACATTGAATTAATTACCCGGGAGAAATAAACATCGAATTAATTACCCGGGAGAAATAAACATCGAATTAATTACCCGGGAGAAATAAACATCGAATTAATTACCCGGGAGAAATAAACATTGAATTAATTACCCGGGAGAAATAAACATCGAATTAATTACCCGGGAGAAATAAACATCGAATTAATTACCCGGGAGAAATAAACATTGAATTAATTACCCGGGAGAAATAAACATTGAATTAATTACCCGGGAGAAATAAACATTGAATTAATTACCCGGGAGAAATAAACATTGAATTAATTACCCAGGAGAAATAAACATTGAATTAATTACCCGGGAGAAATAAACATTGAATTAATTACCCGGGAGAAATAAACATTGAATTAATTACCCGGGAGAAATAAACATTGAATTAATTACCCGGGAGAAATAAACATTGAATTAATTACCCGGGAGAAATAAACATTGAATTAATTACCCGGGAGAAATAAACATTGAATTAATTACCCGGGAGAAATAAACATCGAATTAATTACCCGGGAGAAATAAACATTGAATTAATTACCCGGGAGAAATAAACATTGAATTAATTACCCGGGAGAAATAAACATTGAATTAATTACCCGGGAGAAATAAACATCGAATTAATTACCCGGGAGAAATAAACATCGAATTAATTACCCAGGAGAAATAAACATCGACATGGTCGACTCGCATATATAAGAAAATGCATTGGCACAGGGCATAACTGTAACTATCACAATGTGGTCAAGGAGCCGGTTCCAATGATATCAATATTTGTATGGTTCTATTGAGACAGACCGAAGATATTTTAGGCTGTTGAAGCTTTATTTGGCCGGTTTGTTTGGGTAAAGGGTTAAATCGTGAAATTTAGAGTTGGGTCCTTCACTTAAAGTGAAGTACATTGCTTTATTAAGTAACATGTAATAACTAAGAAATATATTCCCCGCGTTATGTTTTCGACTTTATAAGGTTCCCTGTCCAAACTTCAAAAATGTCCAAGGTTTTGTACTAGTGGAATATGATCTCAATGGACGATAGCTAGAGTAGAGATTCATGACATGATCTAACCAGCTTGCATTTTCATTTTGTTTTGGACATTGGAATTCTCCAAAAATAAAGCAATTTAGCAGACGATATCGGGAATCTCATTTGTGACCGCCATATCAAATCCAGTCGTAATTCGGGATTTTTTACCCTGTGCCAATGCATTCTCTTATATATGCGAGTCGACCATAGGTCGCCTCGCATATATAAGAGAATGCATTGGCCTAACAATTTTTTACAATTTTAATAATTGTTTCTTGTATTCTTTAACAATTTTATAATTTCACCCATACAGAGCCCAGACAAACATGAGCAGACGACACTCTTCTATATGCTTCTATATATGTGTGGGGCTCCCTGCAGGGTAATGGATGTTTTTTATTTTATGTCCTAAAAATTGTAAGAAACATTTATTTTTAAAAAAATGATAAAAAATTGTTAGGCCAATGCATTCTCTTATATATGCGAGGCGACCTATGGTCGACTCGCATATGTAACAGAATGCATTGGCACAGGGTAAAAAAAATCCCGACTTACGACTGGATTTGATATGGCGGTCACATTTATGGTGGATACACACATGCATGTAATTTCTGTATGTAAAATACATGTATTACATGTATTTTACATGGCCATATCAATTATTGACAACATTAATCACTTGCGCGCGAGCGGTTCATTGTTAACAGGCCAGAGAAGTCAGTAGTGACAAGCGAAGACAAACTGTCTGCTGGCAGGACATTTAAGACCAGTCCAAATCATGTCTTCTCTTACGGATGTGGAAATTAGTCAAGTCTGTGTGATATATGGCATTTTATTAATGCACGAACACCAGAAGCGATACGTCTGGCATATACAGGCTTGCTATAGAACATATTCGACCATGATGCTTGTTTGGCGTAGGGTCTCGAAAGCTTCAAATCGCTAAGGGACTTGGTTGAATGTATCGGTCGGAATAATCTGGGCAAGACGGTATAATATAATATGTTTTACTTAAATAGCTCAGAGTTAGCCACCCCGCCTGGTAGCTTTTGTGGTCATATATAGCCCCTGCGTCGGGGATCATATATAGCCCCTGCGTCGGGGAAATCCTGATCCACCACTGCTATAAATATCAAGAGAGAACTGGTAATTATTTAAGTAGAACGTCCACCATATGGATTATCGATTATCACACGAACAATTATGTTAATTGGCCTGGCGACTCGGTCCAAGATTGCAGCTTCTCTACATTCCGACTTAATTGGAACTAGAACTCAATGGGGTCAACACGTCGGCAATATTTTACTTAAATAGCTCAGAGTTAGCCACCCCCGCCTGGTAGCTTTTGTGGTCATATATAGCCCCTGCGTCGGGGATCATATATAGCCCCTGCGTCGGGGAAATCCTGATCCACCACTGCTATAAATATCAAGAGAGAACTGGTAATTATTTAAGTAGAACGTCCACCATATAGATTATCGATTATCACACGAACAATTATGTTAAGTGGCCTGGCGACTCGGTCCAAGATTGCAGCTTCTCTACATTCCGACTTAATTGGAACTATAACTCAATGCGGTCAACACGTCGGCAATTATTGTGTTGTCAGTGGACACATATTACTTTGTCTGTATGACCCATGTAAAACGCCAAATACACGATAATTACAGAGATTACATGCATGTGTGTATCCACCCTTAGCTGTGAGATTTCGTAAAGCGAGGTACTCAAACGCACTTATTCGTTAAGCGATATACTCGACCGCACGAAATATTAAGCACGTCGCGTGATAAAAGTGACCCCTTCAGCTTATAATATTGATGTTTTAAACGATCTTACTACGTCGTATGAATTCCTGCATCATAACGCCATATCAAATCCAGTCGTAAGTCGGGATTTTTTACCCTGTGCCAATGCATTCTCTTATATATGCGAGTCGACCATAGGTCGCCTCGCATATATAAGAGAATGCATTGGCCTAACAATTTTTTACAATTTTAATAATTTGTTCTTGTATTCTTTAACAATTTTTTAATTTCACCCATACAGAGCCCCAGACAAACATGAGCAGACGACACTCTTTTATATGCTTCTATATATCGAACCAAAGCCGGACGCTTTTAGTCGTACATAGATCATATCTGAATATGTGACTTCACCAATTATGATCTAATACGACACTGCGGTTTTGAACTTTTGCGACCACGTAGATCGGTGGGCTTACTGAAATAAACGTCTTTCAATGGCCGGCGTTCCAAAATGAGGGGAGTCATTACTATCGGAATTATGCACAGTGAATTTCATTCGTAGCCGGGGTTTACATTTTATTGAGAACATAATTATAACATATTATGGACTGTCAAATATTTGCATTTGAGTTGCCTAAAATATAAATGTCGCGTGCAATTGGAAAATCTCAATCACTCCGGCTGGCCTGGAGACAATACTGGAATTTAAACCACAATCGCCATATTTTCTATTGTTCTCCCTTGCACAATATCCAGCCGATTACCCGCTGATAACAATAACTGTGCATTATTTTAACAATAACTGGGAAATATTAAAATAGTCCCCAGGTATTGTCATAACAATCACAAGTCATTGTTTGGTGTGCTCTCCACTTGCTGACACACCGGAAGGTGAAATTGGTGTGTCTAATCAATAAAATGAGAAACTGAACAGTGTTCGGTGATTACAATGCAGACTCCACTGTGTCGCCATAATCCGGTAATACGTTGTGGTCCGATTCACTATTCCGAACGTTCAAGTCCTCTTCTAAACCTAATACGTCAGAAAGTATATCTTGTGTCGAAATTCCGACAAACGAAACATGGTCCTCGTCTGATTACGATTCCAATCTATACGTTGACTGGGTCATAGTACTTCTAAATTCATCACCTGATTCCATGGTGGATATGTGTAGATCTTAGAATACACCCACTTTGTGGGTGCATTTATTCTCGTGAACACAACATAGGTAGCGCGCGTTATAGTTAACACATTTAAGGTGAACTGATGTCGCTGGTGATGAGTGAGACAATCGTCATTTATGCATGATATTATTAGGATCAACTCATGAGTTGTTGGTTAATCGCAAAACTAATATAATCAGCATGTGATATATCACTCACGGACAGACCGCAATCGACCAGCTTTCAAACAGGGGCGTTTGTTTCTTTGAACTCCCAAAACATGTCAGAAGAAACCAGGACACAGCTAGACACAAATTTTTGGGATGTCCACATTCGTCCTGTATTCACCATATATTCCTATATTCACGACCATTTTATAATTCAAACACGGTAAGTATACAATGGTTCATAACAATCAAATGAATAATAAACTTGATATCCCAATCACCACTCATCGAATAACTGGACTGTCAACGCGGCCCAGTGAATTCCAGTTCAAAGCGATAATTTGGATTTGTGACAATGCCTTGGTAAGCGAAGTCGATGCAGCGAGGACGCACACTATCAGGCAAATTAAATGTTTGTTGTAGCTGGAAGGTGTCCATGCTGTTAACACATATGCACTGGTGTCAATTAGACTTCCACACATGTGTTATCTGAGATCTAACATCATGTGAGTAAGAAATATTGTGTTTATTTGTTTATACATGCACAGCCAAGTAGGACATATCGCAGACTTGAACAGTGTTCATGGGGCGGGGGGGGGGGGGGGTCGATTGAAACGTTTTAATGACGATTTCAATTCCAAGTCTCCGGATCACTATTTAAAGTGGCAACTGAATATGCGTACACGTCTTTATTTGTCTGACAGACTCAGAACTTGTTTAATGGTCATGTTCACATTTTTCGTTAAATTTTGTATTGACTTTTAGTTAAATATATCATACATTGTAATATCATTGACAAATTTCTAAGTAAAATTATAGCGAAAATTTTAAATTTCGTCTTGTTATTCTTTAAATACTTAGGTTTAAGACTGATATTCCCCTCGCTGTCGGGCATTCGTCCAAATAAATACCTCGGCTTCGCCTCTGTGAACTATTTTTCCGAATGCCCGACAGCTCGGGGAATATCCTATACCGAAATCGAAATCCTAGCTCATGTGTACGTTAATTACGTTATCGTATGGTCATATTATTATTTTTTTTAGACAGCCCGGGGCCATTGCGGACCTCTCTTGTCGGCTGGACATCCCATATTTTGGGGATGATGCCCACCCTACGAGATGGTCAAAGTGCCCGCCGGAGATCCGTCCCCGCGAGAAGCTGCAGTCAGAATTTTTTTTTCAGACATTATTTTACGCCCGATACATTTTTTTTTAGAGACAAAATGATTTATTATGATATGAATGTTACAGATGTATGGGTTCTCAGACGCCCTTATACATATTACAATATTACAAAGCATGCAGCTGGAAAAGGAAGGTTAATTTGCAACGTATGTATTTACAAATGTTCCCGGCAGCCGTTAAAAACCGATTAGGACGGTGATATCACAGTAGGGGTTGACCGCCGGAAATGCTGATAAAAGTTGGATTGTCGGCACGGTTTCCGAGATGTAAAATGACTCTGAGCATTTATTTTTTAATTGCGGCACCATGCTGATATGGTGTCACATTTAACAAAATCTCAGACTTATGGTCTCAGAACAATACACATGGTACGCTAATGTGTGGAATGGGACTGTGTTTGTCGTCTCAAACTGCCATCTGTATAATATTTATTGACATTACTTATTGGATAATTGATTGATTAGGGCGCCATATGTTGCCTGCCGCGTGATTCGTGGTTCACGTGCGTACTATGTCGTTAAAGTGGCCTGCCAATTTTAGATCGCACTGTGTGTGAGCGGGTATTATGATTATCGAAATGTGTTGGTATGTAGATATGCGCTATGCATTAATATGAAAAACAAAAGACAATGGGAAAAAATGCGAACATACTTTAAAATGTGAAAACAACTTTGTCATTTATGACTTGACATATATCATTATTTTGTGCCCAATATTCATGGAAATTGAACCTCTCGAGACGCCTAAAGTCCCTCAAAATTCGCAAACGAAGTCGCGCTAGAAAGGCGACAACGAGGCTGTCTCTATAAATGCATTTGCGCATGAATTTGGTTTCGTTTCTTTCAAACCAAATTGTATTGATAGCCTCCGAAATGAGGGTTAAACTTGCTGAACGTTGTGTTTTTGCAAAGTCTGCTGGAAGGTGCAGAAATCTGATTGATTTAGCAGATGGTGATACTTTAATGTCTGTGACAAGATTTGAAATCCAGTTGAAAATGAGTAGCCATAATAATTGTATATTTTTGCAGTCGACAAACAGGTGCTGTATAGTCTCGGCTTCCTCTTTGCATAGACAGCATCGATTATCCCGTGCAATATGAAAATTATGTAATTTATAATTTGTTGGCAGGATTTCATGAATTACGCGCCAACATGTTGATCGACAAAATGGGTCTAGAAATTTATCAGAAAGATTGGTCCAAGTAATTTTAAAATCAAACGTTGGACAATTTTGTTCAACATTTGATTTCCGAATGACTTTAGACATTTAGAACATCATAAAATTGTTTGGTTGTTATATTTTTGAACTCAACTGAGTCCATACAAGATTTGAACGCCCTGAGAGCGGAAAGACATTGTAAATAAAATAATGGAGTATAGTCCATGCTGTGAGGTATGAGATTGGATGCAAAATCCGGCCTATAATGCCGGAGTGAGAATCCAATCCAATAGATGGCAAAATATTTCCATCGCACATCAGGATTATTTATGAGCCTTTGAATATGGCTAAGATAAAAAGCTGCTTGTTTTGTTGGAATGTGGCACAAATTAATGCCTCCGTTGAGAACATCATTGTGACACACAGAACGCGCAAGTGGCTCACCTTTAATTTTCCAGAAATGTGAAAACATAGATTTTTGAAATAATTTGGTATAATGCTTAGGTATTGGTACTATGCCTACATAATACCATAACTTGCTACAGGCACAAACATTTATGTGTTTGGCTCTCCCGAAGTGGGAGAATTTTCTGTCATATAAATTATTGCATGAGGCATCAAATTTAGTATATACTTTATGAAAATGATCGTCGGCAGTTATATATGGTTTCCAAACTGTATGCCAACAATTGTAGCGTGCTTTGCCCACGAAATCCCAAAGGGATGGTCAGAGCGGGATTTCCATTTCCCGAGAAAAATGCCACATGTTTTGTGCATGTTTAATTTTGAGCCAGAGGCTTTTCCAAAAAGAAAACAAGATTTGAATAATTCGCCGATGGAATTTTCAGATGTGAGAATGGCTGTTACATCATCGGCGAACGCACTGAGCTTGACCACTTCTGATGTACATGGCATTTTCAAACCCAAAATTTTCGGATTATTACGCAGGTGAATAAGGAATGGCTCTATGCATAAAACATACAATAGAGGTGAGAGGCTGTACCCTTGCCTTACGGATCGGGTGACAGGGAATGGATCTGATACATAATGATTAACCAAGACACTGGAACAAATATCAGTATAAAATACTTTCACCCATGCGATGAAATTATCGCCGAAGCCGAAGGCTGTTAATGTTTTGAGTAAATAATCATGATTTACTCTGTCAAAAGCCTTTGCTTGATCTAGTGCTATAAAAGTGCATTCATCATTCTTCTGATTAGTATAATCAACAACATTCCGTAACAAATGTGCATTATCAAGAATAGTTCTTCCCGGCACGCCACACGTTTGATCGGGATGAACTATTGATGATATCACATTGCGTAGTCTGTTGCTGAAGATTTTCGATAGAATTTTATAGTCGTAATTAAGAAGACTAATATGTCGATAATTGCCCATCTCTTCTGGATGTAAAGGGTCTGTTTGAAGAAGTACAATTAGTGAAAGCTTTTGTGATGGCGAAAGTGCCTTATTGTTGAAAACATCGGAATACACTTCGAGAAGTGTGGGCGCTAACATGTCGATGAATGTTGCATAAAATTATTTTGCTAAGCCGTCACTACCTGGTGATTTATCCTGTTGCATGTCTTTGACAGCTTTTTTAATTTCAGATAATGTGATTGGCGACTCGCACATTGCTGAGTCTAAAGAAGAAATTTGGGGAAGATCCTTGAGAAATGAATTGCAAGCACCCTCTTCAATTTCCTCCTTTGTGAATAAGTTTGAATAAAATTCCCGGAATTTGCATAAAATATCGTTTGTTTCGGTGTATGTATGTTCACCATCTTTAATATTTGAAATTATTTTTTGAGATGCACGTTTTCTTTCAAGACGAGAGAAGAAAGAAACGGCTCCTCCTGGTGGTCGAGGAAATTAGCTTTAGCTCTAATATGGGCGCCAATTGTAGCTTTTGATTGTAAATCTCTAATATTGTTACGCAATTCGACTATTTGTTCGGTGTAATGGCCGGGGTTTGTTTTTTCAGCATCAATTAAGGAATAATATAATTTTTGCATGTCCATTACAGTGGATCTGTCTTTACGAGAATTACTTGTTGAGAATGCAACTATGAAATCTTTGATGCGCTGTTTAGTGTTTTCCCACCAGTCGGTGGTTGCAGTGTCATCATTATCTCACTTGTGATTGCATACCAGAAAGTTTTAAGTTCGTCACGAAATTCTTGCAAATGAAATAATGAGTTATTGGCTTTCCAATACCCAGGTCCAATGGACTGACACTGAATATCAGACAACGCGAAGTGGATAAGGTCGTGGTCTGAAAAACCGACGACAAGTTGATTGCAATCTTTTACAAACGGCATGAGCGACTTAGAGACGTAGAAACGGTCGAGACGCGTCGCTACATCTCTCTGTCGCCATGTCGTGCATATAGATCGACTATTTAAATGTCTATAAACATCAGTCATTTCAAATTGTGAAATTGTATTCGGCCACGTTTTACCTGTGGCCGTAAGGGTATGATCACCTCCTATTTTGCCAAGTTTCGAATCAGTTATAAAATTGAAGTCGCCTCCTAGTATAATCGGGGTACTTGTAACAAGGTGCTTAACTATGTTTTCGAAGAATGTCTTCCTATCACCTTGGGTGTTGGGGCCGTAGACATTAATAAGCCTGACTTTTTGACCATCAATATCTGCGTCCACAATGAAATAGCGTCCTTCGAAATCATAATTATATTTATGTATTTTGCAATTCAGGTTTTTTGATGACCGGTTTGAACCGAATGACCAAAAGCCATCGCAGTTCATTGATTTTGAAATATTTCTGGCTTCATATAAATTTGTTATATGAGTCTCTTGTAAAAATAATATGTTAATTCCATTATGGTCCGATAAATAATTTAAAATGTGACGTTTTTTATGTTGACCCAAGCCATTGCAATTGATCGAGGCTATCTATCCATGATTGGTTTGAGGTTGAAGGTGAACTACTGAACATTGAACATACCTGGGTGAGAGGATTAAACATATAAACAAATAATGAGCATACAATGCAAGCATACGGCTTAAGCCGAATGTGTAATATTCGTAATCCATGGGCGGTCCGGGTCGTGTTAGGGTCCAAATTGAATGTTCGTGTATCTGGGGACAGTTCCGTGTCATAACATCCATAGTTTTACTCTTGGTGTACATCTCCATCATGAGTTGTCAAGTAACTCCCTCCTTGAGGGGCCGTCATCGATTATCACGGGTAGATCCTCTACCAGTGCCAAGAGTTTCTTGGGGGCATGAGTTTTGTCTTCGTCAGAATCTGACTGCGAGCATGTCCTATTTCTATCCCTCTTCTCTGCCTTTTTCTTCTCCTCTTTTGAACTCTCTTCCGTCGAACACTCCTCCATTTCCTCCTCTATCTCATCGTCTCCACTTTCATCTAAAACTTCTACCCCCATTTCCTCCTCGGTCTTATCCTCTGTTCCCTTCTCAACCTGTTTCTCAACTGTTTCCACTACTGGTGGCGCTGGTGTTGGTGTTGAAATTGTCACTGGGCGTAGGGGCGGGGTGTCCAAGCTCCTGATGCTGTTTGTGGGCGCCTAGTCCCCCTTACCGCGTCACAGTTCCTGCTTCTGTGGCCTATGTTGTCACACCGTAGGCACAGGGGCGGCCGTCAAGGGATAGTTATTACGCCACATGTGGTGTATCTAGTTTCTGTGATTTTGATATTGTGTGGTGGACAGGGCGAATGTATTCTTGGAGATTTTTTTGTACCTTACTCAATCGTACCAATAGAATCACGTATATGCTGAAATTGTAAAGTTAACGGCACCGGTGTATAATACGTTTTTGAAAATATGATAAATCGTATCCATAGGGTCAGGACAGGCTGAAATTGTAAACTTAAAGTCACCGGTGTAATAATATGTTGTTGAAAATATAAATACTCTGATAGCCTGAAAATAATATATCACCTATTGGGAGCCCCTGGTGTATTTTTTATATTTTTATTTGTACCTTACTCAATCGTACCGATAGAATCACGTAGATGCTTAAATTGTAAAGTTAACGCCACCGGTGTACAATATGTTTTTGAAAATGTGATAAATCGTATTGATAGAGTCAGGACAGGCTGAAATTGTAAACTTAAAGTCACTTGTTGTTGAAAATATAAATAATCTGATAGACTGAAAATAATGTGTAACCCATTGGGAACCCCTAGTTTAGTGAAGTGCATTGTGGTAGTTTAATTGTGTTTCTCCTCCATTTTTATTTTCTGGAATTATCACCAAGATTTCTCCACTCGATTTTCTTAAAATCTACCCGGATCGGTCAAATTCTTTTGATAATTCTATCTAAATACATCTTAGCTACTATTCGGATCTGCTGTCCCGGTCTAAAAATGGATAGTTTGACCAAAACGACTATTGACAAAACTTTGTTTACAAATTGAGCGCCCTCGATGACCCGTCCTCCGACTCCACGCTGCAAATTTATTATCGAAAACAAATTCAATTTCTTCCATCTAAAACATAATTACGCGCTGAACTCTGTCATTTTAAGAATATAGTAGTATTACATACATATACACCAAGTTTCAGCTCAAAATTTTGAAAAATTACAGTTTTATAGATATAAATCGATTTTAATGGGAAATCCTTTGTTAAATTTTATCATTGAAAAAAAAATCATTTCTTCGATCTAAAAATAATTACGTGCTGTACCCTGTCATTTTAGGAATATATAAGTATCCCAAACACAGACACCAAGTCTGAGCTTAAATTTTTTAAAAATAAGAGATTTATCGACATAAATGGATTTGTATATGGCAGATGCCATGTTAAATAAATTTTATGGCCCTGCAAATGTTTTCTGAGCTGTTCGATATTGGGCACTAGAGTCCATATTTGACCGGTTCACCCTGATAATTGTGTGACAGTACAGTCGTGTTACTTTATACGTCAACATTGGTCATTATCACTCGACAAATTTATTTCGGTCTATCGTATCAACCCCTATTTCCCCCGCGTAGCCTGACTAAGTGTCAACATTGGTCTTTATCGCTCCACTAGTTTGTATCGTTTCATCGGTATGAATTCCATATCCAATTATCCACATATAACCAACCCAACCTCTAATCCCGGTCCAATTTATTTATTTCTTTCATCGGTATATAGTCATGTTACGTAATATTTTATTTCGTGATACTTGTACTTATATGTCTATGGTATTACTATAGTATACTGTATACGTATATCAATTGCTTTTCCTTTCTATATAATTCTGGTGCCATCTATAGAGATAATTTCAGACCCCCCCCCTCAAATTTATATCATTGCTGCTTTAGTACAGTCGCGATGCATTACATGGCAACATTGATCCACTAATTTATGTCAGTTCATCGGTACAAACCCCTTTTCTCCGAGTCCATATAACCAACCCAACATCTTATAAAACTCCATAAATGACTATTCTGGCACTATATAGAGATGACTAAGATTCTGACACCCCCCTATTTTATAGCCTTGTTGCAACAGTAGAGTTGATATGCATAATATGTCAACATTGGTCGTTATCGCTCTACAAATTGATATTGGTTCCCTGTATCGCCCACCCCTCCCTCAATTTATTTTTTCATTTGTATTATAGTCTCGTCACATACACATTTTATCTTTTGTAACTTTTGCTTCAACGCGTCGAGTTCGCTGCATACAATACAAAACCGACAACATTTTGAAATGTAAGCAGGCTTCAAACTCATCTTATCCAAGAAAAACTCTGGTTACATAAGATATTTGTGTATAAGGTGTACGCGCATTTGTTGCGTTAAAAACCAAAGGTCCCATGTCAAGGTCCAAATCCCCAACACACTGATGTGAGGTTTAACTCCATCTACATACAGTAATGTCCAAAGTAATTGATCACTTAATCACAGCAAATTTGTGTGTATTTTTTTCATGATTCTAAATCCTGAAAAATTACCCATAATTATGCTGTGGTTAAAGGGTCAATTACTTTGGGCATTACTGTAACCAATATAAGGATTTGAGGTTTAATGATAACTCAATCATCATACAGTAATGTTCAAAACAATTGACCACTTGACCACAGCAGAATAATGGGTAATTTGTCAGGATTGTAAATGCTGAAAAAATACCCATAATTCTGCTGTGGTTAAGTGGTCAATTACTTTGGGCATTACTGTAACCAATATAAGGATTTGAGGTTCAATGATAACTCTATCCTCATACAGTAATGTTCAGAGTAATTGACCACTTGACCACAGCAAAATTATTGGTAAATTTTCAGGATTTCAAATCCTGAAAAATTACCAATAATTCTGATGTGGTTAAGTGGTCAATTACTTTGGGCATTACTGTAATCAATACAAGGATGTGAGGTTTAATGAGAACTCCATCCACATAACTAATAATTATGTGTGAAAATTAAAACAAAACAAAATAAATTCCATGATGGCGTCCAATATGGACTGCCTAATTCTGCTCCAAAACATGTATATTGAATATATGGATGTTTATTGGGGAAACCGATTATTTCAATGATATTTTTATTAACTTGGATCCAAAACCCGACTTACGGGATCGTGCGACTGTATCTTAAGCATATGTGCATATTTAATGAGCCAACAATTGGAAACCCAACAGAGAAGATTGGCGTGGGTCCCTTGCGCGATCTGTTCATCGAAAACTATTTAGACATCTCAAGACACGTAAGAACCAATAACTTAATATACAGAATAGATAAATCTATTGCCTGAGTGACTAATATTTATATTTGTTACAATGAGGTCAAATAGTTGCGAAGCCAGCACTACAATTCTTTCCCTCCATAGTAAATCTCAAAACAACTTCTAAAGAATTATTAATTCTTCTTATATTTGGTATGAAGCGTCCTTTGTTAACTGGAGTTCAGATTTGTTAACATCACGTCACCAAGTTAATTACTTGCGAAGCCACAGCCATAACTATTTCCCCCCATAGTAATTCTCAAAACAACTTCTTAAGAACAATTGACCAGGTCAGTCGCGCAATTATTGGAAGAGCCACGGTCAATCATTTAAAAAAAACCAAATGTTACATTTAAATTATTGCTTTATTTAAACAAAAACAAAAAATTAAATGAGAAAATTAACTTTTACTACTTGCTAAATTTTATCTTTTAATTATTTTATTTAAATTTTAGTATTTACAGTAAACTATGCCCAAATCTTTATAATCTGTTGAGTGACCCCACAGTCGTTTACTTTGTTAGTAATAATTTGAAGGATTACTTGTTTAAACGAAATTATTATCAAAATATTTTATGTATTTTTAATAATTTCTATTTATATGTAATACTATAATCTTGGTGGCGTTACCATTTCTGACTATGGTTTTCTTGTTAAGCATCTGTACCCCTGTATCGTCGCCTTATGTGGAATTACAGCTTTCATATCGTGGTCTACACGTATGACTAATTCCCTTACACCAGTCTTATATTTGACACCAGCTGTCTCCGCCGTGACACAGTGAAGTGTGTCAACCTTCCCGTAACGACTAAAAAATCCGCTCAAGGATGACCCCAGGACATGATATGGGAGCCAATGAATCCTCAGTGTCAACTTTTGTTCCAAATAATAGGAGAATGAGAAGGTAATCCCTTTCACCTCACAAGGTTCCATACAGCTAATGTGTTTGGCAGCAGTGTCACTATTAAGTACCAAAAACCACTCGTCCGACCTCTCCATCCTATAGCACACGTCCAAAGTGTCCTTAAAATAACATTCGGCCGACGCTGCCATCGCTAGGTAATTAGTTCTGAGGGAGCGAGATAAGAACAGATACAAAAATTAAATTTTAACCAATTGAATTACTGCTGGACTCTTGAGTAAACATTGATATATAATGTCACCGACATAGCTCTGTGGTGTTATGTTCAGTAATGCATAGTAATAAAACTCTCCAATGTCAAACATTGTCAAAATTATCTTAATTTAGTAGTATTTACTAACATAGGTATTGTGGGTGTTGTATACGATAATAACTTTGTATTATCTATGGGTCTCTGAGTAAATTGGTAAGGTAAATGACAATGTATCGACAATAGGTTTGACGAGATAGAGTTGTTGTTCTTATCGGTTTGTCGGATGACAGAATCAGGGAATAAATATGGTCGTGAAATGTGCAGTGGTTACGAAGCTAACGCTGTACCAAACATGGTTATAATTAGTGATGCTGGTGGCTCCTGCTGAATTGGATATGCTGCTGGTAGGGCAAACTGATGCTGTTATGAAAATGTACCGTTATTATTTTTCTGAAGTTGCCATTTTCGCGGTGGTTGGCCGATGTAAGAGATTTGACAAAAAGCCAGTATTTGTGCGAAACATTCAAGAAAAAATATATATAAGAAAACCAATGTCAGAAATGGTAACGCGCTCAAGATCATATAGCATATACCCATGCTTGTAATTATAGAATATAATATGTATTGGATTCGCGAATGACCAACTCAGAATTCCGTTAAAATAACAATAACAACCAGCACCTAATTAACGAACCGGCGGCCGACTCGACCGTCTCCGACCACAACCATTAGTGGTCTGCAGAACGAAACATATCTATAAAAGTTGAAATATAAGTAAATTTCTTTTATTGGTAATTGACATAGCTTGTCACAAACCAAAACTCAACATTATTGACTTAATAATGTAAAGGACAATAAACGAAATAGAAATTCCCAACGACACCTTTTACCGGACTCAGCCTCCTGGTCGCGCAGTTCGACTTTTATACCGAAAAAAAAAAATATATCTATAAATAAATTGCCCATCGGACCACAGCTTTCAAGAATTTTCAGAACAGTATACACGCGGCGCGCTAATAAAATCAAATTAAAAATGGCCCGCTGGTTGTCGCAAAACGACGCGAATAGCCACCTTGGTTGTGGTTTGCAACAACAATTCTGCAAGTATTTAACAATAAATGTTTTCGAATGTTTTATACATGCACGAAATAAGGTTCATAATATCCGAACAAAGCGAAAATGACAAATAAAAAAAAAAATAACGGTACTTTTAACAGCATCAGTTTGATCAACCGACATCATATAATGTCAATGCATATTAAAACCTAAAATAAAGTATGGTCCCTATATGTGTAGATCATGCCGTGAATCTATGCTCTACACATGGGGGGGGGGGGGGGTGGAAAAAAAGTATTTTTCCGGGCACGTATGCCGGGGTGGATGGGCGGTCGATAGGACAAACAAAAAAAATATCCGCAACTCAAAAATATTTTTCCTGCAAGTCTTTTTGACTGTTTTTGCAATGAGTTTGGTTTAAAACACATCTATATGTCAATATTAACATAAATGACAAATTTCATAATGATCAGACAAACAGTATAACCTGTAGCCCATGCTAATGAAAACATTGAATTTTGAAATCCAAGATGGCTGCTGGCAGCCAAGTTTTGTTTTACCGAATGACCCCAAAATGACTTGTTCCTATTTACATGTCAATGTTAATATCCATTATTAATAGTATGCACATAAATTCATATACAGCTGTTTAAAGTGAATTTCCCCCGCAAATCTCTGTTTTAATGTTAAAAGGGGGGTGGGTGTCCAAAAATGGTCGGAAAAAAACAGCCGAAAACGGAAAAACATTGGACGCAGGGGTGGGTGGATCCCAACAAGGGTCGAAAGTCAAAAATCAGCATACGTGCCTGCAAAAAAATTCCGACTCCCCCCTGCTCTATATAGATATATACACCTGTAGATATCATATTCCACCAGTACAAAACCTGGGAACTTTGTGTTGTTCTGACCGGTTCTGACAGCTAACTTATAACATTGAACAAAAAAAGGCAGAAAATAAACATAATTTTTTGTTAATATGTGTTCCTCAATTTACTTCACAGTGGGGTTTGTTCCAACTCGAGTTTTTATGCCTTTTGATGAATGTTTTGAGCCGATATCGCAATGAACATTAAATTAATAACTGGGGAGAAATGCCATGACTGTAAGCGATGCAACGCAAAATCGTTTTTTTAAATAAATGTTTCTTACAATTTTTAGGACATAAAATAAAAAACATCCATTACCCTACAGGGAGCCCCACACATATATAGAAGCATATAGAAGAGTGTCGTCTGCTCATGTTTGTCTGGGGCTCTGTATGGGTGAAATTATAAAATTGTTAAAGAATACAAGAAAAAAATATAAAAAATTGTTAGGCCAATGCATTCTCTTATATATGCGAGGCGACCTATGGTCGACTCGCATATATAATAGAATGCATTGGCACAGGGTAAACAAAAATCCCGACTTACGACTGGATTTGATATGGCGGGTCACATATTCCACCTGTACAAAACCTGGGAACTTCTTTATGTTTAAAACATTGGTGGAAAATCAGTGGAGGTAATATATTTCTTATATTAGTAAATGTAAATGAAATTATATTGTACGTTGACTTTTCCATGATATAAATAACTCCAGAAAACCTATGAAAATAACTTTCCCCTTACAAGATGGACATAATACGAGTCGATTGAGTGCAATATTAGTTTATTTCACATGAATTATTCATTAGTAATATACTTGATTTCTTGAATGGAGTGAATTCTTCAATCCTGAAATTACATAATAAATAGAGAGTGATGATATAGCTTTATAATAACTCAATAGCCCTATAATAACTCAACATTCTGACAGAATGAAGTTTCCTGTCATAGAGCCAAGTCAATAAGCAAATTGGTGGTTGGATTGTTATGTGAAATTATTAATTAATGGGTGGACCACTGGCCCTTAGAAGTGGGAGGGGTTTACCGGGATCTTATTCAAGGGTTTAGAGAAGTGTGCTAAGTATTTGCAGCCATAGACAATGTGTACCTGTAATAGGTGGAACTTAGACCCTTAGAAGTGGGAGGTGTTTATGGGACCTTATTCTAGGATGCGTGGTAGACCACTTGCCCTTAAGTGTGGACCCTTAGAAGTGGGAGGAGTTTAGAGATATTAAAAGACACGCCTTTACCCCCAGGCAGACCCCCTATCATCACACCAGCGGGTTGCAAACTCATCTTGATGTAGTGAGAGTGAAGACAAGTATAACATGCATGTTAATCGCTGACCATGGACCACAGAGCTACCCAAATATCAGTCAAGGGATGCTCGTCAATTTATGACCCTATATTACCAATTCACAAAATCTCTCTTTGTTTGTGAAAAAATATAGGATTTCTCATTTCTCAAGCAATCTGTTATATAAAGAAATGTCTACCAGATTGTTTATCTCTTTCTATAACAAGAGTTATATAGTTTCTTGAGTATAAAATAATAAATATGAATATAAGACCTCTGTTGGGGATCGTTTCTATAAATTTATATTGATTTTATTTCGACATTTCTGGTATAATACCGGTAGATGCAATAAAATTGTATAACATTTTATAAAACCAGCAGAACTATATCTCTATATGAGACCGGGTGAATGCTTCATGATTGTCTGTTCTAAAAATATTAATTAATAAAAGCGTTTCCGGACAGGTGTCTCTGACTCATATTTATTATTTTGTACCCCGGAAACCATATGAAACGTATTTAGGAAGAGATAGACCATCATTAAACTGTTTGATTTACGTTTTCACATTGACAAATGTTTGTTCCTATATTCTCTGTCACCCATAGAAATTCACAATTAACATCAATTATAAGCATCTATGACGCAAAATATACCCAAGTTCACGACCCTTTCACCAACAAGAAATTCAATTAATTGAGGAAAAACACCCACTGTCCCGAGTGGTATTGATAAGCTATTGGAGGGTCTTCCACTTCGCATGCAAAATAGCAAAATATTATTAATTGATGACTGATGTACATGTACATTACACACACATAGTAATAACAATTAACGTTATGATTTGAAACTAACCATGATAGGATATTGACAGTAAGGTGGTATTAACTACTACGAGTAGTATTAGTAATAATAGTACCATTCTAGCATAATATATGTGTACATGATGTATGGGAACTATTAAAGGACAAAACAATAGTTACAATACAATTAGAACTTTTTTTTTAAATTAATCGCAAGAGCTAATTGCGCTTAAGCACAATAAGGGTTTTCTATTGTGCTTAAGCGCAATAAGGAAATAGTTAACTGTGCTTAAGCGCAATAATGAATTTACAAATTGCGCTTATATAATAAAACCCAATAAGGAATCTCTTAATAAGGAATATATTATATATAGTACATAAACTCCCTATAATTCAGGTGGTGTAGTCCATCTCCATGGTACAATGGGTGGAACAAATATAGGATTATTCTACTATTTGCACAAGGGTGATCTAATGAGAGAGATATTAATTGCACTTAAGTGCAATATTGATGTAATTTCGCTTACGTCTAATAAGGAATGTCTTATTACAATTAAGCGCAATAAGAATATTCCTTATTGCACAGGAATATCACATTGTGCATAAGCGCAATAAGGTATATCTAATTGAGCTTAAGCACAATAACTGAAGGAATATTCTTATTGGGCTTGAGCTCAATTAGAGATTCCTTAAGTTACTGCAGTTAATCGAAATTGTCTATTAAATGTCAAGTTGGTTTCCCATAGAGATGTCTATGCGCAAGGGACCTACGCCAATCTTCTCTGTTGGGATTCCAATTGTTGGCTTATTAAATATGCACATATGCTTAAGATACAGTCGTGCGCGAAGCGCGCTCCCGTAGGTCGGGTTTTGGATCCCAGTGAATTAAAATATCATTGAAATAATCGGTTCCCCCCAATAAACATCCATATATTGAATATACATGTTTTTGGAGCAGAATTAGATAGTCCATATTGGACGCCATCATGGAATTTAATATTTTTGTTTAATTTTCACACATAGTTATTAGTTATGTGGATGGTGTTATCATTAAACACCACACCATTATATTGATTATGTGGATAGAGTTATCATTAAACATCACATCCTTATATTGGTTACAGTAATGCCAAAGTGATTGACCACTTAACCACAGCAGAATTACAGTCAACATGAATGAATTTAAATCACGATTCCGAGACGAAGCGAGACATGTACTGTGTACGATTTTTGACACATTTTGAGGCGCCTTGTTTACGATGACGTTATTTGCGTTGCCCCACAACCTTAACCCTTTCCAATAACAGCGGCATTTCAATTGGTTGAAATTAAAAATTTCTCAAGTTCCAACTCAACCTGAATCTAGTTACCCAATTGGTAGAAATACGTTAGCAGTAATTCTTAGTTTAATGAGTTATAACTCTAATTTTATTGACGATATGAGCTCAACAGCAGTTTATGGCGGTGTTATCCAACCGTGTGCTTTGATAATGATTATAATTATACTTCCATATTTTAATATGGAAGTATATTGTTATTCAATTTTTTATTTTTTTCCAATATTATTATTATTATTATTATACTTCCATATTTTAATATGGAAGTATATTGTTATTCAATTTTTTATTTTTCACTATTATTATTTATTATTCTCCTTAATATATTTTGTAACCGTGTTTTCTCAGAAAGTTGAAAAGATAAAGCATTGAAATTTGGTAGGTATATGCACCTTGCCAAGTTACAACTGAGTTAAGCATTTAGGTTTATGTCCTGACTTGCTTATCAGAGTTATCCCCCTTACAAATTCATATACAGCTGTTTACAGTGAATTCCCCCCGCAAATCTGCTTTAGTGTTAAAAGGGGGTGGGTGTCCAAAAATGGTCGGAAAAATTTGGACGCATGGTGGGTGGGGGTCCCAACAAGGGTCGAAAGTAAAAAATCAGCATACGTGCCTGAAAATGTTTTCTGACCCCTCCCCCCCGGAGGGCATTTACCAGTACAGGTAGTCAAGGGCTCAGTCTGTCCGAGCATATCACCTTGTAACTCGGGTGTTGATTATCAGAGTTTGTTATCTTTTGTCATGGTGAAAGCACAGGTTGGTACCTACATTAGTTAGGCTAATTATTCAAGGTACCGGTATGTAACTTTGTTCCAAAATTTTGTTGTACGAGAAATGTCGATTTCATGACAATTAGGTGTTGGACATTGATTTTTATCTATAATTGTAGATGTATAGTGCAGACATTTAGCACCTGTGGACCTGGTTGAATTTTTCTGTGCTTCGATGGATCACATCCATCCTCAAGCTACTTATGTCATTTACTGGCATTTGTTTATAATGTGTAGGGGTAGATCGCTTGAGACCCCACCACAGTTCAATTCACACCAGGTTCTCAGCTTCAGATTACGTTGGCCATGTAATTTTACGGTTAAACCGTAAATTAACATTACGATGATGTTGTAATTTTATGATAGTTTTTATGTCATAATATTACGATCATTTTGTAAATATACGATCAAATTTGTAAATGTCAGATTACGTTGATCTCGTAATTTTACGACAGTTACTGATGGTCCAATTCCTGCCAACAGTTTCTGTCGTAATATTACGATGAAATTTTTTTGAGTGTATGATCATTTACATATACCGGTATGATTTTTGTAATTATGGTTAATTAATCATCAAATCCTACGAAAGATTAACAAGCGGGCGCAAATTACGTTTACGTATCATCATATTAGACAAATAATATACAACATCTTCAGTTTAATCTGTCGGGGCTTATAATAATTATGTTGTTATAATTTTCGCCCGGAAGAGATCGACCATTTCTGAGTTTGTAGAGTTTAAGAACGTTTCGAGACAAATAGACCCGTTCATATCCGGTGGTAGACTTCAATTGAAAAATTCCAGTATTGACAAATGTGTCTTCAATTACAATCTTGGGGGAGGTTCTCGGTGGCTCAGTCGGGAAGGGTATGCATACAACTTCAAGCGGTTTCGCCCTCCAGCGCTGGCGATAAGGGTTCAAATCCTCATGTTTCCATCGTGGACTTTGTAACTCGAAATCGTTATCTTGTAGAGTGGCCAGTTACTCGCTGATGGCATGTGGTTTGTTTACCAGCCATTGAAATAACTGATTACCATACGTGTGCTGATTTCCTCCACCACTAAAACTGGCAATGTCGTGATATGGCCTTATTTGCTGAAAGGGCCATTAAACCCAATCAATCAATCAATCAATCAATCACATTCTCAATTATATACATACTTTTACATTTACAGATTGCGCATCCTCTGCTGTTCCGTTTGAATCCATACCGACAATACATTTTGCATCTTGTATCCCGACATGTCTCTACAGAAGATGGTTAAATAATTATGCTGAGTGAAAGACTGCGAAGCGGGGCGCGGCTAGCGGGTTTCCGTTGGGGTGTCCAATTTATAATTTCCTTCTGCACTCCCTCAACCAAACCAAATTCATTAGGTTCGAAAATAATTATATTTGCAGCCCCTATGGCTAGTAACTGTTTCCTCTTTGTTCCAACTGTAGAGCATTGACTTTTTCCAACAGCGTATGACATTAGCCGACGTATTGTCTGAATACTACGAGTTTCATTTTACATATGAAACAAGGGGAACAAGTTCAATATATTTTGGTGTGAGATCAAAGTTCAAAGCCAACCTCAACAAACCATGTCGCCACATGACGACCATTCTTCATGGTGATAACCTAATGATTCATAAGACTTAAAACTTAAAATGTTTGGACAGTCGGGAGGCCGACTGCGAACGCAATGACTGCGAATTGTTTAGTTATATCAGGTTCATATTATATTGTTGTCACAGACTTAATTGCATATGATAATGACAATGTAGTGATGAAAACACGTTATATGACAGTTGATGTGATACATGTACGTCATATCCTGTATCATAACTTAGAATAAATGTCCTTCTTTGTTGAGTTTAGCATTGAAGCCGACACCCACATGCACCCACTGTCGTACCTTACTTCAGTATCCACATTCCCTTCCTCACACGCTTCTCTATCTTAACGCCATTTACAAACTCCAATAAATTTAGATACTAAGTGGAATACGATCTATACAGTTTAAAATACAATTAAACATTGTGCATGTAACGAACACAAAAATATGTGGAAATCTCAGATATTGGTGACCTACGGTTTTTTTTATCATTTAGAGTATGACCATTGTTCAATTACGCATGAAAGGTTTCATAATTATTATGAACAATGTCTATTGCGGATAAGCAATCTTGGAATTTATAAATTGGGACATGAGCTTTAGTTGTAATTCAGCTATAAAGGTGAATATCCCGCTACACGACAGGGTATACGGTGTGTATTTTATAAAATCATAATCTGTCAGCATATATCTTGTCTGGAAGACGCCATTGTCAAAGGAGAAGCATATGCGTGGGTCAAAATGGATAATGACTCATATTATGTATGCATTACGGATACGTATCACTTAAATTGGTGATGATATTATTTCAGACCACCAGGAACTGATCGGAAATGAAATTAATACTTTGTTTAGTAATGTGGCGGCCGACCTTGATGGCGAATTACCTGCAGTCAAAGGGAAATATGGTAGTGAGTTTGTACGTAAATGCTATTCTGACAAAGGTGTAAAGCCTAACTCATTTAAGCTTTGAGTAGTAGAGGAACAAGAAATCCTTGATATTCTGCAAGATATGGATCCACCAAAAGCTACTGGCTTGAATCTGATATGTATATATCTATATTTTTTATATCTATATGAATCTCACACTCTGTATTGCTCCTTTGTATATGTGCTTATACTCACCTGTCTACTTGTCATGCATCTATTAACCTTTAAAACTGATCTGTCTATATATATATTTACAAATTGTTTTCGGCTTCAACTATGTGTTTGTGTATATTTCGCATACATCCATTGGTCATATCATTATCGGGACTGGCGGCCACGGGTTTGCAATAAGAATCACAGCCATTATTAAAATATTTTACAATTCTCTCAGATCAGCCAAATCCAAGACAATGGCGACTTGAGAACAATAACTTATTCTTTGATAATTATTGGTTTTCATCACAAACATTAGGGCAAATCAACAGGACCACTTAACCGCGGGTGGATACTTCATGTAACTTACTTGTTTTAACTCTCTTGCAAACATGTCCGCATCCATTAGAGCAGCATGCTTGACCAGTCGGGCACCCAGAAGAGGGGCATAACTCTACACATATACCTACTGTGCCAGGCCGCACAGCCGGACATCTGGGATCAGAAACCGCTGAAAAACGATTGAATAAAATGACAATGTATATGGCTATTGGTAGCAGGACATGAAACATATGTTATACTATTGTAATAATAAATGCCGTGCGCATATTCCTTGCTTTCCAAAACGAGTCTTGTGTTTTATTCACTCATACATCAAGGGCTCCTATGATACTCAGTCTGATAAGCATTTGTGAAATTTCACGAAACAAGTTTCGATTTCTCTTTTTGTTTTGGAGTGTAACCATTGAGAGTCTGTATTGGTAGTATCTTACTATTTTTCGAAAAAGTGCTGGAGTTCCATTCCGGACCGGAATACAAGTTTATTCACCTATATCACATAGAGGCTATTACTTTTCTTCAGTATTTTATACAATTCAATTTCATGGGGTTTATTATGCAGTATACAACTATAGCTAGGCTATAACTATGAACATTCCAACGGCGAGATTTACGGTGCAGTACATGGTATAATTATACACAAAACGACTCGTTTACTCTTTATAAAGACAAGACATTGCCAGTGACATGTGATTCACCACCGACATCGACTCTGCAATACAACGCCAAGGTCAGACGAACTTTATAACGATGAAAACAATTGCATGTAATCATAGCAATATGTGCTTCTTAATATTGTTTCTCACATCAGTTGAAAATCAAAACACTAGTTTGCCTGGTATAGGCGAATTTGTGAGACAATTCGTGATACAGTTGAATTGGTTACCCCGGTGATGACTGGTCGTAAGCTATGCATCTTAAGCGACGAAAAGATAAATCGGCTCAATAGTGTCAAAATCATTTAATTTCAAGCTATATCACCAACTGTATACTCAATTATTAAGTAACAGTATTAAAGTAAGAAATATGTCACCCGAGTTATATGTTCAATGTTATAAACTTTCATCAAACGTTCCAAGAAGGTTATGAACTTGATGGATATGCCATGGCCAGATACGATATTCACGGCATCTGCTACAAATTGATGACGTAATACTACTTTACTGCTAGATTTATTTATATACGCATTATACAGTGAATTAATTTAAATATACTTTGCATAAATTATTACCCCATTCACAGGACACATGCCGCCATTGACACTCCCATCCTCACACGAGGAAACATCCCAAGCTGCCAATATATATCGCCATCCGAGCCGAAAACCCCGGTAACGCTCGAATCGAATCAACCAGAATACGATCGACGTTGCTCAATGGTCAAACGGTGGTGCGATATTTGAACAGAGTACAATCAACAATCGGGCGTCGCGCACGTTGACCAAGCCACTTGTGTATAAAACTCGCAATAATTCACGACAGGCTGCGATCTCACCTCGATGTGTTGAAAACGAAGACAGGTCCGACACGCTGACCACTGGATCACGGAGCTCCACAAATATTTGCCACCGTATTGACCAATTGTTTCACGAAATTAACAATTCTGCTCGATTGACAAAAGCAGAACGCATAAACAATAATCTGGTTACAAATATGTCCTAGAGTATTTAAATTAATCGATTGTCATAACACAATAGATGATTTGCTTACCCGGCCTCTTCTTCTTGCAGCAAAACGCGAAGCGGTCAGTGGGAGAGATGTGACAGAAATGAGTTCTAGGACAACTTGGGCCCCTGCCACAGAACACCCGAGATCCTCCGACGGAGAGTGGGTTTTTGCCATCCGGGCAGCGGTCGGTATTTGATGGTTGTTCTGAAATACAGAACACTGCTACATGTAGCTGGTATGTGGAGAAGCAACATCAAAACCAGAAATTCACAACAAACGTAAAACATTTTACGAGACATTTTAGAGACATACACGCAACTACCATAACCCCGTTGATCTAGCACGGTTCGGGGCGGAATATGGGGAAATGGCGAACACTAAAACGCGCGGATCGGATAGATAGACAACAACTGATGATACCCCGCCTGTTTGGGGGTATTTCAGGAACGATAACTCTATCCGAAGTACGCGACCTATATTCTCTGCAGTACTCCCGCTGGTGTTAGTCTAGACAGTTTGACCTATATTATCCGCCCACGCATTGCATCATGGTCTATTTGTATACCGGTTGGTCATGTCCAAAAAAATTCAAAAACTTCAAAAAGTTCAAAAATTTCAAAAATTTCAATCATTTCAAAAACTTCAAAAACTTCAAAAATTCAAAAAAAATCAAAAAAAAATCTAATTTTTCAAAATTTTCCAAAAATTCAGGAATTAGTCAAAAATATGGCTTGTTGCCTTCCATCGGAAAGCTCTGGGGGTACGGTGGTGAGCGCCACCGAAAAGAGCAAGTGAGCGAGGGAAAAAAGAGAAAAATAACATGACATGTGGTACATACTACAATTTATTATATTAACTATTCACTGTAACGTTCGTCAGAATTGTCATCACTTTCGTCAGATGTGTCATTTGTTTCGTCCATGAACTTGTCTAGCAATGGTCTGTACTTTAATATTGACATTTTCACTGCATCACGATCTTCAAAACCATTATTCATATATTTGTCCACTTTATCCACCGGCCTTTCAATAGCCTTCGAAAATTTAGGTAAATTACTCATCCTAGTTCGGTGAATATATCGTTTGGAGTTTCCTTTTTAACTTTTCAAATGTTTGTCTTCTTCGCTCTTCCTCCTTTTATCTCTTTATCTCTTTAACTTATCTTCTTAGCTCCGAATTTCCTTATAAGTTGTCCAGGTTTCGCTTCAGTCTTGGGTAGGTCTTTCGAGTCATCGTAGGGTACATATTTATTAAGATCAAAGTCATAATAGTACGGCGTCCCCATTCTGGCTAAAGTTCAAAGTGTACTCTGAAATAGTAATTTTTATAGGCGCCAAATTACCATCCAAGACGTATACCCTTATAAACTGCGGGGTCATTCCTAGTAACGCGCACGTCAACGCCGCCGGCGTCGGCGTTTTCGGCGGCGGCGGCGTATGCGGCGTTTGCGGCGGCGGCGTATGCGGCGGCGGCGTTTGCGGCAAGCGGCGTATGCGGCGTTTGCGGCGTTTGCGGCGCCGCATGTTGTTGCTGTTGTTGTTCTGAAGGCGTGTGTTTAACTTTGATATGACGCTTCAAACTATCTTGGCAAGCATAGGCACTTAAGCACTCTTCACACTCATACTTCATTTTCCTATATAATCAGTGAAATCGAGCGTTCTTCTATGCACCTATATTTATATAGAACAGAAACAAGGAAAAGTGGTGGACTAGTTCACTAGTTCAGACTGTCGTTCATAACGTCTCTTCGTGTTGTTTGTACTGGATACAAATGTCAATGCAATTATGAGTGATTTCAATATGCACACTCTATTGTATAGGTAAAAAATTGGCGTTTGGCGGCGGCGGCGGCATTTGCGAATATATATATATATATATATATATATATATATATATATATATATATAAACACACAATTGATATTAATATGTTTGCCAATAATTTACACATCCATGAATCGATCTGAAAACATTATGGTTCATTGTCAACATTTTTGACGAGTAATTGTCAATATTTAGACATTCCTGGAAGAAATTATCCCATCTGCCTTCCCGTTCGACCCATTGGTCAGTGTATAATGTCACGATAGTGTGTGCCCATTGCACAATGTCGCTGACCAATGAGAAGTCGTTGTCTTTGTATGCTTTTAAACACATTTTTCCGGTGAACAGGAATGCAGCCATTATTCTCGCCCATGTGTAGGGGCCATCTTCCCGAAATATATTGTCCAACAAGTCACTAAATATATAGGGAAAATGATCCCTATCGTAACTGTCCAATTTCCCTGTCAGCTCATTTAACAGCCACATGTTATAATTTTCCAGCTGTTGAAGTATTCTTCTGGTGCAGTCACGTATTTCATCTAACTCTGATAAATAAAAGTTATTAGTGTTTGGGTAATGAAAGCCGTTTCTCAGAATGATATGCCTGACATAACTTTTCATCAAATATTTCGTAACTGCGCCAACTTCCATACTGTTCAATTTCTTGAGCTGTGTATCCATTATTATTTTTTTCCCTTCTACGTCAGACATAAAATATCAGCAGTCCCTTTATTATGTTGAGCCAGCAAACCAATCAAAATGCATGATATTAACGTGTTCCGACACGTTTCATTTCTAATTTTAGATGTTAAATGTGCCGACATTGTTCTTTGGTAAAATTGGCGCGCGCGCGGCCCTCTCACCCCCTCCCCCTCCGCGCGCGAATCAACCAGAATACGATCGACGTTGCTCAATGGTCAAACGGTGGTGCGATATTTGAACAGAGTACAATCAACAATCGGGCGTCGCGCACGTTGACCAAGCCACTTGTGTATAAATCTCGCAATAATTCAAGACAGGCTGCGATCTCACCTCGATGTGTTGAAAACGAAGACAAGTCCGACACGCTGACCACTGGATCACGGAGCTCCACAAATATTTGCCACCGTATTGACCAATTGTTTCATGAAATTAACAATTCTGCTCGATTGACAAAAGCAGAACGCATAAACAATAATCTGGTTACAAATATGTCCTAGAGTATTTAAATTAATCGATTGTCATAACACAATAGATGATTTGCTTACCTGGCCTCTTCTTCTTGCAGCAAAACGCGAAGCGGTCAGTGGGAGAGATGTGACAGAAATGAGTTCTAGGACAATCCTGATGACTTGGGCCCCTGCCACAGAACACCTGAGATCCTCCGACGGAGAGTCGGTTTTTGCCATCCGGGCAGCGGTCAGTATTTGATGGTTGCTCTGAAATACAGAACACTGCTACATGTAGCTGGTATGTGGAGAAGCAACATCAAAACCAGAAATTCACAACAAACGTAAAACATTTTACGAGACATTTTAGAGACATACACGCAACTGCCATAACCCCGTTGATATAGCACGGTTCGGGGCGGAATATGGGGAAATGGCGAACACTAAAACGCGCGGATCGGATAGATAGACAACAACTGATGATACCCCGCCTGTTTGGGGGTATTTCAGGAACGATAACTCTATCCGAAGTACGCGACCTATATTCTCTGCAGTACTCCCGTTGGTGTTAATCTAGACAGTTTGACCTATATTCTCCGCCCACGCATTGCATCATGGTCTATTTGTATACCGGTTGGGCATGTCCAAAAAACTTCAAAAAGTTCAAAAATTTCAAAAATTTCAAAAATTTCAAAAACTTCAAAATTTCAATAATTTCAAAAATTTCAAAAACTTCAAAAACTTCAAAAATTAAAAAAATTAAAAAAATTAAAAAAAACTTAAAAAAAATATCAAATTTTCCAAAAACTTAAAAAATTAAACAAAATTCAGGATTTAGTAAAAAATATGGCTTGTTGCCTTTCATCGGAAAGCTCTGGGGGTACGGTGGTGAGCGCCACCGAAAAGAGCAAGTGAGTGAGGGAAAAAAGAGAAAAATATCATGACATGTGGTACATACTACAATTTATTATATTAACTATTCACTGTACCGTTCGTCCGAATTGTCATCACTTTCGTCAGATGTGTCATTTGTTTCGTCCATGAACTTTTCTAGCAATGGTCTGTACTTTAATATTGACATTTTCACTGCATCACGATCTTCAAAACCATTATTCATATATTTGTCCACTTTATCCACCGGCCTTTCAATAGCCTTCGAAAATTTAGGTAAATTACTCATCCTAGTTCAGTGAATATATCGTTTGGAGTTTCCTTTTTAACTTTTCAAATGTTTGTCTTCTTCGCTCTTCATCCTTTTATCTCTTTATCTCTTTAACTTATCTTCTTAGCTCCGGGTTTCCTTATAAGTTTTCCAGGTTTCGCTTCAGTCTTGGGTAGGTCTTTCGAGTCATCGTAGGGTACATATTTATTAAGATCAAAGTCATAATAGTACGGAGTCCCCATTCTGGCTAAAGTTCAAAGTGTACTCTGAAATAGTAATTTGTATAGGCGCCAAATTACCATCCAAGACGTATACCCTTATAAACTGCGGGGTCAGTCCTAGTAACGCGCACGTCAACGCCGCCGGTGGCGGCGTTTTCGGCGGCGGCGGCGTATGCGGGGTTTGCGGCGGCGGCGTATATGGCGGCGGCGTTTGCGGCAAGCGGCGTATGCGGCGTTTGCGGAGCCGCATGTTGTTGTTGTTGTTGCTCTGAAGGCGTGTGTTTAACTTTGATATGACGCTTCAAACTATCTTGGCAAGCATAGGTACTTAAGCACTCTTCACACTCATACTTCATTTTCCTATATAATCAGTGAAATCGAGCGTTCTTCTATGCACCTATATTTATATAGAACAGAAACAAGGAAAAGTGGTGGACAAGTTCACTAGTTCAGACTGTCGTTCATAACGTCTCTTCGTGTTGTTTGTACTGGATACAAATGTCAATGCAATTATGAGTGATTTCAATATGCACACTCTATTGTATAGGTAAAAAATTGGCGTTTGGCGGCGGCGGCGGCATTTGCGAATATATATATATATATATATATATATATATATATATATATAAACACACAATTGATATTAATATGTTTGCCAATAATTTACACATCCATGAATCGATCTGAAAACATTATGGTTCATTGTCAACATTTTTGACGAGTAATTGTCAATATTTAGACATTCCTGGAAGAAATTATCCCAACTGCCTTCCCGTTCGACCCATTGGTCAGTGTATAATGTCACGATAGTGTGTGCCCATTGCACAATTTCGCTGACCAATGAGAAGTCGTTGTCTTTGTATGCTTTTAAACACATTTTTCCTGTGAACAGGAATGCAGCCATTATTCTCTCCCATGTGTAGGGGCCATCTTCCCGAAATATATTGTCCAACAAGTCACTAAATATATAGGGAAAATGATCCCTATCGTAACTGTCCAATTTCCCTGTCAGCTCATTTAACAGCCACATGTTATAATTTTCCAGCTGTTGAAGTATTCTTCTGGTGCAGTCACGTATTTCATCTAATTCTGATAAATAAAAGTTATTAGTGTTTGGGTAATGAAAGCCGTTTCTCAGAATGATATGCCTGACATAACTTTTCATCAAATATTTCGTAACTGCGCCAACTTCCATACTGTTCAATTTCTTGAGCTGTGTATCCATTATTATTTTTTTCCCTTCTACGTCAGACATAAAATATCAGCAGTCCCTTTATTATGTTGAGCCAGCAAACCAATCAAAATGCATGATATTAACGTGTTCCGACACGTTTCATTTCTAATTTTAGATGTTAAATGTGCCGACATTGTTCTTTGGTAAAATTGGCGCGCGCGCGGCCCTCTCACCCCCTCCCCCTCCGCGCGTGAATAAACCAGAATACGATCGACGTTGCTCAATGGTCAAACGGTGGTGCGATATTTGAACAGAGTACAATCAACAATCGGGCGTCGCGCACGTTGACCAAGCCACTTGTGCATAACACTCGCAATAATTCACGACAGGCTGCGATCTCACCTCGATGTGTTGAAAACGAAGACAAGTCCGACACGCTGACCACTGGATCACGGAGCTCCACAAATATTTGCCACCGTATTGACCAATTGTTTCATGAAATTAACAATTCTGCTCGATTGACAAAAGCAGAACGCATAAACAATAATCTGGTTACAAATATGTCCTAGAGTATTTAAATTAATCGATTGTCATAACACAATAGATGATTTGCTTACTTGGCCTCTTCTTCTTGCAGCAAAATGCGAAGCGGTCGGTGGGAGAGATGTGACAGAAATGAGTTCTAGGACAATCCTGATGACTTGGGCCCCTGCCACAGAACACCTGAGATCCTCCGACGGAGAGTCGGTTTTTGCCATCCGGGCAGCGGTCGGTATTTGATGGTTGCTCTGAAATACAGAACACTGCTACATGTAGCTGGTATGTGGAGAAGCAACATCAAAACCAGAAATTCACAACAAACGTAAAACATTTTACGAGACATTTTAGAGACATACACGCAACTACCATAACCCCGTTGATATAGCACGGTTCGGGCGGAATATGGGGAAATGGCGAACACTAAAACGCGCGGATCGGATAGATAGACAACAACTGATGATACCCCGTCTGTTTGGGGGTATTTCAGGAACGATAACTCTATCCGAAGTACGCGACCTATATTCTCTGCAGTACTCCCGTTGGTGTTAATCTAGACAGTTTGACCTATATTCTCCGCCCACGCATTGCATCATGGTCTATTTGTATACCGGTTGGGCATGTCCAAAAAACTTCAAAAAGTTCAAAAAGTTCAACTTTCATCGGAAAGCTCTGGGGGTACGGTGGTGAGCGCCACCGAAAAGAGCAAGTGAGCGAGGGAAAAAAGAGAAAAATAACATGACATGTGGTACATACTACAATTTATTATATTAACTATTCACTGTAACGTTCGTCCGAATTGTCATCACTTTCGTCAGATGTGTCATTTGTTTCGTCCATGAACTTTTCTAGCAATGGTCTGTACTTTAATATTGACATTTTCACTGCATCACGATCTTCAAAACCATTATTCATATATTTGTCCACTTTATCCACCGGCCTTTCAATAGCCTTCGAAAATTTAGGTAAATTACTCATCCTAGTTCAGTGAATATATCGTTTGGAGTTTCCTTTTTAACTTTTCAAATGTTTGTCTTCTTCGCTCTTCCTCCTTTTATCTCTTTATCTCTTTAACTTATCTTCTTAGCTCCGGGTTTCCTTATAAGTTTTCCAGGTTTCGCTTCAGTCTTGGGTAGGTCTTTCGAGTCATCGTAGGGTACATATTTATTAAGATCAAAGTCATAATAGTACGGAGTCCCCATTCTGGCTAAAGTTCAAAGTGTACTCTGAAATAGTAATTTTTATAGGCGCCAAATTACCATCCAAGACGTATACCCTTATAAACTGCGGGGTCAGTCCTAGTAACGCGCACGTCAACGCCGCCGGCGGCGGCGTTTTCGGCGGCGGCGGCGTTTGCGGCAAGCGGCGTATGCGGCGTTTGCGGCGCCGCATGTTGTTGTTGTTGTTGTTGTTGGTGGTGGTGTTGTTGTTGTTGTTGTTCTGAAGGCGTGTGTTTAACTTTGATATGACGCTTCAAACTATCTTGGCAAGCATAGGCACTTAAGCACTCTTCACACTCATACTTCATTTTCCTATATAATCAGTGAAATCGAGCGTTCTTCTATGCACCTATATTTATATAGAACAGAAACAAGGAAAAGTGGTGGACTAGTTCACTAGTTCAGACTGTCGTTCATAACGTCTCTTCGTGTTGTTTGTACTGGATACAAATGTCAATGCAATTATGAGTGATTTCAATATGCACACTCTATTGTATAGGTAAAAAATTGGCGTTTGGCGGCGGCGGCCGCGTTTGCGGATATATATATATATATATATATAAACACACAATTGATATTAATATGTTTGCCAATAATTTACACATCCATGAATCGATCTGAAAACATTATGGTTCATTGTCAACATTTTTGACGAGTAATTGTCAATATTCAGACATTCCTGGAAGAAATTATCCCAACTGCCTTCCCGTTCGACAACAACAACAAACGCAAACGCAACAACAACAACAACAACAAACGCAACAACAACAACAACAAACGCAACAACAACAACAACAAACGCAAACGCAACAACAACAAACGCAAACGCAACAACAACAACAACAAACGCAAACGCAACAACAAACGCAAACGCCGCATACGCCGCAAACGCCGCCGCCGCCGCTTGCCGCAAACGCCACAAACGCCGCCGCCGCATACGCCGCCGCCGCAAACGCCGCATACGCCGCCGCCGCCGAAAACGCCGCCGCCGGCGGCGTTGACGTGCGCGTTACTAGGACTGACCCCGCAGTTTATAAGGGTATATGTCTTGGATGGTAATTTGGCGCCTATAAAAATTACTATTTCAGAGTACACTTTGAACTTTAGCCAGAATGGGGACTCCGTACTATTATGACTTTGATCTTAATAAATATGTACCCTACGATGACTCGAAAGACCTACCCAAGACTGAAGCGAAACCTGGAAAACTTATAAGGAAACCCGGAGCTAAGAAGATAAGTTAAAGAGATAAAGAGATAAAAGGAGGAAGAGCGAAGAAGACAAACATTTGAAAAGTTAAAAAGGAAACTCCAAACGATATATTCACTGAACTAGGATGAGTAATTTACCTAAATTTTCGAAGGCTATTGAAAGGCCGGTGGATAAAGTGGACAAATATATGAATAATGGTTTTGAAGATCGTGATGCAGTGAAAATGTCAATATTAAAGTACAGACCATTGCTAGAAAAGTTCATGGACGAAACAAATGACACATCTGACGAAAGTGATGACAATTCGGACGAACGTTACAGTGAATAGTTAATATAATAAATTGTAGTATGTACCACATGTCATGTTATTTTTCTCTTTTTTCCCTCGCTCACTTGCTCTTTTCGGTGGCGCTCACCACCGTACCCCCAGAGCTTTCCGATGAAAGGCACAAGCCATATTTTTTACTAAATCCTGAATTTTGTTTAATTTTTGAAGTTTTTAGAAAAATTTATATTTTTTAAAAGTTTTTTGAAATTTGTGAAATTTTTGAAATTTTTGAAGTTTTTGAAATTTTTGAAGTTTTTGAAGTTTTTGAAGTTTTTGAAATTTTTGAAATTTTTGAAGTTTTTGAAATTTTTGAAGTTTTTGAAGTTTTTGACATTTTTTGGACATGCCCAACCGGTATACAAATATACCATGATGCAATGCGTGGGCGGAGAATATAGGTCAAACTGTCTAGACTAACACCAACGGGAGTACTGCAGAGAATATAGGTCGCGTACTTCGGATAGAGTTATCGTTCCTGAAATACCCCCAAACAGGCGGGGTATCATCAAACAACAAAGAACGGAACATATAGAATTCTTGACTTGTACGAGCCTCTGATCGTGCTATGCCGATATTTCGCGGGAAATAACTAATATCACCGTGCATCAAGAGACAACAGTTTCTCCAATCTGGCTTCTCACTGGCAGTATAACCGTTTTTCAAAAGAACAACAGTATTCAAAAGCCCAAACATTATAGGCCAATTGCTTGTCAGCCATTAACTTACAAACTGTTGACCGCCATAATGACAAACAAATACACCTACAGCATAATTTCAGAAATGTGGAGCAATGAAATGGCCACATGGAAGCAAGGGCCGATTCCTTGTAAACAAGATGACCATTGATAACTGTGTACGTAGTAAGAGAGAAACTTCCGTAGCTCTGGTGTGCTAAACAAATGCACTCAACAATGTCCCACAACTGGATAAACGACTGCCGTGGCATAGCTAAGATCGGTAAATACGCCAAACATTTCCTGTTAATATTCCATGACTAAATGGGAAACGGCAGTCTCAGTAATGCATAATAATGGAGGGTTAACAGCTATCAGACTTATTATTTTATGGGCGGTACTATTTTGCATGTCGTTGTATCGCTTCGGATTCGAACTGGACTATATCATGGTTTGGGGTACTATGTTCGAGACCGAAAGTTGGTCATTTGCCATGCATACATGGATGACTTGAAACTTTATGCTGAATCGAATGAATACCTACCCGAGCAACTGCATGTGGTGACCACAACAACGGCATTTACTTTTGCAAAGCAAAGCACTCCATCATAAGGGAAGCTCAAAAGTTCAGACATGAATGTACAATTTGGTAATTAACGATTTAAGCACTGATTTAAGAAGCAAAACACATGAAACATGAAATGAACAAGAAATGACAAAGAAGAGACAACATTTATACCAGGATAAATCGATGCATGGCCAGCATATATATGGATAATGCAAACAAGCATAACAAGAAAAATCATACTGGTCGTTAAAACGCGGCATCAAGGTGGAGATGGGAGCCGCTGGTCTGCGCTAGACTAAATACAACTAAAACAGATATAGCAGATAGCATGCATCTTTATTGGTATTTAGATCAGTAGAGTCATACACAAATTGGAAGCCGTGGAACAATTCAGAGTTTTTCGCCTAAACCAAATTAATAAATTAAGCAAAAAGACATGATTCCATGTGGCATACAAATTTTATGTTATAAACAATCTAAACTCTGATACAATGTTACATATAACATACACAAAAATACCCAGCGGCTAATTCTACACTTAACAACCTGCGTTAAACCAGAGATAAATAAAACCCTTTGGGAAAAGCGCTCTGGCAGCATTGAATGTCAAGTACTATATATAAACATCTTAGTTTTCGAAAATGTTATATGATGTTTCGACTTGTCATCCTAAATACATTTAATCTTATAATAATTGATATGCCCAGCTTTCATAAAAACTGTGCTTGGAAATTTGGCGAAATACACCTGTTCAGTATGGAAGACGCTGCTAAATTGACCCAGTTTACTGATCTCCTTAACTCACTCACTATCTATACTACGTCACAATAGGCTGTCATTGTGACACCCTTTAATTGAATTGTATCTAGCTTATAGTACAAAAGCGTGCTAACGCCCGTTAAGTTGTAATAACCGTATACCGCTTTAGACAACAGTTTTGTTACTATTCTACGAAACGTCCAAAACATATATTATAACGACCCTGGACCAGAAAATAGTATTATACAAATATGTTTGCCTACCAAAGTGTGGATCCAAAATGTCGTGTTTGCCAAAAAATAGTCCAAAAACAATGGAATACATTATTTAGACTACATGTAGTTATGTTACATACAAATGTACAATGTGCAAAGATCTAGTTGCAGATCCAAAGTGATAAGAACATCAACCGAAGACTTTTAATATCGATAATGATATCACCATAATATTGGACACTCAGGTCCATACTGGCAGACACATCCAAAGCCACAGACCTGGTGTAACATTGAGAGATCGCAAGAAAAAGCACATGTTTGTTGCTAGACATGTCCATTCTCATCGAATACACTATAGTGCCAGCGGAGACTGATAAAAATTAAAAGTATGTTGATTTCCATATCGTATGTAGCAACAAGCGTCATCCCATGTTTCATTCGTGCTGCAGGCCAGACGAGCCCCCAGTGTAACAGGACGAGAGAGTGAGAAGTGCGTAAGTTGCACCGAACATACTCGCTTTCGGCAATTCCCATAATACACCGCGCGCTCGAGTGGTTCCGTTTCACTGCTCGCTTTGTTTACAATTTTCCGCCGCGGTACAATAAATAAACATGCTCAATCTTCTCTCTTGGAAAAACGTAAAATCACTACCCAAAAAGGCACTAGATGATGTATGTAAGCGCGAAGGCGTGCAGTTGAATGTTGGACGGTCAGCACAGGAAATACTTTTGTGTCATAAACTAGGAATTTCTACCGTTGGAGCTGCAAATTCGTCAAATTATACATCGACAATCGGGAACGTAGCAGAAGCAGATGGAGGACTGGATAACGCTACATATTTCCTCTCCGACCAAGAGGTTTCAGAACTGAAAAGTCTTAAACCAGATTTCGTGAACGTTATGGATGGCTGGACGACGGATATTTCAAAATTGCCAGAAATTGACATAACACAAGTTAAAAAGTATCTGCTTGGTGGTAACAGACTGGAATTTTCGGAAAATTGTCTAAGAAAATACAAGTTGACAAGAAGTTATGCACACATAAAGTCGGGCCACCTTCATTCTGTTCGCTTCAATGTCAACACCAACAGCAAGATGTTCTGTCTTCTATCTGGACGACAATGTTTGCCCTCACAATCTACAGACAGCAAGCAAGTGAAGTGGTGTCATGTCATCCTCGACAAATGTACAGGGAAACCCTACAGTGGATTCTGCATATGCACAGCTGGGTAAGTAATCATAAATCATTAAATGTGAACTAGATTAGATTTTATTTGATGAGTAGACAGTTTACATGTAAATGTAGACCATTTGTGACAAAAGAGTTCAACAATAATGTAATATTATAAATGCATTGAATAAGTCATTACTAGTACGATAAACACATTGAGCAATCGATACATATAACTAAAGGATGTGTAAATTAAGGAACATTAAGAGTGGTACCAATCAGTCTATTCCAGATATGGTAGAAATAAAGAGTGTTTATTTCACCTTTGTGCGAACATTGGAAAACAGCGGCGAAATGGCTATCAAATGAAGATACATAGTTATTTTATTTGACATGTACGATACATTTACCATCATATGATATTGTTGTACTGGTACCGGTATCTTATTATTTGATGAATTTATTTTAATATTCTTATTATTTTTTAGGGCTGGACAAACGTGTTCCCACATTGGTGCTCTCCTGTTCCTTGCTGCTGAAGTTGTGGCTGATGGTTTGGACAAATTACCAGATGGACCCTCATGTACTGAAATTCCTTGTCAATGGGCTGATCCAAAAGGTACATGTAGATACCATTATTTACTCTACACGTAGATGTACATTATGTGTCAAAAAGTTAATTACCGTAAGAAAAACACTATGATAATTGCAAAGCAGTTTTAAAAAAAAGAAAATACCGGTAAACTACCTGTATGCATGTGGCTGTGTGTACCATGATTATTTAAAAATTGGTTTATTGGAACTCTACTCTATTCCATATTTATAATTTTAATAAATTGAGAAACCACTAACTATACAGGATTTTATTTCTGCATTATATCGACAAAAACAATATCCTTCTCACCTTCTGTAAGAAATGGTAAAACAAAATTGTCTAATTGTCAGATATATCCAAATTATTTCCTGCAGTTATATATTGTAGCTAAATTAATTGCCTTAATTTTTTACAGCGGCTAAGGTTCAACCAGCTCCCATAGAGGATGTGCAGATGACTGATCAAAAAGATGCGAACACAGCCGATTGTCATCTGTCAAGCACGTACCGGTACCAGCTAAAGGATGTGATACATCAATGGGGATGTACAACAGGGTTCTACAGCTGAGACATGATATTTTGAATGGGAATATCAACATGCCACAACCACCTATCATTCACTTATTGGACCCAAAAAGATTTCGCCGACATCCAGTACCATCTGTATTACCACCAATGACTATTCCTGACCATGCTACGGACATGAATTCTGATCTTGCCCATTGTATGGAAGTGGAAATAGAGACAACACCTCTTCCTATACCAAGCATGCCACACAAAGTGTTCAAAGCATGTAGCTATGTTGGTTATTTGAGCGAGAAAATCCGGTTCATTAATTCATGCAAGCTGTCCAATGCCGATCGAAAAAAAAAAATTCAGAACTGACAGTCGGACAAAGAGAAGTTTCTGAATGGCAGGAACAAAGGTGTGGTGCGATTACATCTACCAAGTTCAAACGTGTTGTTTCCTACCTGAACAATATGAAGGCATCACCTGATAAGATAGTTGCATCTGTGATGGGTTACGAATCAACAAACATTAAAACAAAGGCGATGAAATGGGGGATAGATAATGAGCCAGAAGCAAATAAACAGTACGTGAAAAACAATTCCAGCCATGATTGTCAGATCGACGTTATTCCACAAGGATTAGCATCTCATGAGAAATATGCATATATTCGTGCTTCACCTGATGGGCTAGTAGTTTGTTCTTGTGACATGTGTCCAAAAAAACTTATAGAGGTGAAATGTCCTTATACCCAAAGACATATCACACCACAGGAGGCCATAAAGTCTGGTAAGATTGATTATGTCTCCCACACATCTGGCGACATATTCAAATTAAAAAGAAATCACAGCAGAGGCTATTTTGAACAGGTAACTGTTCAGATGGCTGTTATGGACATCAACATTCTAGACTTTGTCATTTGGACACGAAAGGGACTATTAAAAATTCCAGTGAGTTTTGACGAAGTTTATTGGAATGATACCCTACTGCCTGCTGGAAAGACATTTTTCTCTCAGTATGTTGTACCAGAGATTCTGACAGGACAGATAAAAGATGCGTTAAAGGACAGAAAAATGCCACAATGTTGGGACATGTCAGATGGATGTACCGGTAATGACCCCATACCAGACAACGACACAATCAAGCAGTTGAGTGCAGCTGGCCCATCAGTTGAAGCAGACAATGATATACCAGCTGAAATCAATAAAGTGCATGGGTTGGAATCTTACAGTGATAATCCACAAATACCGGTACATGCTCTGGCATGTCGCCAGCATTTCAAAGATTCCAAATCACCAAGTTATTTATTCCAGAGTCAAGGGTCAAATAATTAAATGTGATGTGAACATAAAATGTGAACCCCACAGTGCATTTCATTTATTCTGTGAAGGATTCAGAAGATTACCACCACAGCTCAATTGTAAACATTATATATATGTTTGCAAGAAGTGCAGAATTGATCACCCAGAGCATGAAATTCTTGAACTTAGCCATGGGTTTCTTGCAATTAATAAATGATCAGTAAATGATGAACAAAAAGAGTCCCATTAATTTGTTGTTGATATACAGTAATGCTCTAAGTAATCGACCTCTTAACCACAGCAGAATTGTGGGTAACTTTTCAGGATTTAGTCGGAAATATGGCCTGTTGCCATTCATTTGAAAGCTCTCACTGCTGTGGTTAAGAGGTTGATTACTTAGAGCATTACTGTACATGTACAAGTAACATGTATGTCTATACAATTTTTAAAAGAGTTATTGGGACATTCATTGTGTTCGGGGTAATATGCTCCTGCTTTAGTGTGTGATTCCATCATAAAATTTGTCATGAATGTTGACAATGACATGTAGATGGGAACGAGTCATTTTGGGGTCATTTGGCCAAAAAACATGGCCGCCAGCAGCCATCTTGGATTTTACTCTTTGGATGACTAAATCCTTTAGCACGGGCTACATATCGTAGCTTTAGTCTGATCATCATGAAATTTGTCATGGCTGTTTAAATTGGAATGTAGATGGGAACGAGTCATTTTGGGGTCACTCGGACAAAAAAACATGGCTGCCCGCGGCCATCTTTAATTTCAAAATTCAATCCATTAGCACGGGCTACTGTTCGTCTGGTCATCATTAAATTTGTCATGGGTGTTAATATTGACATGTAGATGGGAACGAGTAATTTTGGGGTCGTTCGGCCAAAAAACATGGCCGCTGGCAGCCATCTTGGATTTTACTCTTTGCATGACTAAATCCTTTCACACAGGCCACAAGTCGAACCTTTGATCAGATCATCATGAAATTTGTCATGGTTGTTAAATATGACATGTAGATGGGAACGAGTCATTGTCCAGTCATTCGACCAAAAAACATGGCCGCCAGCAGACATCTTGGATTTTACACTTTGCATGACTAATTCCTTTGGCACGTGCTACAGAACGCACCTTTTGTCAGATCATTGTGAAATTTGTCATGGATGTTGACATTGACATGTAGATGAGATCGAGTAATTTTTAGGTTATTCGGCCAAAATCATGGCCGCCAGCAGCCATCTTGGATTTTACTCTTTGCATGACTAAATCCTTTGGCACACCCTACAGTCCACTTCCCTCATCCGATCATCTCCAGACTTCATATTAATCTTGATATTGATCTTACTAGATGGAAGCTATCAAATGTTTTTAAATTTTATTGGAAAACATAGCCACCTGGATTTTACATCTGTAACCATCTTGGATTTTACTTTTTTATATACCGGTATACAATGTACAAGTATATGTATCTCTTCATGTTGATAATCTAGTATTACTTAGACATTTCAACTTTCCGCACCCCTAATCGCTCCACATTAAATTATTCCCTTTCCAAGTTGAGGTACAGTGTCATTGACACTTTCATTATATGAAGTACTTGACTTAATTATTTTAAGTGATTATTGCTGGAAATGATAATCTGTAACTGCAAACTTGATACTAGTAATAGTATTAACTATTTTTGCGCATACACATATATATACTTAGAAATATTTTACTTGAGTTAATAAAACTGAATTGAAATGTATATATAACTAAAACAACAGGATAAGGAGAATTGCAGATGTGATGCTATTTTCTGCCAACAAATTAGGCCTACCGGTACAATAGTACATGTACCGGTATGTGTATGGTACACTGAAATTTCCCGAGGCAGTATAATAATAAAATCTGGACTGACTGGTTGCTATTCATGTTGACATAGGCAGCCCGATTTGATATCGGATTCCGATATTTTGCGGTAAATAGCCAATTTGTAGAGCCCTAATTGCACTCGAGATGTGTACTAATAATTTACCCTGAAAAAACTTATTCAAACAGACAAAGATGGATAACTCTAAAATCAAGTGTATTAATAATGCAATTTTGACTGAGACCATCCTTTTGACGGCGTGTTTCTGGGCCAGAACATATAGAAATAACAAAACTTCAAAAATTGGTATCTGATCACTCTGAGCGTATGTTCCTCGACTCGAATGATCGAATCAATTATTTTTATCCCCGAAGCCAAATAAATAGTAATTGATGAGGGCCTGATCGGATTGAGTACCTTTAATTAAATGTCCATACCCTGCTGGACAAAAACAAGTGTTCATTGGCACCGCGGTGTATTTGCCGTTCGGCCGCGGTGTCAGAGTTTGTAACTGCAGTTTAGCACCGCGGCCGAATGGCAAGTACACTGTGGCCCAACAGCAAGTACACTGCGGCCGAAAGGCAACTACACTATGTGCACCATGGTTAGATTTCCGGTTTGTATCGTCTTTTTTCAGTTTAATGAACGTACAGTGTACACCGCGGTAACTACACCATGGCTGAACGGCAAGTACACGGCGGCCCAACTGTACTAGTAGTTAGCAACGCTAACTGCACAGCGGTTAGGTGGACATTTGTTTTGTCAAGCAGGGTATGTATGCCATACACTGGAATATGTACATGCATAATTATAAAGTTATAAGTTCATCATTTTGATATCAGATTCATATAGAAATCTTGACTTTGTGCTCTTTTCAATTTTCATAGCCTCAAAATTAATGATTGTGCAGACCCAAATAAGCACTGTGCGTGGGGGAAATATCCCACAAAAATAATAAAGGTGCATGCATGTTTATTTGGAGCCCAAGAGTATGGGTTCTGTCGTCAAAACACTATATAACACCAGGTGCCTCGGTTGGGGTCATTTAATGTTCAGGACGTCAGGGTTAAGTGAAGGGTAGGCCTACATATGTTTTTAAAAATGTGCTAATGGGTACACAGGGTTTGCTATCGGTGGCGACGCAGTTACTTCAACTGTGTTCCAGAATGTTTGGGGGCAATAGGCAATTTGTTTTCAGTTCATTTTCATTGTAAATGTGAACAGTTATTTTGTAGCATAAATTGCAGCCCTTTTAATTTATGTTGTTTGGTTTCGGCAATGTGCTACGGCAACCCTTTGTCTTGGCCCAGTTTGCTTCAGCATGCCTGATTACCGTAGCAAATTATGAGAACCGGTACTGAAATTGTGACAGAAAGTCATTTGGAATGAGAATTCAAAACTTGTGGGTAAAATATGCCCCGGCTCCTATCACAAGATTTAGCCAAACTTTTGTTTTCAATTTTCTGGTAAAAATACCTGTACATTGCTGCTAACAGCAACAGGCAACATCTCTCATCCGATCGTCACCAAACATAATATGGATTCACCATAGGCCATAGGCCATCTTGTTTTTACTCTTTGTTTGACTAAATCCTTTAGCACACCCTACATGTACATGTAACATCTCTCATCTGATCATCACCAAACTTCATATGGATCTTCGGGGTCACATCTTGATGGCAGCTATCCCATTTTTTCCGAATTTTGTTTAAAAAAACATGGCTACCAGCAGCCATACTAGATTTCAAATTCAAATCAATCGGCACACCATGAAGCTCACAATTATTGGTGAAATGTTTTGAAAATTTAAGGGTACATTACTACATGTATGTTTGGGATCACATCTAGATGGGAATGATTAAATTTGAACAATTTTCGATGAAATACATGGCCACTAGCAGGTATCTTGTATTTTACTCTTTGCATCACTAAATTCTTTGGCACACCCTACAGGCCACAACCCTTCATCGAACTTAATATGGATCCTCGATGTGACCTCTAGATAGGAATTTCCATTTTAGTTTTCATTGTTGGCATACAAACATCCCCGTGGTTGTGGGGTTCCACACAGAGCTACAGTGTACCACTATAATCAAAGTAATTGACTTGAAAAACAGGGTGATACCCCGGTGAAGACCACTGTATTGCTGGTAGTATACGGTATCCACAGCAGTATCAAGATGGTCACTGCGGTGGAGTTACGGTACCGTTTGGTCAGGGACGTGGCCAGAAGGTCTCCATTGTTGGGGGGGGGGCGGTGGGTGTCCACTTCGGGAAATTTCAACACAGCGCCCCCCCTTGAATCTGACCAAAAACACAATTTTGCATAATTCCATTCGCACCTTGCACCCCCCCCCTGCCCCTCAATGCTCAGGCCTAATAACCTAGATATATTCATAAACCATGGTTCTATATACCGGTACCCGGTATCTGAACCTGAAAATTCCATAAATACACAGAACGACATGATATGTAAATGGGTTTGTCGATATGAGAGGGGATGGGTTCACATCAGAAGATTGTTTGCAAGATTGTCGGGATAACTTGGTTACTGGGTACAACTTGGGCATGTGAAAGCGAGTCATCACAGCAACCATCTTTCATACGGTACTTTGCGACAATTACTTTGCGATATTATCTTTGACTGATAAATCACAAACAAATTTGCGACACTTACCTTTGCCATTGCAAAGGTATGTTAATTTGTTTGCAAAGTATTTAACAGTTTTTATCGCAAAGATGATTGCTATTCTGTTATATAAAATTGTGAAAATGTTTTGCGATTTATCGCAAATATGTTTGCGAAGTATTTTACGATCTATCGTAAAGATGTTTGCAATTTATCGCAAATTTTTGCGATTTATCAACATGTATTTTTAAATAGATATTTGGAAAGTGACAGGAGGGTTTTCAAAACATGAACCCAAATTTGTTTGTGATTTATCATTGATCAGTCAAAGATATCGCAAAGTAATTATCGCAAAGTATGAAAGATGGTTGCGATTTATCCCAGATATACTAAAGCAAATTTTTTGTCAGAAACTGCTGCAACTGAGTTTGGGTGGGTCGGCTTCGGTGCTGGTATTCCAGTGCCTATGTTAGTTTGATTTAAAATTTGGGAAAGTCGAAAAATTATTACCCGGTAAAACAAAAAAACAGCGGTGTTTGAACAGGATGTCAATAAATTAGCTGACAGTGACACTCGAAAATCTTGGCGCAAATGCTGAGCTGCTTTTTTGTCCATAGTAGTTAGTACCGTGTATAATATTGTTACTTCATTTTCAGGATTTCTAAATTAAACCAATGGAAATTTGGGAGCGGTTTGTTGGGTTTGAGTTTTTGGGTCAATAACAATGGCTGCATAATTAAGGAGACACACGTCTATGTATTTCATGTTTAAATAGTAGTTGTATCAGTGTATACTATATGTACATTGTTGTTTATTATTGTGGTCCAATGAGCACGGTACCAGTCACCAAGCTGTAGGACCTGAGCTAGTGACTGACATGGGTTCGATTCCTATGTGGCGACCTCTGTCCAACTTCTTGCCTGAAGAAAACTTTCCGATCGGCGGAGTACATATGATATGTGCAGACGGTGCATCGTGACTACCTATTGTAGGTGACTAACCATAGATCACATGGTTTCCATCAACAACAAATGATCTGGCCTCATTGTTATATCGCCTTAGTTGTGGAAAGCAACAAAACCCCAAAAAATTTACTCAATGTTGCTACTGCCTTTCATTTATTTATTTTATATTTGTGGTTTTACGTGGCTTCCTACAATTAAGCTATATCACAGCAAAGGCAGATTAATTGTTGGTAGAGGAAAACATGTGTGCTGCACTTAGTTGTGAACAATTCAGTACTCAAAAAAAAAATTCAGTGATTTATGCACCATCTGCTCTCATGTAAATCACTGACCACTGTGAAGGTAGCCCATGTTTCTTCTGTTAATATTCCCATGTTATTATACTAGTAATTAGATGAAAGTAGCCTGTGTTTCCTCTGTTAATATTCCGATGTTATTATACTAGTAATTAGATGAAGGGAGCCAGTGTTTCCTGTCCTTCCCATGTTATTATCATTAGATGTAGGTACACCGGTAGTCCATGTTCCCTCTGTTCCTCCCATGTTATTATCATATTATGCCTATGGGGGTCGGGCAGGGGGGGTATTTTTTACGGGCACCTATGCGGGGATGGGTCACTGGGTGGGTGGTTTGGTCGATGGGACTAACAAACAATTTTTTCCGCAACTCAGAACTTTTTTTCCTGCAAGTTTTTTTTCAATGAATTTGGCTTAAAACACCTTTGAATAAGAGAAATAATGTAATTCTAACTGCTAAACTGACTGCAGGCAGTTATTGTGCTGTATTTTGAAATCCAAGATGGCCGCTGGCAGCCATGTTTTTTTGATCGAATGACCCCAAAATGACTCGTTCCTATTTTCATGCCAATGTTAACATCCATGACAAATAGTATGCACAGAAATTCATATACATCTGTTTACAGTGAATTCCCCCCGCAAATCTGTTTTAGTGTTAAAAGGGGGTGGGTGTCCAAAAATGGTCGGAAAAATTTGGACGCAGGGTGGGTGGGGGTCCAACAAGGGTCGATAGTAGAAAATCAAGCATACGTGCCTGAAAATGTTTTCTGACCCCCCCCCCGGAGGGCATTTACCAGTACAGGTAGTCGTGGGCTGTTTGTCCGAGTATATCACCTTGTAACTCGGGTGTTGATTATCAGAGTTTGTTATCTTTTGTCATGGTGAAAGCACAGGTTGGTACCTACATTAGTTAGGCTAATTATTCAAGGTACCGTTATGTAACTTTGTTCCAAAATTTTGTTGTACGAGAAATGTCGATTTCATGACAATTATTTAGCACCTGTGGACCTGGTTGAATTTTTCTGTGGTTCGATGGATCACATCCATCCTCAAGCTACTTATGTCATTTACTGGCATTTGTTTATAATGTGTAGGTTAGATCGCTTGAAAGCCCACCACAGTTCAATTCACACCAGGTTCTCATCTTCAGATTACGTTGGCCTGTAATTTTACGATTAAACCGTAAATTCACATTACGATGATGTTGTAAATTTACGATAGTTTTTCTGCCATAATATTACGATCATTTTGTAAATATACTATCAAATTTGTAAATGTCAGATTACGTTGATCTCGTAATTTTACGACAGTTACTGATGGTCCAATTGCTGCCATCAGTTTCTGTCGTAATATTACGATGAAATTTTTTTGAGTGTATGATCATTTACATATACCGGTATGATTTTTTTAATTACGGTTAATTAATCATCAAATCCTATGAAAGATTAACAAGCGGGCGCAAATTATGTTTACGTATCATCATATTATCGGTATTTTCTGATATAATGCAATAATCAAGTGGGAAATTATTTCGTTACTATTTTTATAATTTTACGTTTCGAATGAAAGCGAGTCGTAAATGTTCCCAAATAGCCCGTAAAACTGTTCCAAAAGGTTGTATCTATTATACCAGAATAATCAAAATAAAATCAATATCAATTGAAGTATTTCCCGACAGGGGTCTTAAAATCATATTTACTATTTAAAACCCCGGACACTATATAAAACTTGTTAGGAAGTGGAACTGCGCCACAATGTGAGTCAGAATGCATTAATTAATGCATGCCTTTGCTCTGGGTGTCTGCTAATTGGGAACGCTATGAGTATGTCGACTCGTTATTTGCCTATCTAGCAATAATAACAGTGGCAGCATTGGTATCGCATTTGGCATTTGCTGGATTAGTCTTAGGTGGTCCATGTTGGGCGACATCTTTAAATTGAAAAAAACTATTTTAATAACAGGGCTGCAAATGATCTAAGCAGCAAGTGATCAACATTTTATTGCGATTTTGTCTCAAATTACAACATGTGTACATAGACACATTAGGCACCGCTGGTACTGTCACATACTTTGTAGATTATGTCAACATATAAACAAGTTTATGAAGGAAATATCTCCACTTTCACAAGCTGAAAACTGCTGCGAAATAGTATAGCACGTTGGGCAAACAATGCTCAGACACAATGTCGTTAGATAGATAGTTTTAACAGATGGCATACGACCTAAATAGTTAATCAAAATGATTCTCGAATAGTTAGAGAAGCCTCACACCATCTGTCAATTTTTTATTAAAGATGGTGTTTTTTCATTTTTGTATTATATTATATTTGTTTCTTTCTCTCACTTTAATTTATTATATTTTGCTCGAGTATAGTAATAATGTCACACATTGCGACCATCGGGTCCGCGCTGGACCAAAATTTACTCTTGCCAAATAATTTGCCAAATGAAAATATGTTTTGCCAAATTCTATTAGAATTTGCCAATTGTTATCCCTGATAGTATCATTTTCTGCAGCCTTCATTGACTTTAATGTTTCGACACTCATGGTTTGAACGGCATTTGATATCGCTAGGAAAGCAGTTAGTTAATATTAATGGAGGTGTTAACTTTTCCGAAACCATATAAAACACCACTAATATAATTATAATTATCTTTCTCAACTTTATTGAGGAATTAAAAAGTGACTTGCCAAAACTTTTACCAAATGAAAATATTTTTTGCCAAATGTGAATTATTTTTGCCATTGGCAAATGTAGCAAGTGGCAGCGTGAACCCTGGCAATGGATCGTTCATGTCTCATGTGAGACTATGAAATCAAAATTCAATGGTGTAAGGCTGAGAAATGTTGCTGCAATGGATCGATCATGTCCTATGTGAGACTATGTGAGACCATGTGAGACAATGTGAGACCCTGGGGACCATATACTTGTGATATTCATCTTGCGCTTTTTATTAAATGAGCACAGTATTTCTAAATAATGATATATCTAATATGTATATATTCTCTCCAAATAAGGAGACAATAAACATATATATCTCGCTTCGGCATCACTTCTAACAACAAAACATTTCTATTGAAACCCAACCAATCATATATGTCTACATTTTTCTAATTCACTCAAGTCCCTTACTAAAATGTGTATAGCTAGAAAACAAAGGTGTCATATAATTAGATTCATAGCATGTTTGCACTCTGTTTACACCATATACAAATTATGACTAAAATAATTTTTATGTTTTGAAATAAATAATACTTCTGTATACACAGTTCATTTCGTACGCAAAATTTATACTTTCTAAATATCAAAGTAATCTGCTAATAACATTTAAAAGCCTTTAGGATGATATTGTATTTTGACCATTTACCATTCTGTAATGAATTGCTATATATACATGTTCAATGTTTATGACCTCAATAAACATTACTAAAAAAAAGAAGAAAACAAATAACTCTGACACATGGCATAGCTAATCTGACGATCCCAATTTTAAAATAAACATACAAACACAAACAAGCACTCTATATGGTGGCAAAATTAAAATACAAGTACAGGTATCCTTTTCTTAACAGTACAGGTATGGTTAATTGGATCCCAAGATATAATATACAATGTTTCTTTACTCTAGATAATTAATCCAGCTCATTTTGTCTTTTTCAGAGAGGAAACAGTACTCAACTGGAAGTAAGTATTTTTATAAGTTTATTTAAAGGCACCCAATGCACTCACGGTGGATAAATGTAAAAAAAAACATCACCAATAAGTAGAACATAGAGAAATATATAAATGTGTACTTATATTAATTATTGGTCGCTCTTCAAATAACAAAATTGCGCATTTTGAAACCATTGTTATGTTAACAGAACTGCTATAGTGGTTTGTCAACAAGCATCTCTAATCGTGTAGTAAAGCAAACTAGTTTAGTCTAAATATAATTTTATGAATATTGTTCAATGCTTTGACCTTTACCAATGTTTAACATCAAGTTTTGATTAAATTTGGTATCTTATTGAACTTTGATTGGTAATGACAATATAGCAGTAATGTTAACATAACAATGGTATCTGTATGCAAAATCTAGTTATTGGAAAGTTAATGCAAATAATAATAAAATTGTTCTGTACTTGTCCATATTTGTTTCACATACTTTTATCAAATCTCTTATTTTTCGGATGAACGTACTTCCGAGGCCTTGTTTTCCCTTTAACCTAGAGTAATGCCCTTTAACCTATAATAATGCCCTTTAACCTACAGTAATGCCCTTTAACCTACAGCAATGCCCTTTAACCTACAGTAATGCCCTGTAACCTACAGTAATGCCCCATATATTTAACTATCCATATTTAACTATTATTCATATTTAAATATTATCCATATTTAACTATTGTCCATATTTAACTGTTATCCATATATTATATATTTTAATATACAAATAATAGTTTATAATCTAACAATGGACTTCAATAGATTTATCAAAGCCAACAGCTAATCGTTGCTTGGTCAATTCACCATCCGCAAAAAAAGAGAACTATTATAGTTCCCTTATTCTTTCGTTTATTCCATAGAAAATATTTTATTTGTTCTGAACACCACATGGGTTGTCAACTGAAACTGAAAGTTGTTATGTAATGTGAAAATATATAATTGAACACAACATTTACATAAATACGAACTAATTTGACCTCCTGCAGTGACAGTGTGAATTAAATGTAAATATTTTCTAATTTTGTGAATATGATATGCGCAATTTAACATCAAAGTTAGAATATAATACACCATTATGACAACAAGATACCACTATTTCCGATATATAGCATCGTATATTGATTTTTGGGGTAAAATCAAAATATTCCACCATTGGATCTGGGTGTAAAATCTGCTATATAAAGATATATTATACACATGACTTTGACGTAAAACCAGCATTATCCCAACCGATTTGACTAGCTGGTTTATGTCGAAGGACAATTGGGCTGCAAATTATTACCATCGTGCAGTGGGAATATGTTAAAAACTTCATGAATCAGTAGTTATACATACTGTTGTTACTATATTGACACTCAAAAACACTAAATACCCTCTTAGTGTCAAGGGGTTAGATCTAATAATGACACTAAAACACTAGATACTCTCTACTTATCAACAGGTTATAACTAATAATGACACTAAAAACTATAAATACCCCTCAATTTATCTAGGGGTTAGATCTAATAATGCCACTAAAATCAATAGATACCCTCTATTAATCAAAAGGTTAGATATTATAATGACACTAAAATCACTAAATACCCTCCATTTATCAAGGGGTTAGATCTAATGACACTAAAACACTAGACACCATCTGTTTATCAAGAGGTTAGATCTAATAATGACACTAAAACACTAGATACCCTCTATATATCAAAAGGTTAGATCTAATAATGACACTAAAACACTAGATGCCCTCTATTTCTCAAGGGGTTTGATCTAATGACATAATTTATTGAGTAGCTTAGAATGGTATAATAATATTAACTTTTTTATTTTCCAGTGTGCGGCAAATGGAAGAGATTCTTCAAAAAAGGCTCCAAATTCCGACGTAAGAATACAATTTTATATATTATTTCTAAGACCCTATTGACGAGTAGACAGTAAGGAATCAGACGGTGAATTTGTTTGCAAACGAAGAACACAAGTGATTTATTTATCAGAATTTCAATTGATGAATGATGGTCATCAAATAAACTTTAGTGTTATATTAATTGTTTTGGATATTGAAACTAACTGAATATGCAACGAATTTATAATCATTAATAAAAAAACATTCATAACTATTACATATTAGTTGCAATGTAGAAACATTAAAAAAATACTTAATGAAACAAATACACACAAAACACGGTCTATTCCAATATACTGATGCACAACTGCACGATGCCAAGTTACCAATTACCATAATAAAGCTTATTATGTCCTCCTTAAATGATATTTTGAAAAGCAATTTGAAAAGTTCTATTTATCCAAATGATTAATACTTTCAATTACTTGTGATTGATAAATGGCTCAAGTACAAATTTCTCGAGGAATGTATTTAATTATTATCAAATAAGTTTTTTGAACAAATTGCAATTACCCCATCCCTGGAGTGATTGAGATTATTGTTTACCTTCGAAGGAAATTGTGGATAAACTGTATTACATGCGTCCGATCCTCCGTCCGGCAGTCCGTTCCTCTGGGCAGATATCTTCACCACTGGTTGTCATATCTCAATGACATTATACAGTTGTCGCCCGTTGTCGAGGGAGACATTGATATTTGTCACCCGCTCGAGAACGGAATGTCTCCCGAGGAGCGAAGCTAGTGTTTTAGTGTCATTATCATTAGTGTTTTAGTGTCATTATTAGATCTAACCTTTTGATATATAGAGGGTATCTAGTGTTTTAGTGTCATTATTAGATCTAACCTCTTGATAAACAGATGGTATCTAGTGTTTTAGTGTCATTAGATCTAACCCCTTGATAAATGGAGGGTATTTAGTGATTTTAGTGTCATTATAATATCTAACCTTTTGATAAATAGAGGGTATCTATTGATTTTAGTGGCATTATTAGATCTAACCCCTAGATAAATTGAGGGGTATTTATAGTTATTAGTGTCATTATTAGTTATAACCTGTTGATAAGTAGAGAGTATCTAGTGTTTTAGTGTCATTATTAGATCTAACCCCTTGACACTAAGAGGGTATTTAGTGTTTTTGAGTGTCAATATAGTAACAACAGTATGTATAACTACTGATTCATGAAGTTTTTAACATATTCCCACTGCACGATGGTAATAATTTGCAGCCCAATTGTCCTTCGACATAAACCAGCTAGTCAAATCGGTTGGGATAATGCTGGTTTTACGTCAAAGTCATGTGTATAATATATCTTTATATAGCAGATTTTACACCCAGATCCAATGGTGGAATATTTTGATTTTACCCCAAAAATCAATATACGATGCTATATATCGGAAATAGTGGTATCTTGTGGTCATAATGGTGTATTATATTCTAACTTTGATGTTAAATTGCGCATTTCATATTCACAAAATTAGAAAATATTTACATTTAATTCACACTGTCACTAATTCACACTGCAGGAGGTCAAATTAGTTCGTATTTATGTAAATGTTGTGTTCAATTATATATTTTCACATTACATAACAACTTTCAGTTTCAGTTGACAACCCATGTGGTGTTCAGAACAAATAAAATATTTTCTATGGAATAAACGAAAGAATAAGGGAACTATAATAGTTCTCCTTTTTTGCGGATGGTGAATTGACCAAGCAACGATTAGCTGTTGGCTTTGATAAATCTATTGAAGTCCATTGTTAGATTATAAACTATTATTTGTATATTAAAATATATAATATATGGATAACAGTTAAATATGGACAATAGTTAAATATGGATAATATTTAAATATGAATAATAGTTAAATATGGATAGTTAAATATATGGGGCATTACTGTAGGTTACAGGGCATTACTGTAGGTTAAAGGGCATTGCTGTAGGTTAAAGGGCATTACTGTAGGTTAAAGGGCATTATTATAGGTTAAAGGGCATTACTCTAGGTTAAAGGGAAACAAGGCCTCGGAAGTACGTTCATCCGAAAAATAAGAGATTTGATAAAAGTATGTGAAACAAATATGGACAAGTACAGACCAATTTTATTATTATTTGCATTAACTTTCCAATAACTAGATTTTGCATACATATACCATTGTTATGTTAACATTACTGCTATATTGTCATTACCAATCAAAGTTCAATAAGATACCAAATTTAATCAAAACTTGATGTTAAACATTGGTAAAGGTCAAAGCATTGAACAATATTCATAAAATTATATTTAGACTAAACTAGTTTGCTTTACTACACGATTAGAGATGCTTGTTGACAAACCACTATAGCAGTTCTGTTAACATAACAATGGTTTCAAAATGCGCAATTTTGTTATTTGAAGAGCGACCAATAATTAATATAAGTACACAATTATATATTTCTCTATGTTCTCCTTATTGGTGATGTTTTTTTTACATTTATCCACCGTGAGTGCATTGGGTGCCTTTAAATAAACTTATAAAAATACTTACTTCCAGTTGAGTACTGTTTCCTCTCTGAAAAAGACAAAATGAGCTGGATTAATTATCTAGAGTAAAGAAACATTGTATATTATATCTTGGGATCCAATTAACCATACATGTACTGTTAAGAAAAGGATACCTATACTTGTATTTTAATTTTGCCACCATATAGAGTGCTTGTTTGTGTTTGTATGTTTATTTTAAAATTGGGATCGTCAGATTAGCTATGCCATGTGTCAGAGTTATTTGTTTTCTTTTTTTTTTTAGTAATGTTTATTGAGGTCATAAACATTGAACATGGTATATAGCAATTCATTACAGAATGGTAAATGGTAAAAATACAATATCATCCTAAAGGCTTTTAAATGTTATTAGCAGATTACTTTGATATTTAGAAAGTATAAATTTTGTGTACGAAATGAACTGTGTATACAGAAGTATTATTTATTTCAAAACATAAAAATTATTTTAGTCATAATTTGTATATGATGTAAACAGAGTGCAAACATGATATGAATCTAATTATATGACACCTTTGTTTTCTAGCTATACACATTTTAGTAAGGGACTTGAGTGAATTAGAAAACTGTAGACATATATGATTGGTTGGGTTTCAATAGAAATGTGTTGTTGTTAGAAGTGATGCCGAAGCGAAATATATATGTTTATTGTCTCCTTATTTGGAGAGAATATATACATATTAGTTATATCATTATTTAGAAATACTGTGCTCATTTAATAAAAAGCGCAAGATGAATATCACAATTATATGGTCGCCAGGGTCTCACATTGTCTCACATGGTCTCACATAGTCTCACATGGGACATGATCGATCCATTGCAGCAGCATTTCTCAGCCTTACACCATTGAATTTTGATTTCATAGTCTCACATGGGACATGAACGATCAATTGCCAGGGTTCACGCTGCCACTTGCTAAATTTGCCTATGGCAAAAATAATTCACATTTGGCAAAAAATATTTTCATTTGGTAAAAGTTTTGGCAAGTCACTTTTTAATTCCTCAATAAAGTTGAAAAAGATAATTATAATTATATTAGTGGTGTTTTATATGGTTTCGGAAAAGTTAACACCTCCATTAATATTAACTAACTGCTTTCCTAGCGATATCAAATGCCGTTCAAACCGTGAGTGTCGAAACATTAAAGTCAATGAAGGATGCAGAAAATGATACTATCAGGGATAACAATTGGCAAATTCTAATAGAATTTGGCAAACAATATTTTCATTTGGCAAATTATTTGGCAAGAGTAAATTTTGGTCCAGCGCGGACCCGATGGTCGCAATGTGTGACATTATTACTATACTCGAGCAAAATATAATAAATTAAAGTGAGAGAAAGAAACAAATATAATATAATAAAAAAATGAAAAAACACCATCTTTAATAAAAATTGACAGATGGTGTGAGGCTTCTCTAACTATTCGAGAATCATTTTGATTAACTATTTATGTCGTATGACATCTGTTAAAACTATCTCTCTGACGACATTGTGTCTGAGCATTGTTTGCCCAACGTGCAATACTATTTCGCAGCAGTTTTCAGCTTGTGAAAGTGGAGATATTTCCTTCATAAACTTGTTTATATGTTGACATAATCTACAAAGTATGTTGATGTGACAGCACCAGCGGTGCCTAATGTGTCTATGTACACATGTTGTAATTTGAGACAAAATCGCAATAAAATGTTGATCACATGCTGCTTAGATCATTTGCAGCCCTGTTATTAAAATAGTTTTTTTCAATTTAAAGATGTCGCCCAACATGGACCACCACCTAAGACTAAACCAGCAAATGCCATATGTGATAACAATGCTCCCACTGTTATTATTGCTAGATAGGCAAATAACGAGTCGACATACTCATAGCGTTCCGAATTAGCAGACACCCAGAGCAAATGCATGCATTAATTAGTGCATTCTGACTCACATTGTGGCGCAGTTCCACTTCCTAACAAGTATTATATAGTGTCCGGGGTTTTAAATAGTAAATATGATTTTAAGACCCCTGTCGGGAAATACTTCAATTGATATTGATTTTATTTTGATTATTCTGGTATACTAGATACAACCTTTTGGAACAGTTTTACGGGCTATTTGGGAACATTTACGACTCGATTTCATTCGAAACGTAAAATTATAAAAATAGTAACGAAATAATTTCCCACTTGATTATTGCATTATATCAGAAAATACCGATATAAAATCAATATTAGTTAATAAAAGCGTTTCCAAACAGATGTCTTTGACTCATATCAAACAGTTCATACCAGGAAAACTTTCTAAAATGAGTACAGGAAGAGATATAACATTTAAACGCACTCACAAATATTAGCTTTAAATAAACTAACTAGTCTTGGTATCATTCAATGTGCACTGTAATAGTATTCATGTCGCTTTATGGCTTGTTTTGAAATTGGATTTAAATTTCAAATGTAATTTCCTCAATCTATTGTATATACAGACATAACGCAACACAGATCTTAAAACTTCCATGACTGAAGCTTCCTGAATTTTTTTGAAAACCCTGAGCCAATGTATTCTCTTATATATGCGAGTCCCTATACAAGAGAGTTCATTGGCGTAACAATATTTACATTGGCCTTGTAAGCCAGTGCATTGTCCTGTATATGCTATGCTGCCTATATGAGACTCGAATATAGAAGAGAATACCGTGGCAAAGCATATTTAATGCTGATACAGTGCAGCTCCCATCATGAATGGTTAAGTCATTTCACTCGCAAGTGGATCTTTAAGCAAAAGTTTTGCGGATGGTGCAATAATATATTTTTAACAAGGTCGATAAAAGATTTGAGATCGTGATGCAAGTTGTTTTCTGTATTTATTCTACAACGTTGTGTCAGATAAGTTCAATCTATGACTGTCACCTTTATTGATACTATAGGTACATTTGTTGTGATTTAAGTCAGATGAATAACCAGTAATTATCGGGGAATCACACGAAGCGATCGTTAGCGTAATGCACGCCATTTATCTTGGTGTCACATGTTATTATCAAGATCGTACGCATTGTTAGCAAACAAAAGCCATGTTGTGATACAGTACAGTCCGCAAAGATTGTGCAATAAGCAAAACACGCATGACCTGGGAGACCCCACTAAGTAAGTCAAATTAGCATTAAAATTGCCACCATATAGTTTATAGCATACCTATATAGCGCTCAATAATACTCAACACAATATTTCGGTTTTTGAATGGGTCACCATCAATCAATCTGCCCAAATAAATCACCATATGGTCTTGTCCACAAGAAATCCACACCATGTCCATCAGAAATCCGGACCATATCCACAAAAAACCCAGTCCGTGTCCACAATAAACTCAGATCATGTCCACCAGAAACCCTGACCATATCCACAATAAACTCTGATCGTGTTGACAAGAATCCCGGATCTATCCATATTGATATTACTAACCTATTCTTTTGCGGAGTTCGTATATATTCTGAGCCCATACTCCACCACATTTTCCGCGAGAGCCTGGACATTTCCTCATACATTTTCTTTCCGGGAGTTTTCCATAACGTCCATACTTGTTACCACAGAAGCATTGATTTGTAAACTGCAGACCGAAGTATCTATAATCTACAAAAACAGTTAATTATGATAGGCATTGATAACATAATACTGCTGATACTATGGTTACAATTAAGTCTAATATACGTGCAGGGCTCTACATATACACTGACGAGATGGTCCCAAATTAGTGTCTAACGATTGTTGTCCAATGTGAGCTAAAGTCCCCAAGTTTTTCACTTTTTTCACTGAGGTGATTTTTCTTGTTTATTGAGAAACTATTCTCTAGCTATGTTCCTATTTAAAACCCTCCAGTGAAAATATATTAGGCCAAAGAAAAATAAATATCTGGTTTGCGTTACATGTCAAAAATAGTTAGGGAATGTGACTATTTGCTCAAAATTAAATGTTTTTTTATTTGACATATTCTTATTATTTTTAGTGTCTTCTGCAAAATTTCCATAACATTAATTTGATTTTCCGTGTATAAACTGTAATACACACGAAGCTTTTTTGACTGATAAGTCTGAGACTTTGACATATTTTTTTTTATAAAAACCATGAATAAAAATGTAGGGAATTTAAAATAGGGTAGGTTGTGAAACCTGAACCACAAATATGTGTTTTGTTGGCCTAGAGGAAATGTGCCACAGTCCTCAAAATTGGCCAACATACTGTGGCAACATGTGGACTCTATACTGCCACAGTAATAAATTGTCCATGGAATATTTTTCCTAATTTCATGGGCTGGCACAATAAGAACCAGCAATCTTAAGAAACAGTCAGGAGTATCTAATTTCATATTTACTTTTCTTAGCGCAATGTTGTGCACATATCTTAATGGAGTTAGTCCTCTTGAAAACTTGGAATGCCTTAGGCAGATCCCTTCTGCGGTTGTCTTTGTAGCATCCAAAATATCGGTATTGTCCTGTGAAGATAATCAAACAAAAGTTTGCATTAGTTATATGTAAATCAAGTAATATAGTGACACAGGAATATATTATATAAAATATATTAATCCTAAATATCGCAACTGGCCATGCATAGTAGCAAATCAGCAAAGGAAGTCGTTTTCCGGTCATACTTTCATGTATGTATTCATTTTCAAACCAATTGAAATTTTCACAGATGTCAATCAAACAATTATTAGCATATATATTTTCCAACCAACATCTTGAACGGCCGCTTACAGTATGGAACATTCAACAGCATGCAATGTCGTTTATACACCAAAATATTCAGCCCACCACTCTCATTGTTAAATTGGTTGTTTTCAAATAACGCTTTTTTTGCAGTCAAATCATGCTTGACAAAATTTATGATTTGCTGATTAAAGCTGCGGAAGGTGCTCGCAGTCGGTATACAACTGGAAAATCATACCAATCTTCTTAAACTATTATTAAGAAATAGAAGGAACATAACAGAATAGAAGGAGCATGCTCTTATTTTAATTATTATAAATTATCGTTTTAATTATTATAATGGAATACGAATTAGAATCATAAACTTACTGCGTCCTCTTTTATTTCCTGGAAAGAGAAAAAATATATTTGTTAGCAAAATACATAGCTCCTTACTTCTATATGCATACTATACTTTTCTATATAAATAATAATAAACAACATGATATATTTGATAATCCAGTTCAATCTGTCAGTAATTAACCCTTTAATTAATAAATACTCATTGACAAGTAGTTATCACTTAAAATATGTTCAATTATTATCTGAACATTTCCAAACAATTAATAGCAATCTGTTGCACTTGTGACTTGTTTTAATATTTTGCCATTTGTCTGGGTGTCTTCCGCTCATATTTCCTTGACATCATTCTAACTGAATAAAAGACCTGCCAAGTATATACTTTTATAACTGAATGAGAGAATCCAATTTGTAAATCATAGGTGAAACAACTATAAAATAAATTCGAGACGGACAATTATGTACGATATAGACAAAGTCAACAGGAAATCAATCGCATCTTTGATACAAGTTGTGAGGATTGTATGTCACAGTTTCCAAGTGAAAAGTTATAAATTACTTACCCCATCTCCATTTCATCCAGCTCCATCCTGAAAACAAGTTAAAAGCTATTTAAAATTGAACTGAGATCAGTTTTCCTCAACATAATAGAGACGATTAGACTGTTAAACGGCCAACTGAAAACGTGGGCTGCAACAGAAATAATCTTGGCATGAAAATACTGCGTGATTTACCCACAAGACTGTGTGATATATCCACACAAACACGTGATCAACACAGATACTATGAACGAGAGGGCGGCTTCACTAAAATAAATATGTGCCAATAAAAAAAAGTGACCCACGTGTAGCTTTACTGTCTCATCAGAATCCACTCGCTTAGTTGCCAAATTAAAATGTGAACCATACATAGCATTACTGTCTCATAATCACAATCCAGTCGAATGTGTAACTTTACTCTGACATAATCACAACCCACTGGAAGCATGTGTAGATTTACTGTTTCATAATCACAATCCACACAAACCATGTGTAGCGTTACTGTCTCATTATCACAATCCACTCGAACCATGTGTAGCTTTACTGTCTCATTATCACAATCCACTCGAATCATGTGTAGCTTTACCTCCTCAATAGTAATGTCAGTTTGAAAAAATGTCACTATGCTGCTCAGTCCTGATATGGTGTTGGGCATTCGTAGAACATGGTCCCCAGAAGGTGAGTCTAGTAAAACGACCGAGTAACGGGCTAGCATAATTAAATCCACATTCAGGGAACCTTATTTAGCTTAGGCCTCATCCTCTCTGGAAAGTGTATTTATCATAAAATTAACAACGTTTTTAGTTTCTGTATAAAGTTTCTTTTTGCTTTTTAGTTTAATTACTCTATATCCCCAAATTTGCTGATAACACAATACATAGTCGAGGTTCACAATGGGTTCGCATGATAACACAATGCATAGTCGAGGTCCCCAATGGGTTCACATCACACAATGCATAGTCGATGTGCCCAATGGGTTCACATCAGCATCTGGGAATTTATATCTGTATATAGGTCTCCCATAGCATGAATATGAGGGCATGCATAATGAGGTCCCCATAGGATGAATTCGGAGACACTAGCCCACTGTACTGTGTGGGGTAGCATCACTATATACAACCTCTGGGAACATCATTCTATAATTGTCCGGCACCATATTCTCAGTCCTGGTGCTGATAATAAAGTAGTTTTTCGGATTTAATGAAACATTTTAATCAAAATAAGAATCACTAATCTCAGACACTAGTGTCTTTACTGAATGGACAATCCTATCAGTTATAAACGTATTCATTTAGGATGGTATATTATTCATCTGGACGGATGTTCAGGAAAGATAAGCAAAAGGATTTTGATTTCATGTGTGTGTAATGTTCAGATAATATGTTCAATAAATGATCAATAGCCGTTTGATGAACTTAATATCTAAACATGTCCTAAAGCGATTGCATGGCCTAAAGGGATCAATCAGAATTTTATTTTATGAAACTAGAAAAATCACTAACCAATTTTATACTTTCCACCTTTAGACTTACTTGGCTTGCCTACTGGAATAACTGAAATAAGAAGATAATGCATTTGTTAGTTTATGCAGTAATATTTACATCGCCTGTGTTACTCTAAATCCTGTTTGGTGATTGGAAAACTGGCCAGCTGGATCACACGTTTCGTATCCAAATATATCACGCAATAAAATGAATCAACCCCACACACTGTTGATCTTTTCAACCAAATGGGTTGGATTGAAAAACTTAGATAATGGAGTTGGTTTTTTTATTGCATTGACATACACTAATCGTTCTAGTATCGACAGGTAGAATAATGGGCTACTTTACAATGTATAGTATCAAAACTGCAGTGCAGACATATTTCAGAAAAGAAATTTCAGTAGAGTTTTAGAAATTAATAATGAAAAGCTATTTAAATATTGTTTATCTCTTTATAAACATGTGTTATATAGTTACTGGGGTATAAAATATTAGATACGAATCGAAGACCCCTGTCGCGAAATGCCCATATCGTTTAATATTCATTATATTTCGAATATGTTTTTGTCAAAAACGTGCTGTTTTTCAGCAACAAACGATAGTGGTTACTGTTAATAGAGACTAGAATTTTTGGGTTATGTAATTTTGTCACAACAAGAACGTTTGTTAGACCCATTATCGCCTCTAACTATGTACTAAAATAAGCAACCAATCTGGGACATTTGACATTTGGAGCATAACTATTGGAAACCCTAATGATCGCTATAGCAATATGGTATCATATCTGGTATGTTCTACAAATAGACCAATAAACGTCCTGCTTAATCATTTAATTTTATCATAAAATATTCGGAATACAATCAGTATTAATTGATAGAAGCGTTTCCGGATATGGGTATTCAATTCATATCTATTATTTGATTCATACGAAACTATTTTAAAACTGTTATATGAAGAGATAATCCATTTAAAAATACAACATATATATATAGTTTGAGTGTGTTTTATTGAGGAGTATGTCGCTGTGACCTTTGGGGAATATTTAGTGTGTCCTATAACGACAGCGCTATACCCTTCAATAGAAACACACTGAAACTACAATAATTCCTTCATTTCTTTCATCCCAAGTCTGATACCACTACGGAGGTGCAGATGTACAACATGTCGTTTGTTGCTCAGTTTTAGATGCTAGGCTTTATCACAAGAAACATGTCTGTCGATAAGATTTAGATTCTAGGTCTTATCACAAGAAAACCTGATGCAGGTAAGATGTAGGTACAAAATGAATTTAGAGCAAGCACAATACACACTGGGCAAATGGCACCTAATGAAACACTTATGTTGTCTACAAGAAACCCACACTGTATCCTCAGTAAACTCAGACTATATCAACACTAAACTCAGATCATGTCCACAAGAAACCCAGACCGTGTACTCAATAAACTCAGATCATGTCCACGAGAAAAACATGGGCTGTGTCTTCAATAAATTCAGACTGAATCGACAAGGAACCCGGACCGTGTCAACAAGAATCCCGGATCTATCCATATTGATATTACTAACCATATCTTGTGCCGAGTTGGTAAATATTCTGAGCCCATACTCCACCACATTTGCCGCGAGAGCCTGGACATTTCCTCATACATTTTCTTTCCGGGAGTTTTCCATAACGTCCATACTTGTTACCACAGAAGCATTGGTTTGTATATTGAAGACCGAAGTATCTATAATCTACAAAAAAATCAATTATGACAGTCATGAAAAATATAATAAAAAGAATACTGTTGCTATGGTTACAATTCAGTTTTGATTTATGTACAAGGCTCGACATATGTGAACAGGGCTCGAGATGATCTCAAACATGGCAAAACGTAGTTAACGATTACTGTCCAATGTTAGCTAATGTGCCGAAGTTTTTCACTAATGCGAATTTTCTTGTTTATTATGGTATTTAAATGATTGAATAAAGTTGAGAACTATTTTCTAGCTACGTTCCTAACTAAAACCTTCCAGTAAAACTATTTATATTAGTACGAATAGATGTAAATACCTGGTTTGGGTTACATGTCAAAAATTATTAGGGAATGTCGATGTAGGCTCAAAATCAAATGTTTTTATTTGACATATTCTGATAGCTTTTAGTGTCTTCTGCCAGATTTCCATAATATTAGTTTTGATTTTCCTTGTACAATCAGTAATACACACAATTCTTGCCAAATAACAAAACATAATTCTGAGACCTTGAATTGCTTTTTTAAAAACAATTTTCTTGAAAACCATGAAAGAAACTGTAAGGTAGGAAATTTAACCAGAGTAGGTTGTGAAACTGAACCACAAATATGTTTTACATTGGCCTACATGGACTGCATCGCAACCCACAAAATTGGAAAAAATACCTTTGCAACACGTGGAATATATAATACAACAGTAATAATTGTTTGACAGGATATTGTTCCTAATATTTAGAGCTGGAGCTGTAAGAACCAGAAATTTTCAGAAACTGTCAGTTTTATCTAATTTCATATTTACTGTTCTTATCGCAATGTTGTGCACATATCTTAATGGAGTTAGTCCTCTTGAAAACTTTGAATGCCTTAGGGAGATCCCTTCTGCGGTTGTCTTTGTAGCATCCAACATATCGGTATTGTCCTGTGAAGATAATCAAACAAAAGTTCGCATCAGTTATGTGTAAATGAAGTAACATAGTGACACAGGAATATATTATATAAAATATATTGATCCTAAATATAGAAACTGGCCATGGATTGTAGCAAATCAGCAAAGGACGTCGTTTTCCGGACACACTTTCATGTATGTATTCTTTTCCAAACCAATTGAAATTTTCACAGATGTCAATCAAACAATTATTGGCAGATATATTTAACAACCAACATCTTTGCCGGCCGCTTACTGCATTGAACATTCAACAGCATGCAATGTCGTTTCTACGCCCAAATATGATTGATATTCAGCCCATCACTCTCAGCGATAAATTGGTTGTTTTCAAATAACGCTTTTTTTGGCAGTCAAATCATGCATGACATAAATACAACTGGAAAATCATACCAGTCTTCTTAAACTATTATTACGAAATAGAAGGAACATAACAGAATAGAAGGAGCATGCTCTTATTTTAATTATTATCAATTATCGTTTTAATTATTATAATGGAATGAGAATTAGAATCATAAACTTACTGCGTCGTCTTTTATTTCCTGGAAAGAGAAAAAATATATTTGTTAGCAAAATACATAGCTCCTTATATCTATCTGCATACTATACTTTTCTATATAAAATAATAATAAACAACATGATATATGTGATAGTCCAGTTCAATATGTCAGCAATTAACCCTTTAATTACTAAATACTCATTGACAAGTAGTTATCACTTAAAATATGTTCAATTATTATCTGAACATTTCCAAACAATTAATAGCATTCATGTTGCACTTGTGACTTGTTTTAATATTTTGCCATTTGTCTGGGTGTCTTCCACTCATATTTCCTTGACATCATTCTAACTGAATAAAAGACCTGCCAAGTATATACTTTTATAACTGAATGAGAGAATCCAATTTGTAAATCATAGGTGAAACAAATATAAAATAACTTCGAGACGGAAAATTCTGTACGATATAGACAAAGTCAACAGGAAATCAATCGCATCTTTGATACAAGTTGTGAGGATTGTATGTCACAGTTTCCAAGTGAGAAGTTATAAATTACTTACCCCATCTCCATGTCATCCATCTCCATCCTGAAAACAAGTTAAAAGCTATTTAAATTTGAACTGAGATCAGTTTTCCTCAACATAATAGAGACGATTAGATTGTTAAACGGCCAACTGAAAACGTGGGCTGCAACAGAAATAATCTTGGCATGAAAATACTGCGTGATTTATCCACAGAACTGGGTGATATATCCACATAAACACGTGATCAACACAGATACTATGAACGAGAGGACGGCTTCACTAAAATCAATATGTGCCAATAAAAAAAAAGTGACCCACGTGTAGCTTTACTGTCTCACCACAACCCACTCGCTTAGTTGCCAAATTAAAATATGAACCATACATAGCATTACTGTCTCATAATCACAATCCTGTCGAATGTGTAACTTTACTCTGACATAATCACAACCCACTGGAAGCATGTGTAGATTTACTGTTTCATAATCACAATCCACTCAAACCATGTGTAGCGTTACTGTCTCATTATCACAATCCACTCGAACCATGTGTAGCTTTACTGTCTCATTATCACAATCCACTCGAACCATGTGTAGCTTTACTGTCTCATTATCACAATCCAATCGAACCATGTGTAGCTTTACTGTCTCATTATCACAATCCACTCGAACCATGTGTAGCTTTACTGTCTCATTATCACAATCCACTCGAACCATGTGTAGCTTACTGTCTCATAATCACAATGCACTCGCTTAGCTGACAACTGAATTTCTATCAAGATACATTCATGTCAAAAAGAGAGTTAATGTTCACGTTCTTTAATGTATGATTTGATTGGACACGTTAGTCTCCGTCTCGGTCGTCCTGTTATACATAGTATAAGGCAACAGATGCAACCAACGTGTGTTGGTTTCTCGTGTTTGCTACTAGTTTGAAGTTGCCATATATGATCAAAACCAGTTTCTACATAACTGGAACGTGTGTCGATCAAGTGAGTCAGATGACAGTAGGTAGCTATTAGCAACCCAAGGATTCAAAGTTTGCCGTTTTACAATCTAAACCTCCTCAATAGTAATGTCCGTTTGAACAAATGTCACTATGCTGCTCAGTCCTGATATGGCGTTGGGCATTCGTAGAGCATGGTCCACAGAAGGTGAGTCTAGTAACACGACCCTGCATAGGGCTAGCGTGATTAAATCCACATTCAGGGGACCTTATTTAGCTTAGGCCTAATCCTCTCTGGAAAGTTTATTTATCATAAAATTAACAACGTTTTTAGTTTCTGTATAAAGTTCCTTTTTGCTTTTTAGTTTAATTACTCTATAAACCCAAATTTGCTGATAACACAATACATAGTCGAGGTGCACAATGGGTTCGCATGATAACACAATGAATAGTCGAGGTCCCCAATGGGTTCACATCACACAATGCATAGTCGATGTGCCCAATGGGTTCACATCAGCATCTGGGAATTTATCTCTGTATACAGGTCTGCCATAGCATGAATATGAGGGCATGCATAATGAGGTCCCCATAAGATGAATTCGGAGACACTAGCCCACTGTACTGTGTGGGGTAGCATCACTATATACAACCTCTGGGAACATCATTCTATAATTGTCCGGCACCATATTCTCAGTCCTGGTGCTGGTAATAAAGTAGTTTTTCAAATTTAATGAAACATTTTAATCAAAATAAGAACCACTCATCTCAGACACTAGTGTCTTTACTGAATGGACAGTCCTATCAGTTATAAACGTATTCATTTAGGATGGTATATTATTCATCTGGACGGATGTTCAGGAAATATAAGCAAAATGATTTTGTTTTCATGTGTGTGAAATGTTCAGATAATATGTTCAATAAATGATCAATAGCCGTTTGATGAACTTAATATCTAAACATATCCTAAAGAGATTGCATGGCCTAAAGGGATCAATCAGAATTTTATTTTATGAAACTAGAAAAATCACTAACCAATTTTATACTTTCCACCTTTAGACTTACTTGGCCTGCTGCATACTGAAATAACTGAAATAAGAAGATAATGCATTTGTTAGTTTATGCAGTAATATTTACATCGCCTGTGTTACTCTAAATCCTTTTTGGTGATTGGAAAACTGGCCAGCTGGATCACACGTTTCGTATCCAAATATATCACGCAATAAATGAATCAACCCCACACACTGTTGATCTTTTCAACCAAATGGGTTGGATTGAAAAACTTAGATAATGGTGTGGGCTTTTTTATTGCATTGACATACACTAATTGTTCTAGTATCGACAGGTAGAATAATGGGCTACTTTACAATGTATAGTATCAAAACTGCAGTGCAGACATATTTCAGAAAAGAAATTTCAGTAGAGTTTTAGAAATTAATAATGAAACGCTATTTAAATATTGTTTATCTCTTTATAAACATGTGTTATATAGTTACTGGGGTATAAAATATTAGATACGAATCGAAGACCCCTGTCGCGAAATGCCCATATCGTTTAATATTCATTATATTTCGAATATGTTTTTGTCAAAAACGTGCTGTTGTTAAGTAACAAACGATAGTGGTTACTGTTCATAGAGACTAGAATTTTTGTGTTATGTAATTTTGTCACAACAAGAACGTTTGTTAGACCCATTATCGCCTCTAACTATGTACTAAAATAAGCAACCAATCTGGGACATTTGACATTTGGAGCATAACTATTGGAAACCCTAATGATCGCTATAGCAATATGGTATAATATGACTGGTCTGTTCTACAAATAGACCAATAAACGTCCTACTTAATCATTTAATTTTATCATAAAATATTCGGAATACAATCAGTATTAATTGATAGAAGCGTTTCCGGATATGGGTATTCAATTCATATCTATTATTTGATTCATACGAATTTATTTTAAAACTGTTATATGAAGAGATAATCCATTTAACAATACAACATATATATATAGTTTGAGTGTGTTTTATTGAGGAGTATGTCGCTGTGACCTTTGTGGAATATTTAGTGTGTCCTATAACGACAGCGCTATATCCTTCAATAGAAACACACTGACACTATAATCATTCCTTCATTTCTTTCATCCCAAGTCTGATACTACTACGGAGGTGCAGATGTACAACATGACGTTTGTTGCTCAGTTTTAGATGCTAGGCTTTATCACAAGAAACATGTCTGTCGATAAGATTTAGATTCTAGGTCTTATCACAAGAAAACCTGATGCAGGTAAGATGTAGGTACAAAATGGATCTTGAGCAAGCACAATAAACACTGGGCAAATGGCACCTAATGAAACACTTATGTTGTCTACAAGAAACCCACACTTTATCCTCAGTAAACTCAGACCATATCAACAATAAACTCAGATCATGTCCACAAGAAACCCAGACCGTGTCCTCAATAAACTCAGATCATGTCCACGAGAAAAACATGGGCTGTGTGTCTTCAATAAATTCAGACTGAATCGACAAGGAACCCGGACCGTTTCAACAAGAATCCCGGATCTATCCATATTGATATTACTAACCTGATCTTTTGTCGAGTTCGTAAATATTCTGAGCCCATACTCCACCACATTTGCCGCGAGAGCCTGGACATTTCCTCATACATTTTCTTTCCGGGAGTTTTCCATAACGTCCATACTTGTTACCACAGAAGCATTGGTTTGTATATTGAAGACCGAAGTATCTATAATCTACAAAAAAAATCAATTATGACAGTCATGAAAAATATAATAAAAAGAATACTGTTGCTATGGTTATAACAATTCAGTTTTGATTTATGTACAAGGCTCGACATATGTGTACAGGTATCGAGATGGTCTCAAACATGGCAAATACGTAGTTAACGGTTACTGTCCAATGTGAGCTAATGTGCCGAAGTTTTTCACTAATGTGAATTTTCTTGTTTATTATGGTATTTAAATGACTGAATAAAGTTGAGAACTATTTTCTAGCTACGTTCCTAACTAAAACCTTCCAGTAAAAATATTTATATTAGTACGAATAGATGTAAATACCTGGTTTGGGTTACATGTCAAAAATTATTAGGGAATGTCGATGTAGGCTCAAAATCAAATGTTTTTATTTGACATATTCTGATGGCTTTTAATGTCTTCTGCCAGATTTCCATAATATTAGTTTTGATTTTCCTTGTACAATCAGTAATACACACAATTCTTGCCAGATAACAAAACATAATTCTGAGACCTTGAATTGTTTTTGTTTTTAACAATTTTCTTGAAAACCATGAAAAAAACTGTAAGGTAGGGAATTTAACCAGAGTAGGTTGTGAAACTGAACCACAAATATGTTTTACATTGGCCTACAGGGGCTGCATCGCAACCCACAAAATTGGACAAAATACCTTTGCAACACGTGGAATATAATACAACAGTAATAATTGTTTGACAGGATATTGTTCCTAATTTTTTAGAGCTGGAGCTGTAAGAACCAGAAATTTTCAGAAACTGTCAGGTTTATCTAATTTCATATTTACTTTTCTTAGCGCAATGTTGTGCACATATCTTAATGGAGTTAGTCCTCTTGAAAACTTTGAATGCCTTAGGGAGATCCCTTCTGCGGTTGTCTTTGTAGCATCCAACATATCGGTATTGTCCTGTGAAGATAATCAAACAAAAGTTCGCATCAGTTATGTGTAAATGAAGTAACATAGTGACACAGGAATATATTATATAAAATATATTGATCCTAAATATAGCAACTGGCCATGGATTGTAGCAAATCAGCAAAGGACGTCGTTTTCCGGTCATACTTTCATGTATGTATTCATTTTCAAACCAATTGAAATTTTCACAGATGTTAATCAAACAATTATTGGCAGATATATTTACCAACCAACATCTTTGCCGGCCGCTTACTGCATTGAACATTCAACAGCATGCAATGTCGTTTCTACGCCCAAATATGATTGATATTCAGCCCATCACTCTCAGCGATAAATTGGTTGTTTTCAAATAACGCTTTTTTTGGCTGTCAAATCATGCATGACAGAATTATGAGTTGATGATTAAAGCTGCGTAAGGTGCTCGCAGTCGGTATACAACTGGAAAATCATACCAGTCTTCTTAACCTATTATTATGAAATAGAAGGAACATAACAGAATAGAAAGAGCATGCTCTTATTTTAATTATTATCAATTATCGTTTTAATTATTATAATGGAATAAGAATTAGAATCATAAACTTACTGCGTCGTCTTTTATTTCCTGGAAAGAGAAAAAATATAATTGTTAGCAAAATACATAGGTCCTTATATCTATCTGCATACTATACTTTTCTATATAAAATAATAATAAACAACATGATATATGTGATAATTCAGTTCAATATGTCAGCAATTAACCCTTTAATTACTAAATACTCATTGACAAGTAGTTATCACTTAAAATATGTTCAATTATTATCTGAACATTTCCAAACAATTAATAGCAATCATGTTGCACTTGTGACTTGTTTTAATATTTTGCCATTTGTCTGGGTGTCTTCCACTCATATTTCCTTGACATCATTCTAACTGAATAAAAGACCTGCCAAGTATATACTTTTATAACTGAATGAGAGAATCCAATTTGTAAATCATAGGTGAAACAAATATAAAATAACTTCGAGACGGAATATTATGTACGATATAGACAAAGTCAACAGGAATTCAATCGCATCTTTGATACAAGTTGTGAGGATTGTATGTCACAGTTTCCAAGTGAAAAGTTATAAATTACTTACCCCATCTCCATGTCATCCAGCGCCATCCTGAAAACAAGTTAAAAGCTATTTAAATTTGAACTGAGATCAGTTTTCCTCAACATAATAGAGACGATTAGATTGTTAAACGGCCAACTGAAAACGTGGGCTGCAACAGAAATAATCTTGGCATGAAAATACTGCGTGATTTACCCACCCACAAGACTGTGTGATATATCCACATAAACACGTGATCAACACATATACTATGAACGAGAGGGCGGCTTCACTAAAATCAATATGTGCCAATAAAAAAGTGACCCACGTGTAGCTTTACTGTCTCATCACAATCCACACGCTTAGTTGCCAAATTAAAATGTGAACCATACATAGCATTACTGTCTCATAATCACAATCCAGTCGAATGTGTAACTTTACTCTGACATAATCACAACCCACTGGAAGCATGTGTAGATTTACTGTTTCATAATCGCAATCCACTCAAACCATGTGTAGCTTTACTGTCTCATTATCACAATCCACTCGAACCATGTGTAGCGTTACTGTCTCATTATCACAATCCACTCGAACCATGTGTAGCTTTACTGTCTCATTATCACAATCCACTCGAACCATGTGTAGCTTTACTGTCTCATTATCACAATCCAATCGAACCATGTGTAGCTTTACTGTTTCATTATCACAATCAACTCGAACCATGTGTAGCTTTACTGTCTCATTATCACAATCCACTCGAACCATGGGTAGCTTACTGTATCATAATCACAAAGCACTCCCTTAGCTGACAACTGAATTTCGATCAAGATACATTCATGTCAAAAAGAGAGTTAATGTTCACGTTCTTTAATGTATGATTGGATTGGACACGTTAGTCTCCGTCTCAGTCGTCCTGTTATACATAGTATAAGGCAACAGATGCAACCAACGTGTGTTGGTTTCTCGTGTTTGCTACTAGTTTGAAGTTGCCATATATGATCAACCCCAGTTTCTACATAACTGGAACGTGTGTCGATCAAGTGAGTCAGATGACAGTAGGTAGCTATTAGCAACACAAGGATTCAAAGTTGCCGTTTTACAATCTAAACCTCCTCAATAGTAATGTCAGTTTGAATAAATGTCACTATGCTGCTCAGTCCTGATATGGTGTTGGGCATTCGTAGAGCATGGTCACCAGAAGGTGAGTCTAGTAACACGACCGAGCAAAGGGCTAGCGTCATTAAATCCACATTCAGGGGACCTTATTTAGCTTAGGCCTAATCCTCTCTGGAAAGTGTATTTATCATAAAATTAACAACGTTTTTAGTTTCTGTATAAAGTTTCTTTTTGCTTTTTAGTTTAATTACTCTATATCCCCAAATTTGCTGATAACACAATACATAGTCGAGGTGCACAATGGGTTCGCATGATAATACAATGCATAGTCGAGGTCCCCAATGGGTTCACATCACACAATGCATAGTCGATGTGCCCAATGGGTTCACATCAGCATCTGGGATTTTATATCTGTATATAGGTCTCCCATAGCATGAATATGAGGGCATGCATAATGAGGTCCCCATAAGATGAATTCGGAGACACTAGCCCACTGTACTGTGTGGGGTAGCATCACTATATACAACCTCTGGGAACATCATTCTATAATTGTCCGGCACCATATTCTCAGTCCCGGTGCTGGTAATAAAGTAGTTTTTCGGATTTAATGAAACATTTTAATCAAAATAAGAATCACTAATCTCAGACACTAGTGTCTTTACTGAATGGACAGTCCTATCAGTTATAAACGTATTCATTTAGGATGGTATATTATTCATCTGGACGGATGTTCAGGAAAGATAAGCAAAAGGATTTTGTTTTCATGTGTGTGAAATGTTCAGATAATATGTTCAATAAGTGATCAATAGCCGTTTGATGAACTTAGTATCTAAACATGTCCTAAAGGGATTGCATGGCCTAAAGGGATCAATCAGAATTTTATTTTATGAAACTAGAAAAATCACTAACCAATTTTATACTTTCCACCTTTAGACTTACTTGGCTTGCCTATTGAAATAACTGAAATAAGAAGATAATGCATTTGTTAGTTTATGCAGTATTATTTACATCGCCTGTGTTAATCTAAATCCTGTTTGGTTATTGGAAAACTGGCCAGCTGGATCACACGTTTCGTATCCAAATATATCACGCAATAAAATGAATCAACCCCACACACTGTTGATCATTTCAACCAAATGGGTTGGATTGAAAAACTTAGATAATGGTGTGGGTTTTTTTATTGCATTGACATACACTAATCGTTCTAGTGTCGACAGGTAGAATAATGGGTTACTTTACAATGTATAGTATCAAAACTGCAGTGCAGACATATTTCAGAAAAGAAATTTCAGTAGAGTTTTAGAAATTAATAATGAAAAGCTATTTAAATATTGTTTATCTCTGTATAAACATGTATTATATAGTTACTGGGGTATAAAATATTATATACGAATCGAAGACACCTGTCGCGAAATACCCATATCGTTTAATATTCATTATATTTCGAATATTTTTTTGTCAAACGTGCTGTTGTTCAGCAACAAACGATAGTGGTTACTGTTAATAGAGACTAGAATTTTTGTGTTATGTAATTTTGTCACAACAAGAACGTTTGTTAGACCCATTATCGCCTCTAACTATGTACTAAAATAAGCAACCAATATGGGACATTTGACATTTGGAGCATAACTATTGGAAACCCTAATTATCGCTATAGCAATATGGTATCATATGACTGGTCTGTTCTACAAATAGACCAATAAACGTCCTACTTAATCATTTAATTTTATCATAAAATATTCGGAATACAATCAGTATTAATGATAGAAGCGTTTCCGGATATGGGTATTTAATTCATATCTATTATTTGATTCATACGAAACTATTTTAAAACTGTTATATGAAGAGATAATCCATTTAAAAATACAACATATATATATAGTTTGAGTGTGTTTTATTGAGGAGTATGTCGCTGTGACCTTTGGGGAATATGTAGTGTGTCCTATAACGACAGCGCTATACCCTTCAATAGAAACACACTGAAACTACAATAATTCCTTCATTTCTTTCATCCCAAGTCTGATACCACTACGGAGGTGCAGATGTACAACATGACGTTTGTTGCTCATTTTTAGATGCTAGGCTTTATCACAAGAAACATGTCAGTCGATAAGATTTAGATTCTATGTATTATCACAAGAAAACCTGATGCAGGTAAGATGTAGGTACAAAATGGATTTAGAGCAAGCACAATAAACACTGGGCAAATGGCACTAATGAAACACTTATGTTGTCTACAAGAAACCCACACTGTATCCTCAGTAAACTCAGACCATATCAACAATAAACTCAGATCATGTCCACAAGAAACTCAGACCGTGTCCTCAATAAACTCAGATCATGTCCACGAGAAAAACATGGGCTGTGTCTTCAATAAATTCAGACTGAATCGACAAGGAACCCGGACCGTGTCTACAAGAATCCCGGATCTATCCATATTGATATTACTAACCATATCTTCTGCCGAGTTGGTAAATATTCTGAGCCCATACTCCACCACATTTGCCGCGAGAGCCTGGACATTTCCTCATACATTTTCTTTCCGGGAGTTTTCCATAACGTCCATACTTGCTACCACAGAAGCATTGGTTAGTATATTGAAGACCGAAGTATATATAATCTACAACAAAAATCAATTATGAGTCATGAACAATATAATAAAAAGAATACTGTTGCTATGGTTACAATTCAGTTTTGATTTGTGTACAAGGCTCGACATATGTGTACAGGGCTCGAGATGATCTCAAACATGGCAAATACGTAGTTAACGATTACTGTCCAATGTGAGCTAATGTGCCGAAGTTTTTCACTAATGTGAATTTTCTTATTTATTATGGTATTTAAATGATTGAGTAAAGTTGAGAACTATTTTCTAGCTACGTTCCTAACTAAAACCTTCCAGTAAAACTATTTATATTAGTACGAACAGATGTAAATACCTGGTTTGGGTTACATGTCAAAAATTATTAGGGAATGTCGATGTAGGCTCAAAATCAAATGTTTTTATTTGACATATTCTGATGGCTTTTAATGTCTTCTGCCAGATTTCAATAATATTAGTTTTGATTTTCCTTGTACAATCAGTAATACACACAATTCTTGCCAGAAAACAAAACATAATTCTGAGACCTTGAATTGTGTTTTTTTTAACAATTGTCTTGAAAACCATGAAAAAAACTGTAAGGTAGGGAATTTAACCAGAGTAGGTTGTGAAACTGAACCACAAATATGTTTTACATTGGCCTACAGGGACTGCATCGCAACCCACAAAATTGGACAAAATACCTTTGCAACACGTGGAATATATAATACAACAGTAATAATTGTTTGACAGGATATTGTTCCTAATTTTTAGAGCTGGAGCTGTAAGAACCAGAAATTTTCAGAAACTGTCAGGTTTATCTAATTTCATATTTACTTTTCTTAGCGCAATGTTGTGCACATATCCTAATGGAGTTAGTCCTCTTGAAAACTTTGAATGCCTTAGGGAGATCCCTTCTGCGGTTGTCTTTGTAGCATCCAACATATCGGTATTTTACTGTGAATATAATCAAACAAAAGTTCGCATCAGTTATGTGTAAATGAAGTAACATAGTGACACAGGAATATATTATATAAAATATATTAATCCTAAATATAGCAACTGGCCATGTATTGTAGCAAATCAGCAAAGGACGTCGTTTTCCGGTCATACTTTCATGTATGTATTCATTTTCAAACCAATTGAAATTTTCACAGATGTCAATCAAACAATTATTGGCAGATATATTTACCAACCAACATCTTTGCCGGCCGCTTACTGCATTGACCATTCAACAGCATGCAATGTCGTTTCTACACCCAAATATGATTGATATTCAGCCCATCACTCTCAGCGATAAATTGGTTGTTTTCAAATAACGCTTTTTTTGGCAGTCAAATCATGCATGACAGAATTATGAGTTGATGATTAAAGCTGCGTAAGGTGCTCGCAGTCGGTATACAACTGGAAAATCATACCAGTCTTCTTAAACTATTATTACGAAATAGAAGGAACATAACAGAATAGAAGGAGCATGCTCTTATTTTAATTATTATCAATTATAGTTTTAATTATTATAATGGAATAAGAATTAGAATCATAAACTTACTGCTTCCACTTGTATTTCCTGGAAAGAGAAAAAATATATTTGTTAGCAAAATACATAGCTCCTTATATCTATCTGCATACTATACTTTTCTATATAAAATAATAATAAACAACATGATATATGTGATGATCCAGTTCAATATGTCAGCAATTAACCCTTTAATTACTAAATACTCATTGACAAGTAGTTATCACTTAAAATATGTTCAATTATTATCTGAACATTTCCAAACAATTAATAGCAATCATGTTGCACTTGTGAATTGTTTTAATATTTTGCCATTTGTCTGGGTGTCTTCCACTCATATTTCCTTGACATCATTCTAACTGAATAAAAGACCTGCCAAGTATATACTTTTATAACTGAATGAGAGAATCCAATTTGTAAATCATAGGTGAAACAAATATAAAAAAACTTCGAGACGGAAAATTCTGTACGATATAGACAAAGTCAACAGGAAATCAATCGCATCTTTGATACAAGTTGTGAGGATTGTATCTCACAGTTTCCAAGTGAAAAGTTATAAATTACTTACCCCATTCCCATATCATCGAGCTCCATCCTGAAAACAAGTTAAAAGCTATTTAAATTTGAACTGAGATCAGTTTTCCTCAACATAATAGAGATGATTAGATTGTTAAACGGTCAACTGAAAACGTGGGCTGCAACAGAAATAATCTTGGCATGAAAATACTGCGTGATTTACCCACAAGACTGTGTGATATATCCACATAAACACGTGATCAACACAGATACTATGAACGAGAGGGCGGCTTCACTAAAATCAATATGTGCCAATAAAAAAAGTTACCCACGTGTAGCTTTACTGTCTCATCACAATCCACACGCTTAGTTGCCAAATTAAAATGTGAACCATACATTGCATTACTGTCTCATAATCACAATCCAGTCGAATGTGTAACTTTACTCTCACATAATCACAACCCACTGGAAGCATGTGTATATTTACTGTTTCATAATCCCAATCCATTCAAACCACGTGTAGCGTTACTGTCTCATTATCACAATCCACTCGAACCATGTGTAGATTTACTGTCTCATTATCACAATCCAATCGAACCATGTGTAGCTTTACTGTCTCATTATCACAATCCACTCGAACCATGTGTAGCTTTACTGTCTCATTAACACAATCCACTCGAACCATGGGTAGCTTACTGTCTCATAATTACAATGCACTCGCTTAGCTGACAACTGAATTTCTATCAAGATACATTCATGTCAAAAAGAGAGTTAATGTTCACGTTCTTTAATGTATGATTTGATTGGACACGTTAGTCTCTGTCTCAGTCGTCCTGTTATACATAGTATAAGGCAACAGATGCAACCAACGTGTGTTGGTTTCTCGTGTTTGCTACTTGTTTGAAGTTGCCATATATGATCAAAACCAGTTTCTACATAACTGGAACGTGTGTCGATCAAGTGAGTCAGATGACAGTAGGTAGCTATTAGCAACCAAAGGATTCAAAGTTTGCTGTTTTACAATCTAAACCTCCTCAATAGTAATGTCAGTTTGAACAAATGTCACTATGCTGCTCAGTCCTGATATGGTGTTGGGCATTCGTAGAACATGGTCCCCAGAAGGTGAGTCTAGTAACACGACCGAGTAACGGGCTAGCGTCATTAAATCCACATTCAGGAGACCTTATTTAGCTTAGGCCTAATCCTCTCTGGAAAGTGTATTTATCATAAAATTAACAACGTTTTTAGTTTCTGTATAAAGTTTCTTTTTGCTTTTTAGTTTAATTACTCTATATCCCCAAATTTGCTGATAACACAATACATAGTCGAGGTGCACAATGGGTTCGCATGATAACACAATGCATAGTCGAGGTCCCCAATGGGTTCACATCACACAATGCATAGTCGATGTGCCCAATGGGTTCACATCAGCATCTGGGATTTTATATCTGTATATAGGTCTCCCATAGCATGAATATGAGGGCATGCATAATGAGGTCCCCATAAGATGAATTCGGAGACACTAGCCCACTGTACTGTGTGGGGTAGCATCACTATATACAACCTCTGGGAACATCATTCTATAATTGTCCGGGACCATATTCTCAGTCCTGGTGCTGGTAATAAAGTAGTTTTTCGGATTTAATGAAACATTTTAATCAAAATAAGAATCACTTAATCTCAGACACTAGTGTCTTTACTGAATGGACAGTCCTATCAGTTATAAACGTATTCATTTAGGATGGTATATTATTCATCTGGACGGATGTTCAGGAAAGATAAGCAAAAGGATTTTGTTTTCATGTGTGTGAAATGTTCAGATAATATGTTCAATAAATGATCAATAGCCGTTTGATGAACTTAATATCTAAACATGTCCTAAAGGGATTGCACAGCCTAAAGGGATCAATCAGAATTTTATTTTATGAAACTAGAAAAATCACTAACCAATTTTATACTTTCCACCTTTAGACTTACTTGGCCTGCCTACTGAAATAACTGAAATAAGAAGATAATGTATTTGTTAGTTTATGCAGTAATATTTACATCACCTGTGTTACTCTAAATCCTGTTTGGTGATTGGAAAACTGGCCAGCTGGATCACACGTTTCGTATCCAAATATATCACGCAATAAAATGAATCAACCCCACACACTGTTGATCTTTTCAACCAAATGGGTTGGATTGAAAAACTTAGATAATGGAGTTGGTTTTTTTATTGCATTGACATACACTAATCGTTCTAGTATCGACAGGTAGAATAATGGGCTACTTTACAATGTATAGTATCAAAACTGCAGTGCAGACATATTTCAGAAAAGAAATTTCAGTAGAGTTTTATAAATTAATAATGAAAAGCTATTTAAATATTGTTTATCTCTTTATAAACATGTGTTATATAGTTACTGGGGTATAAAATATTAGATACGAATCGAAGACCCCTGTCGCGAAATGCCCATATCGTTTAATATTCATTATATTTCGAATATTTTTCTGTCAAAAACGTGCTGTTGTTAAGTAACAAACGATAGTGGTTACTGTTAATAGAGACTAGAATGTTTGTGTTATGTAATTTTGTCACAACAAGAACGTTTGTTAGACCCATTATCGCCTCTAACTATGTACTAAAATAAGCAACCAATCTGGGACATTTGACATTTGGAGCATAACTATTGGCAACCCTAATTATCGCTATAGCAATATGGTATCATATGACTGGTCTGTTCTACAAATAGACCAATAAACGTCCTACTTAATCATTTAATTTTATCATAAAATATTCGGAATACAATCAGTATTAATTGATAGAAGCGTTTCCGGATATGGGTATTCAATTCATATCTATTATTTGATTCATACGAAACTATTTTAAAACTGTTACATGAAGAGTTAATCCATTTAAAAATACAACATATATATATAGTTTGAGTGTGTTTTATTGAGGAGTATGTCCCTGTGACATTTGGGGAATATTTAGTGTGTCCTATAACGACAGCGCGATACCCTTCAATAGAAACACACTGAAACTACAATAATTCCTTCATTTCTTTCATCCCAAGTCTGATACTACTACGGAGGTGCAGATGTACAACATGACGTTTGTTGCTCAGTTTTAGATGCTAGGCTTTATAACAAGAAACATGTCTGTCGATAAGATTTAGATTCTAGGTCTTATCACAAGAAAACCTGATGCAGGTAAGATGTAGGTACAAAATGGATCTTGAGCAAGCACAATAAACACTGGGCAAATGGCACCTAATGAAACACTTATGTTGTCTACAAGAAACCCACACTGTATCCTCAGTAAACTCAGACCATATCAACAATAAACTCAGATCATGTCCACAAGAAACCCAGACCGTGTCCTCAATAAACTCAGATCATGTCCACGAGAAAAACATGGGCTGTGTCTTCAATAAATTCAGACTGAATCGACAAGGAACCCGGACCGTTTCAACAAGAATCCCGGATCTATCCATATTGATATTACTAACCTGATCTTTTGCCGAGTTCGTAAATATTCTGAGCCCATACTCCACCACATTTGCCGCGAGAGCCTGGACATTTCCTCATACATTTTCTTTCCGGGAGTGTTCCATAACGTCCATACTTGTTACCACAGAAGCATTGGTTTGTATATTGAAGACCGAAGTATCTATAATCTACAAAAAAAATCAATTATGACAGTCATGAAAAATATAATAAAAAGAATACTGTTGCTATGGTTATAACAATTCAGTTTTGATTTATGTACAAGGCTCGACATATGTGTACAGGTATCGAGATGATCTCAAACATGGCAAATACGTAGTTAACGGTTACTGTCCAATGTGAGCTAATGTGCCGAAGTTTTTCACTAATGTGAATTTTCTTGTTTATTATGGTATTTAAATGACTGAATAAAGTTGAGAACTATTTTCTAGCTACGTTCCTAACTAAAACCTTCCAGTAAAAATATTTATATTAGTACGAATAGATGTAAATACCTGGTTTGGGTTACATGTCAAAAATTATTAGGGAATGTCGATGTAGGCTCAAAATCAAATGTTTTTATTTGACATATTCTGATGGCTTTTAATGTCTTCTGCCAGATTTCCATAATATTAGTTTTGATTTTCCTTGTACAATCAGTAATACACACAATTCTTGCCAGATAACAAATCATAATTCTGAGACCTTGAATTGTTTTTGTTTTTAACAATTTTCTTGAAAACCATGAAAAAAACTGTAAGGTAGGGAATTTAACCAGAGTAGGTTGTGAAACTGAACCACAAATATGTTTTACATTGGCCTACAGGGGCTGCATCGCAACCCACAAAATTGGACAAAATACCTTTGCAACACGTGGAATATAATACAACAGTAATAATTGTTTGACAGGATATTGTTCCTAATTTTTTAGAGCTGGAGCTGTAAGAACCAGAAATTTTCAGAAACTGTCAGGTTTATCTAATTTCGTATTTACTTTTCTTAGCGCAATGTTGTGCACATATCTTAATGGAGTTAGTCCTCTTGAAAACTTTGAATGCCTTAGGGAGATCCCTTCTGCGGTTGTCTTTGTAGCATCCAACATATCGGTATTGTCCTGTGAAGATAATCAAACAAAAGTTCGCATCAGTTATGTGTAAATGAAGTAACATAGTGACACAGGAATATATTATATAAAATATATTGATCCTAAATATAGCAACTGGCCATGGATTGTAGCAAATCAGCAAAGGACGTCGTTTTCCGGTCATACTTTCATGTATGTATTCATTTTCAAACCAATTGAAATTTTCACAGATGTTAATCAAACAATTATTGGCAGATATATTTACCAACCAACATCTTTGCCGGCCGCTTACTGCATTGAACATTCAACAGCATGCAATGTCGTTTCTACGCCCAAATATGATTGATATTCAGCCCATCACTCTCAGCGATAAATTGGTTGTTTTCAAATAACGCTTTTTTTGGCTGTCAAATCATGCATGACAGAATTATGAGTTGATGATTAAAACTGCGTAAGGTGCTCGCAGTCGGTATACAACTGGAAAATCATACCAGTCTTCTTAACCTATTATTATGAAATAGAAGGAACATAACAGAATAGAAAGAGCATGCTCTTATTTTAATTATTATCAATTATCGTTTTAATTATTATAATGGAATAAGAATTAGAATCATAAACTTACTGCGTCGTCTTTTATTTCCTGGAAAGAGAAAAAATATAATTGTTAGCAAAATACATAGGTCCTTATATCTATCTGCATACTATACTTTTCTATATAAAATAATAATAAACAACATGATATATGTGATAATCCAGTTCAATATGTCAGCAATTAACCCTTTAATTACTAAATACTCATTGACAAGTAGTTATCACTTAAAATATGTTCAATTATTATCTGAACATTTCCAAACAATTGATAGCAATCATGTTGCACTTGTGACTTGTTTTAATATTTTGCCATTTGTCTGGGTGTCTTCCACTCATATTTCCTTGACATCATTCTAACTGAATAAAAGACCTGCCAAGTATATACTTTTATAACTGAATGAGAGAATCCAATTTGTAAATCATAGGTGAAACAAATATAAAATAACTTCGAGACGGAATATTATGTACGATATAGACAAAGTCAACAGGAAATCAATCGCATCTTTGATACAAGTTGTGAGGATTGTATGTCACAGTTTCCAAGTGAAAAGTTATAAATTACTTACCCCATCTCCATGTCATCCAGCGCCATCCTGAAAACAAGTTAAAAGCTATTTAAATTTGAACTGAGATCAGTTTTCCTCAACATAATAGAGACGATTAGATTGTTAAACGGCCAACTGAAAACGTGGGCTGCAACAGAAATAATCTTGGCATGAAAATACTGCGTGATTTACCCACAAGACTGTGTGATATATCCACATAAACACGTGATCAACACAGATACTATGAACGAGAGGGCGGCTTCACTAAAATCAATATGTGCCAATAAAAAAAGTTACCCACGTGTAGCTTTACTGTCTCATCACAATCCACACGCTTAGTTGCCAAATTAAAATGTGAACCATACATTGCATTACTGTCTCATAATCACAATCCAGTCGAATGTGTAACTTTACTCTCACATAATCACAACCCACTGGAAGCATGTGTATATTTACTGTTTCATAATCCCAATCCATTCAAACCACGTGTAGCGTTACTGTCTCATTATCACAATCCACTCGAACCATGTGTAGATTTACTGTCTCATTATCACAATCCAATCGAACCATGTGTAGCTTTACTGTCTCATTATCACAATCCACTCGAACCATGTGTAGCTTTACTGTCTCATTAACACAATCCACTCGAACCATGGGTAGCTTACTGTCTCATAATTACAATGCACTCGCTTAGCTGACAACTGAATTTCTATCAAGATACATTCATGTCAAAAAGAGAGTTAATGTTCACGTTCTTTAATGTATGATTTGATTGGACACGTTAGTCTCTGTCTCAGTCGTCCTGTTATACATAGTATAAGGCAACAGATGCAACCAACGTGTGTTGGTTTCTCGTGTTTGCTACTTGTTTGAAGTTGCCATATATGATCAAAACCAGTTTCTACATAACTGGAACGTGTGTCGATCAAGTGAGTCAGATGACAGTAGGTAGCTATTAGCAACCAAAGGATTCAAAGTTTGCTGTTTTACAATCTAAACCTCCTCAATAGTAATGTCAGTTTGAACAAATGTCACTATGCTGCTCAGTCCCGATATGGTGTTGGGCATTCGTAGAACATGGTCCCCAGAAGGTGAGTCTAGTAACACGACCGAGTAACGGGCTAGCGTCATTAAATCCACATTCAGGGGACCTTATTTAGCTTAGGCCTAATCCTCTCTGGAAAGTGTATTTATCATAAAATTAACAACGTTTTTAGTTTCTGTATAAAGTTTCTTTTTGCTTTTTAGTTTAATTACTCTATATCCCCAAATTTGCTGATAACACAATACATAGTCGAGGTGCACAATGGGTTCGCATGATAACACAATGCATAGTCGAGGTCCCCAATGGGTTCACATCACACAATGCATAGTCGATGTGCCCAATGGGTTCACATCAGCATCTGGGATTTTATATCTGTATATAGGTCTCCCATAGCATGAATATGAGGGCATGCATAATGAGGTCCCCATAAGATGAATTCGGAGACACTAGCCCACTGTACTGTGTGGGGTAGCATCACTATATACAACCTCTGGGAACATCATTCTATAATTGTCCGGGACCATATTCTCAGTCCTGGTGCTGGTAATAAAGTAGTTTTTCGGATTTAATGAAACATTTTAATCAAAATAAGAATCACTTAATCTCAGACACTAGTGTCTTTACTGAATGGACAGTCCTATCAGTTATAAACGTATTCATTTAGGATGGTATATTATTCATCTGGACGGATGTTCAGGAAAGATAAGCAAAAGGATTTTGTTTTCATGTGTGTGAAATGTTCAGATAATATGTTCAATAAATGATCAATAGCCGTTTGATGAACTTAATATCTAAACATGTCCTAAAGGGATTGCACAGCCTAAAGGGATCAATCAGAATTTTATTTTATGAAACTAGAAAAATCACTAACCAATTTTATACTTTCCACCTTTAGACTTACTTGGCCTGCCTACTGAAGTAACTGAAATAAGAAGATAATGCATTTGTTAGTTTATGCAGTAATATTTACATCACCTGTGTTACTCTAAATCCTGTTTGGTGATTGGAAAACTGGCCAGCTGGATCACACGTTTCGTATCCAAATATATCACGCAATAAAATGAATCAACCCCACACACTGTTGATCTTTTCAACCAAATGGGTTGGATTGAAAAACTTAGATAATGGAGTTGGTTTTTTTATTGCATTGACATACACTAATCGTTCTAGTATCGACAGGTAGAATAATGGGCTACTTTACAATGTATAGTATCAAAACTGCAGTGCAGACATATTTCAGAAAAGAAATTTCAGTAGAGTTTTATAAATTAATAATGAAAAGCTATTTAAATATTGTTTATCTCTTTATAAACATGTGTTATATAGTTACTGGGGTATAAAATATTAGATACGAATCGAAGACCCCTGTCGCGAAATGCCCATATCGTTTAAATATTCATTATATTTCGAATATTTTTCTGTCAAAAACGTGCTGTTGTTAAGTAACAAACGATAGTGGTTACTGTTAATAGAGACTAGAATGTTTGTGTTATGTAATTTTGTCACAACAAGAACGTTTGTTAGACCCATTATCGCCTCTAACTATGTACTAAAATAAGCAACCAATCTGGGACATTTGACATTTGGAGCATAACTATTGGCAACCCTAATTATCGCTATAGCAATATGGTATCATATGACTGGTCTGTTCTACAAATAGACCAATAAACGTCCTACTTAATCATTTAATTTTATCATAAAATATTCGGAATACAATCAGTATTAATTGATAGAAGCGTTTCCGGATATGGGTATTCAATTCATATCTATTATTTGATTCATACGAAACTATTTTAAAACTGTTACATGAAGAGTTAATCCATTTAAAAATACAACATATATATATAGTTTGAGTGTGTTTTATTGAGGAGTATGTCGCTGTGACCTTTGGGGAATATTTAGTGTGTCCTATAACGACAGCGCTATACCCTTCAATAGAAACACACTGAAACTACAATAATTCCTTCATTTCTTTCATCCCAAGTCTGATACTACTACGGAGGTGCAGATGTACAACATGACGTTTGTTGCTCAGTTTTAGATGCTAGGCTTTATAACAAGAAACATGTCTGTCGATAAGATTTAGATTCTAGGTCTTATCACAAGAAAACCTGATGCAGGTAAGATGTAGGTACAAAATGGATTTTGAGCAAGCACAATAAACACTGGGCAAATGGCACCTAATGAAACACTTATGTTGTCTTCAAGAAACCCACACTGTATCCTCAGTAAACTCAGACCATATCAACAATAAACTCAGATCATGTCCACAAGAAACCCAGACCGTGTCCTCAATAAACTCAGATCATGTCCACGAGAAAAACATGGGCTGTGTCTTCAATAAATTCAGACTGAATCGACAAGGAACCCGGACCGTGTCAACAAGAATCCCGGATCTATCCATATTGATATTACTAACATGATCTTTTGCCGAGTTCGTAAATATTCTGAGCCCATACTCCACCACATTTGCCGCGAGAGCCTGGACATTTCCTCATACATTTTCTTTCCGGGAGTTTTCCATAACGTCCATACTTGTTACCACAGAAGCATTGGTTTGTATATTGAAGACCGAAGTATCTATAATCTACAAAAAAAATCAATTATGACAGTCATGAAAAATATAATAAAAATATACTGTTGCTATGGTTACAATTCAGTTTTGATTTATGTACAAGGCTCGACATATGTGTACAGGTCTCGAGATGATCTCAAACATGGCAAATACGTAGTTAACGGTTACTGTCCAATGTGAGCTAATGTGCCGAAGTTTTTCACTAATGTGATTTTTCTTGTTTATTATGGTATTTAAATGACTGAATAAAGTTGAGAACTATTTTCTAGCTACGTTCCTAACTAAAACCTTCCAGTAAAACTATTTATATTAGTACGAATAGATGTAAATACCTGGTTTGGGTTACATGTCAAAAATCATTAGGGAATATCGATGTAGGCTCAAAATCAAATGTTTTTATTTGACATATTCTGATGGCTTTTAATGTCTTCTGCCAGATTTCCATAATATTAGTTTTGATTTTCCTTGTACAATCAGTAATACACACAATTCTTACAAGATAACAAAACATAATTCTGAGACCTTGAATTGTTTTTTTTAAAAACAATTTTCTTGAAAACCATGAAAAAAACTGTAAGGTATGGAATTTAACCAGAGTAGGTTGTGAAACTGAACAACAAATATGTTTTACATTGGCCTACAGGGACTGCATCGCAACCCACAAAATTGGACAAAATACCTTTGCAACACGTGGAATATATAATACAACAGTAATAATTGTTTGACAGGATATTGTTCCTAAATTTTTAGAGCTGGAGCTGTAAGAACCAGAAATTTTCAGAAACTGTCAGGTTTATCTAATTTCATATTTACTTTTCTTAGCGCAATGTTGTGCACATATCTTAATGGAGTTAGTCCTCTTGAAAACTTTGAATGCCTTAGGGAGATCCCTTCTGCGGTTGTCTTTGTAGCATCCAACATATCGGTATTTTACTGTGAATATAATCAAACAAAAGTTCGCATCAGTTATGTGTAAATGAAGTAACATAGTGACACAGGAATATATTATATAAAATATATTAATCCTAAATATAGCAACTGGCCATGTATTGTAGCAAATCAGCAAAGGACGTCGTTTTCCGGTCATACTTTCATGTATGTATTCATTTTCAAACCAATTGAAATTTTCACAGATGTCAATCAAACAATTATTGGCAGATATATTTACCAACCAACATCTTTGCCGGCCGCTTACTGCATTGACCATTCAACAGCATGCAATGTCGTTTCTACACCCAAATATGATTGATATTCAGCCCATCACTCTCAGCGATAAATTGGTTGTTTTCAAATAACGCTTTTTTTGGCAGTCAAATCATGCATGACAGAATTATGAGTTGACGATTAAAGCTGCGTAAGGTGCTCGCAGTCGGTATACAACTGGAAAATCATACCAGTCTTCTTAAACTATTATTACGAAATAGAAGGAACATAACATAATAGAAAGAGCATGCTCTTATTTTAATTATTATCAATTATCGTTTTAATTATTATAATGGAATAAGAATTAGAATCATAAACTTACCGCGATGTCTTGTATATCCTGGAAAGAGAAAAAATATATTTGTTAGCAAAATACATAGCTTCTTATATCTATCTGCATACTATACTTTTCTATATAAAATAATAATAAACAACATGATATATGTGATAATCCAGTTCAATATGTCAACAATTAACCCTTTAATTACTAAATACTCATTGACAAGTAGTTATCACTTAAAATATGTTCAATTATTATCTGAACATTTCCAAACAATTAATAGCAATCATGTTGCACTTGTGACTTGTTTTAATATTTTGCCATTTGTCTGGGTGTCTTCCACTCATATTTCCTTGACATCATTCTAACTGAATAAAAGACCTGCCAAGTATATACTTTTATAACTGAATGAGAGAATCCAATTTGTAAATCATAGGTGAAACAAATATAAAATAACTTCGAGACGGAATATTCTGTACGATATAGACAAAGTCAACAGGAAATCAATCGCATCTTTGATACAAGTTGTGAGGATTGTATGTCACAGTTTCCAAGTGAAAAGTTATAAATTACTTACCCCATCTCCATGTCACCCAGCTCCATCCTGAAAACAAGTTAAAAGCTATTTAAATTTGAACTGAGATCAGTTTTCCTCAACATAATAGAGACGATTAGATTGTTAAACGGCAACTGAAAACGTGGGCTTCAACAGAAATAATCTTGGCATGAAAATACTGCGTGATTTACCCACCCACAAGACTGTGTGATATATCCACATAAACACGTGATCAACACATATACTATGAACGAGAGGGCGACTTCACTAAAATCAATATGTGCCAATAAAAAAAAAGTGACCCACGTGTAGCTTTACTGTCTCATCACAATCCACTCGCTTAGTTGGCAAATTAAAATGTGAACCATACATAGCATTACTGTCTCATAATCACAATCCAGTCGAATGTGTAACTTTACTCTGACATAATCACAACCCACTGGAAGCATGTGTAGATTTACTGTTTCATAATCGCAATCCACTCAAACCATGTGTAGCTTTACTGTCTCATTATCACAATCCACTCGAACCATGTGTAGCGTTACTGTCTCATTATCACAATCCAATCGAACCATGTGTAGCTTTACTGTCTCATTATCACAATCCACTCGAACCATGGGTAGCTTACTGTATCATAATCACAAAGCACTCCCTTAGCTGACAACTGAATTTCTATCAAGATACATTCATGTCAAAAAGAGAGTTAATGTTCACGTTCTTTAATGTATGATTTGATTGGACACGTTAGTCTCCTTCTCAGTCGTCCTGTTATACACAGTATAAGGCAACATATGCAATCAACGTGTGTTGGTTTCTCGTGTTTGCTACTAGTTTGAAGTTGCCATATATGATCAAAACCAGTTTCTACATAACTGGAACATGTGTCGATCAAGTGGGTCAGATGACAGTAGGTAGCTATTAGCAACCCAAGGATTCAAAGTTTGCCGTTTTACAATCTAAACCTCCTCAATAGTAATGTCAGTTTGAACAAATGTCACTATGCTGCTCAGTCCTGATATGGTGTTGGGCATTCGTAGAACATGGTCCCCAGAAGGTGAGTCTAGTAACACGACCGAGTAACGGGCTAGCGTCATTAAATCCACATTCAGGGGGCCTTATTGATATGTTGTGGCTTGTTGCAATATGAGAAACACTAATACATTCATTATTGTTATAATTACCCCCATAAGTTGATATAAAATGGAAAAATAGTGAATATTGTGGGGGTGGGTCCCAAAATTTCATTGATTTTTTTTGTGTGCATTTTTTTTTTATTGTGTCTGTTTCAGCTTGCTTGGCAGTTTTTAAATTGAAAATTTTCTTGTTCACGGTGTAGATCAATAAAAACATACTTCAGATAGCTCTAGGGTAGGGTGAACTTAATGCAGTCTGACAATATCAGCTAACAACTCATGACAGAATATTACAATAATTCTTATACTTCATGACAGTCTCTTTACTCATACAGTTAGTTGATGCATGAGTGTAATGTATGAACTAAATATTTGTATCAGTGTTTGTATACTAAATTGATTTTTAAATATACTTTTGTCAAATAATTATTTGAATTGTCAAATTATATGTTTCAGTGTTGTTGACAACCATCAATAAGTAAATAAGTAGACATGAAATAAAGTTTTAATAACATTTATTGAAAGAAACAAAAATATAACCTTCCTTAGATAGTCTTCTGAAAAGTATAAAAATATTATTTAAATAGATGTGAAGAGGGGCCAGGACACATTAGTTTTGTTCACATTGTAATTATTATATCCCACAATTACCTGCATATACTAGTATGTAAATGACACTTAATGTCTAATTCAGACTAATTTGAAAATTATCAAAGAAGAAACATTAATTTACTTAATTAGTATATATTTATAAGATGATGTGCATGCAAGGTTGTCTAGTTTGAAGGCACACATAAAGGTCATGTACAGAATGTGTGTGAATTTCTTATTGCACATGAACTCCATCCAGTACATGACCGAAGTTCAGCTCTGATTGTCCAAATGAATCTCAGTAATATACATCCGTGTATATGGATTTGGCACTAAATAGACCATCAACGTTCAAACTCAAAGGGTTAAGCATTATTTTAGGCCTAGTTCTAAGTCTTAATGCGAGGTCGGGTCGGTGGTCATGCAGGCATACATAAAAGTAAAATCGTATACTGGTCCATATGCACATTTTCCTTTTTGATATTACTATAGGATCTAGGCCTACTAGTTGATGCTGGTTGATGTCTGAAAAAAAGATAAATTTAAGTTTGTGTAATTTTTTATTCTACTTTAGGCCCTAACACTGGCCCTAGTTATTTTTTGTTGTCATTCCAGGGGATTCAACATATTTTTTCATCTTCTCACCAGCTGTACTCACACAGATGAATAGGCTGGGTTATAAATTTACCAATATAATCACATAATATTCTACATTTTTTGATTGCTTAGAGTTCAATTTTGCACATGTTTGTTAACAGGAAGTAACATTTAATTTGGTCTTTCAAAGAAGGGACCAATATAGAGCGGTTGGACGTTTTTAAAGAGGGGACCAACATAAAGCTTTGATGTTTTGGGGTGGGTGTCTAAAAGTTTATGAAAAAAAATGCAAGAAAGGGTGGGTGGGTGTAAAAAAATGGAAATGTAAAAAAAAGACCCCCACGTCTCGCAACTTTTGTACGCCCCCCTGATTACCGCAGTAAATATGCTAGTGTTAACTCCTTTAGTTGAGAGTATTCCATAGCGATATCATGGCAAATAATTGGAGTTTATCGTCATTTCAGCATCCAATCCATATGACAACGTCAGTTTTACATCTGAATGAAAGACCTTGCAGATGGTTAATTTCATCTGGAAATTATTCCATTGCAAGTTGAAACCACGGACCCTTGGAAAACAACTGACAAACGTGCCCAGATACACAAATCAGGTTACATGTCCTTTGCGAGGATTACAAATCCGCTCCTATTGGGATTTGAACCAGCTTTGCCATTGCTGTGCAGCTTATGGCTGCCTTATAATTATGCACCATGTGAACTATAGTGAGCTAACTGGGTCTCCCCTAAAGTAAACTAAAATGTGATGACAAAAACTACACTCACTCTTTATTTCTTTGCATCTACATAGGACACAACCATTCGCATCCCGTGATAATCCATTGGGACAATTCATTCTGCACCTTAATCGAGGACATTCTGCAAAAGATACATCAGACAAATGCACTATTTAAAATTCTTTCATTATTAATTTATCTATAAAGACATGCCGACACAAGCTACAAAATATAAACATACATCATTTAATCAGTTTATCTGGATGAAGGGAATGATAACTAGGCATTGATAGTGGGGAGGTGGAGGCCCCTCTCCACGCTCAATGCCTAGTTATCTTCCTCTCCAACCCATAACTGAAATCATAATTTTATATCTTTTTAGTCAATGATTAATGTGTAGAATTGTTTTTCGCAATATTTGCACATATAGCATTCTGTTTGAATTTTGTTAAATGTTTTTCAACATGATTCAAGTGATAAAATGAATAAGATAGGACAAAAACAAATTTAGTCAGGGTTGGTTGTGTGAGTGGCAGAATTTCAAGCCTGGTTATCCCCCCCCCCAACAACGAATGATCAACTTGTACTGCTGGCCATTCTGGTGTTCAAACATTAAACTTTAATGTTAAAGCAAGTTGCTTCTCAGCTTTGTTTAGTTTGCATAGAACATTCTTTAGATGATAACACATTTCAAGATCTTGCATAGTGGAAGAACAGCGGGTGCTCAGGAGTCAATTATCTGCTCAACTAAATTAATTGATTTCACAGTATGTGCATTTGCATTTTTTGTTCATTGACATATTTTCAACTGTTTTAAACATATTTGTTTATATGTTGTGGCTTGTTGCAATATGAGAAACACTAATACATTCATTATTGTTATAATTACCCCCATAAGTTGATATAAAATGGAAAAATAGTGAATATTGTGGGGGTGGGTCCCAAAATTTCATTGATTTTTTTTGCGTGCAATTTTTTTTATTGTGTCTGTTTCAGCTTGCTTGGCAGTTTTTAAATTGAAAATTGTCTTGTTCACGGTGTAGATCAATAAAAACATACTTCAGATAGCTCTAGGGTAGGGTGAACTTAATGCAGTCTGACAATATCAGCTAACAACTCATGACAGAATATTACAATAATTCTTATACTTCATGACAGTCTCTTTACTCATACAGTTAGTTGATGCATGAGTGTAGTGTATGAACTAAATATTTGTATCAGTGTTTGTATACTAAATTGATTTTTAAATATACTTTTGTCAAATAATTATTTGAATTGTCAAATTATTTGTTTCAGTGTTGTTGACAACCATCAATAAGTAAATAAGTAGACATGAAATCAAGTTTTAATAACATTTATTGAAAGAAACAAAAAAAAAACCTTCCTTAGATAGTCTTCTGAAAAGTATAAAAATATTATTTAAATAGATGTGAAGAGGGGCCAGGACACATTAGTTTTGTTCACATTGTAATTATTATATCCCACAATTACCTGCATATACTAGTATGTAAATGACACTTAATGTCTAATTCAGACTAATTTGAAAATTATCAAAGAAGAAACATTAATTTACTTAATTAGTATATATTTATAAGATGATGTGCATGCAAGGTTGTCTAGTTTGAAGGCACACATAAAGGTCATGTACAGAATGTGTGTGAATTTCTTATTGCACATGAACTCCATCCAGTACATGACCGAAGTTCAGCTCTGATTGTCCAAATGAATCTCAGTAATATACATCCGTGTATATGGATTTGGCACTAAATAGACCATCAACGTTCAAACTCAAAGGGTTAAGCATTATTTTAGGCCTAGTTCTAAGTCTTAATGTGAGGTCGGGTCGGTGGTCATGCAGGCATACATAAAAGTAAAATCGTATACTGGTCCATATGCACATTTTCCTTTTTGATATTACTATAGGATCTAGGCCTACTAGTTGATGCTGGTTGATGTCTGAAAAAAAGATAAATTTAAGTTTGTGTAATTTTTTATTCTACTTTAGGCCCTAACACTGGCCCTAGTTATTTTTTGTTGTCATTCCAGGGGATTCAACATATTTTTTCATCTTCTCACCAGCTGTACTCACACAGATGAATAGGCTGGGTTATAAATTTACCAATATAATCACATAATATTCTACATTTTTTGATTGCTTAGAGTTCAATTTTGCACATGTTTGTTAACAGGAGGTAACATTTAATTTGGTCTTTCAAAGAAGGGACCAATATAGAGCGGTTGGTCGTTTTTAAAGAGGGGGCCAACATAAAGCTTTGATGTTTTGGGGTGGGTGTCTAAAAGTTTATGAAAAAAAATGCAAGAAAGGGTGGGTGGGTGTAAAAAAATGGAAATGTAAAAAAAAAGACCCCCACGTCTCGCAACTTTTTTACGCCCCCCCCCTGATTACCGCAGTAAATATGCTAGTGTTAACTCCTTTAGTTGAGAGTATTCCATAGCGATACCATGGCAGATAATTGGAGTTTATCGTCATTTCAGCATCCAATCCATATGACAACGTCAGTTTTACATCTGAATGAAAGACCTTGCAGATGGTTAATTTCATCTGGAAATTATTCCATTGCAAGTTGAAACCACGCACCCTTGGAAAACAACTGACAAACGTGCCCAGATACACAAATCAGGTTACATGTCCTTTGCGAGGATTACAAATCCGCTCCTATTGGGATTTGAACCAGCTTTGCCATTGCTGTGCAGCTTATGGCTGCCTTATAATTATGCACCATGTGAACTATAGTGAGCTAACTGGGTCTCCCCTAAAGTAAACTAAAATGTGATGACAAAAACTACACTCACTCTTTATTTCTTTGCATCTACATAGGACACAACCATTCGCATCCCGTGATAATCCATTGGGACAATTCATTGTGCACCTTAATCGAGGACATTCTGCAAAAGATACATCAGACAAATGCACTATTTAAAATTCTTTCATTATTAATTTATCTATAAAGACATGCCGACACAAGCTACAAAATATAAACATACATCATTTAATCAGTTTATCTGGATGAAGGGAATGATAACTAGGCATTGATGGTGTGGAGGTGGAGGCCCCTCTCCACCCTCAATGCCTAGTTATCTTCCTCTCCAACCCATAACTGAAATCATAATTTTATATCTTTTTAGTCATTGATTAATGTGTAGAATTGTTTTTCGCAATATTTGCACATATAGCATTCTGTTTGAATTTTGTTAAATGTTTTTCAACATGATTCAAGTGATAAAATGAATAAGATAGGACAAAAACAAATTTAGTCAGGGTTGGTTGTGTGAGTGGCAGAATTTCAAGCCTGGTTATCCCCCCCCAACAACGAATGATCAACTTGTACTGCTGGCCATTCTGGTGTTCAAACATTAAACTTTAATGTTAAAGCAAGTTGCTTCTCAGCTTTGTTTAGTTTGTATAGAACATTCTTTAGATGATAACACATTTCAAGATCTTGCATAGTGGAAGAACAGCGGGTGCTCAGGAGTCAATTATCTGCTCAACTAAATTAATTGATTTCACAGTATGTGCATTTGCATTTTTTGTTCATTGACATATTTTCAACTGTTTTAAACATATTTGTTTATATGTTGTGGCTTGTTGCAATATGAGAAACACTAATACATTCATTATTGTTATAATTACCCCCATAAGTTGATATAAAATGGAAAAATAGTGAATATTGTGGGGGTGGGTCCCAAAATTTCATTAATTTTTTTTGCGTGCAATTTTTTTTATTGTGTCTGTTTCAGCTTGCTTGGCAGTTTTTAAATTGAAAATTGTCTTGTTCACGGTGTAGATCAATAAAAACATACTTCAGATAGCTCTAGGGTAGGGTGAACTTAATGCAGTCTGACAATATCAGCTAACAACTCATGACAGAATATTACAATAATTCTTATACTTCATGACAGTCTCTTTACTCATACAGTTAGTTGATGCATGAGTGTAGTGTATGAACTAAATATTTGTATCAGTGTTTGTATACTAAATTGATTTTTAAATATACTTTTGTCAAACAATTATTTGAATTGTCAAATTATTTGTTTCAGTGTTGTTGACAACCATCAATAAGTAAATAAGTAGACATGAAATCAAGTTTTAATAACATTTATTGAAAGAAACAAAAATATAACCTTCCTTAGATAGTCTTCTGAAAAGTATAAAAATATTATTTAAATAGATGTGAAGAGGGGCCAGGACACATTAGTTTTGTTCACATTGTAATTATTATATCCCACAATTACCTGCATATACTAGTATGTAAATGACACTTAATGTCTAATTCAGACTAATTTGAAAATTATCAAAGAAGAAACATTAATTTAATTAATTAGTGTAAATTTATAAGATGATGTGCATGCAAGGTTGTCTAGTTTGAAGGCACACATAAAGGTCATGTACAGAATGTGTGTGAATTTCTTATTGCACATGAACTCCATCCAGTACATGACCGAAGTTCAGCTCTTATTGTCCAAATGAATCTCAGTAATATACATCCGTGTATATGGATTTGGCACTAAATAGACCATCAACGTTCAAACTCAAAGGGTTAAGCATTATTTTAGGCCTAGTTCTAAGTCTTAATGCGAGGTCGGGTCGGTGGTCATGCAGGCATACATAACAGTTAAATCGTATACTGGTCCATATGCACATTTTCCTTTTTGATATTACTATAGGCTCTAGGCCTACTAGTTGATGCTGGTTGATGTCTGAAAAAAAGATAAATTTAAGTTTGTGTAATTTTTTATTCTACTTTAGGCCCTAACACTGGCCCTAGTTATTTTTTGTTGTCATTCCAGGGGATTCAACATATTTTTTCATCTTCTCACCAGCTGTACTCACACAGATGAATAGGCTGGGTTATAAATTTACCAATATAATCACATAATATTCTACATTTTTTGATTGCTTAGAGTTCAATTTTGCACATGTTTGTTAACAGGAAGTAACATTTAATTTGGTCTTTCAAAGAAGGGACCAATATAGAGCGGTTGGACGTTTTTAAAGAGGGGACCAACATAAAGCTTTGATGTTTTGGGGTGGGTGTCTAAAAGTTTATGAAAAAAAATGCAAGAAAGGGTGGGTGGGTGTAAAAAAATGGAAATGTAAAAAAAAGACCCCCACGTCTCGCAACTTTTGTACGCCCCCCCTGATTACCGCAGTAAATATGCTAGTGTTAACTCCTTTAGTTGAGAGTATTCCATAGCGATATCATGGCAGATAATTGGAGTTTATCGTCATTTCAGCATCCAATCCATATGACAACGTCAGTTTTACATCTGAATGAAAGACCTTGCAGATGGTTAATTTCATCTGGAAATTATTCCATTGCAAGTTGAAACCACGGACCCTTGGAAAACAACTGACAAACGTGCCCAGATACACAAATCAGGTTACATGTCCTTTGCGAGGATTACAAATCCGCTCCTATTTGGATTTGAACCAGCTTTGCCATTGCTGTGCAGCTTATGGCTGCCTTATAATTATGCACCATGTGAACTATAGTGAGCTAACTGGGTCTCCCCTAAAGTAAACTAAAATGTGATGACAAAAACTACACTCACTCTTTATTTCTTTGCATCTACATAGGACACAACCATTCGCATCCCGTGATAATCCATTGGGAAAACAATTCATTTTGCACCTTAATCGAGGACATTCTGCAAAAGATACATCAGACAAATGCACTATTTAAAATTCTTTCTTTATTAATTTATCTATAAAGACATGCCGACACAAGCTACAAAATATAAACATACATCATTTAATCAGTTTATCTGGATGAAGGGAATAATAACTAGGCATTGAGAGTGGGGAGGTGGAGGCCCCTCTCCACCCTCAATGCCTAGTTATCTTCCTCTCCAACCCATAACTGAAATCATAATTTTATATCTTTTTAGTCAATGATTAATGTGTAGAATTGTTTTTCGCAATATTTGCACATATAGCATTCTGTTTGAATTTTGTTAAATGTTTTTCAACATGATTCAAGTGATAAAATGAATAAGATAGGACAAAAACAAATTTAGTCAGGGTTGGTTGTGTGAGTGGCAGAATTTCAAGCCTGGTTATCCCCCCCCCCAACAACGAATGATCAACTTGTACTGCTGGCCATTCTGGTGTTCAAACATTAAACTTTAATGTTAAAGCAAGTTGCTTCTCAGCTTTGTTTAGTTTGTATAGAACATTCTTTAGATGATAACACATTTCAAGATCTTGCATAGTGGAAGAACAGCGGGTGCTCAGGAGTCAATTATCTGCTCAACTAAATTAATTGATTTCACAGTATGTGCATTTGCATTTTTTGTTCATTGACATATTTTCAACTGTTTTAAACATATTTGTTTATATGTTGTGGCTTGTTGCAATATGAGAAACACTAATACATTCATTATTGTTATAATTACCCCCATAAGTTGATATAAAATGGAAAAATAGTGAATATTGTGGGGGTGGGTCCCAAAATTTCATTGATTTCTTTTGCGTGCAATTTTTTTTTATTGTGTCTGTTTCAGCTTGCTTGGCAGTTTTTAAATTGAAAATTGTCTTGTTCACGGTGTAGATCAATAAAAACATACTTCAGATAGCTCTAGGGTAGGGTGAACTTAATGCAGTCTGACAATATCAGCTAACAACTCATGACAGAATATTACAATAATTCTTATACTTCATGACAGTCTCTTTACTCATACAGTTAGTTGATGCATGAGTGTAATGTATGAACTAAATATTTGTATCAGTGTTTGTATACTAAATTGATTTTTAAATATACTTTTGTCAAATAATTATTTGAATTGTCAAATTATATGTTTCAGTGTTGTTGACAACCATCAATAAGTAAATAAGTAGACATGAAATCAAGTTTTAATAACATTTATTGAAAGAAACAAAAATATAACCTTCCTTAGATAGTCTTCTGAAAAGTATAAAAATATTATTTAAATATATGTGAAGAGGGGCCAGGACACATTAGTTTTGTTCACATTGTAATTATTATATCCCACAATTACCTGCATATACTAGTATGTAAATGACACTTAATGTCTAATTCAGACTAATTTGAAAATTATCAAAGAAGAAACATTAATTTACTTAATTAGTGTATATTTATAAGATGATGTGCATGCAAGATTGTCTAGTTTGAAGGCACACATAAAGGTCATGTACAGAATGTGTGTGAATTTCTTATTGCACATGAACTCCATCCAGTACATGACCGAAGTTCAGCTCTGATTGTCCAAATGAATCTCAGTAATATACATCCGTGTATATGGATTTGGCACTAAATAGACCATCAACGTTCAAACTCAAAGGGTTAAGCATTATTTTAGGCCTAGTTCTAAGTCTTAATGCGAGGTCGGGTCGGTGGTCATGCAGGCATACATAAAAGTTAAATCGTATACTGGTCCATATGCACATTTTCCTTTTTGATATTACTATAGGCTCTAGGCCTACTAGTTGATGCTGGTTGATGTCTGAAAAAAAGATAAATTTAAGTTTGTGTAATTTTTTATTCTACATTAGGCCCTAACACTGGCCCTAGTTATTTTTTGTTGTCATTCCAGGGGATTCAACATATTTTTTCATCTTCTCACCAGCTGTACTCACACAGATGAATAGGCTGGGTTATAAATTTACCAATATAATCACATAATATTCTACATTTTTTGATTGCTTAGAGTTCAATTTTGCACATGTTTGTTAACAGGAAGTAACATTTAATTTGGTCTTTCAAAGAAGGGACCAATATAGAGCGGTTGGACGTTTTTAAAGAGGGGACCAACATAAAGCTTTGATGTTTTGGGGTGGGTGTCTAAAAGTTTATGAAAAAAAATGCAAGAAAGGGTGGGTGGGTGTAAAAAAATGGAAATGTAAAAAAAAGACCCCCACGTCTCGCAACTTTTGTACGCCCCCCCTGATTACCGCAGTAAATATGCTAGTGTTAACTCCTTTAGTTGAGAGTATTCCATAGCGATATCATGGCAGATAATTGGAGTTTATCGTCATTTCAGCATCCAATCCATATGACAACGTCAGTTTTACATCTGAATGAAAGACCTTGCAGATGGTTAATTTCATCTGGAAATTATTCCATTGCAAGTTGAAACCACGGACCCTTGGAAAACAACTGACAAACGTGCCCAGATACACAAATCAGGTTACATGTCCTTTGCGAGGATTACAAATCCGCTCCTATTTGGATTTGAACCAGCTTTGCCATTGCTGTGCAGCTTATGGCTGCCTTATAATTATGCACCATGTGAACTATAGTGAGCTAACTGGGTCTCCCCTAAAGTAAACTAAAATGTGATGACAAAAACTACACTCACTCTTTATTTCTTTGCATCTACATAGGACACAACCATTCGCATCCCGTGATAATCCATTGGGAAAACAATTCATTTTGCACCTTAATCGAGGACATTCTGCAAAAGATACATCAGACAAATGCACTATTTAAAATTCTTTCATTATTAATTTATCTATAAAGACATGCCGACACAAGCTACAAAATATAAACATACATCATTTAATCAGTTTATCTGGATGAAGGGAATGATAACTAGGCATTGATAGTGGGGAGGTGGAGGCCCCTCTCCACCCTCAATGCCTAGTTATCTTCCTCTCCAACCCATAACTGAAATCATAATTTTATATCTTTTTAGTCAATGATTAATGTGTAGAATTGTTTTTCGCAATATTTGCACATATAGCATTCTGTTTGAATTTTGTTAAATGTTTTTCAACATGATTCAAGTGATAAAATGAATAAGATAGGACAAAAACAAATTTAGTCAGGGTTGGTTGTGTGAGTGGCAGAATTTCAAGCCTGGTTATCCCCCCCCCCCAACAACGAATGATCAACTTGTACTGCTGGCCATTCTGGTGTTCAAACATTAAACTTTAATGTTAACGCAAGTTGCTTCTCAGCTTTGTTTAGTTTGTATAGAACATTCTTTAGATGATAACACATTTCAAGATCTTGCATAGTGGAAGAACAGCGGGTGCTCAGGAGTCAATTATCTGCTCAACTAAATTAATTGATTTCACAGTATGTGCATTTGCATTTTTTGTTCATTGACATATTTTCAACTGTTTTAAACATATTTGTTTATATGTTGTGGCTTGTTGCAATATGAGAAACACTAATACATTCATTATTGTTATAATTACCCCCATAAGTTGATATAAAATGGAAAAATAGTGAATATTGTGGGGGTGGGTCCCAAAATTTCATTGATTTTTTTTGCGTGCAATTTTTTTTTATTGTGCCTGTTTCAGCTTGCTTGGCAGTTTTTAAATTGAAAATTGTCTTGTTCACGGTGTAGATCAATAAAAACATACTTCAGATAGCTCTAGGGTAGGGTGAACTTAATGCAGTCTGACAATATCAGCTAACAACTCATGACAGAATATTACAATAATTCTTATACTTCATGACAGTCTCTTTACTCATACAGTTAGTTGATGCATGAGTGTAGTGTATGAACTAAATATTTGTATCAGTGTTTGTATACTAAATTGATTTTTAAATATACTTTTGTCAAATAATTATTTGAATTGTCAAATTATTTGTTTCAGTGTTGTTGACAACCATCAATAAGTAAATAAGTAGACATGAAATCAAGTTTTAATAACATTTATTGAAAGAAACAAAAATATAACCTTCCTTAGATAGTCTTCTGAAAAGTATAAAAATATTATTTAAATAGATGTGAAGAGGGGCCAGGACACATTAGTTTTGTTCACATTGTAATTATTATATCCCACAATTACCTGCATATACTAGTATGTAAATGACACTTAATGTCTAATTCAGACTAATTTGAAAATTATCAAAGAAGAAACATTAATTTAATTAATTAGTGTAAATTTATAAGATGATGTGCATGCAAGGTTGTCTAGTTTGAAGGCACACATAAAGGTCATGTACAGAATGTGTGTGAATTTCTTATTGCACATGAACTCCATCCAGTACATGACCGAAGTTCAGCTCTGATTGTCCAAATGAATCTCAGTAATATACATCCGTGTATATGGATTTGGCACTAAATAGACCATCAACGTTCAAACTCAAAGGGTTAAGCATTATTTTAGGCCTAGTTCTAAGTCTTAATGCGAGGTCGGGTCGGTGGTCATGCAGGCATACATAACAGTTAAATCGTACACTGGTCCATATGCACATTTTCCTTTTTGATATTACTATAGGATCTAGGCCTACTAGTTGATGCTGGTTGATGTCTGAAAAAAAGATAAATTTAAGTTTGTGTAATTTTTTATTCTACTTTAGGCCCTAACACTGGCCCTAGTTATTTTTTGTTGTCATTCCAGGGGATTCAACATATTTTTTCATCTACTCACCAGCTGTACTCACACAGATGAATAGGCTGGGTTATAAATTTACCAATATAATCACATAATATTCTACGTTTGTTGATTGCTTAGAGTTCAATTTTGCACATGTTTGTTAACAGGAAGTAACATTTAATTTGGTCTTTCAAAGAAGGGACCAATATAGAGCGGTTGGTCGTTTTTAAAAAGGGGGCCAACATAAAGCTTTGATGTTTTGGGGTGGGTGTCTAAAAGTTTATGAAAAAAAATGCAAGAAAGGGTGGGTGGGTGTAAAAAAATGGAAATGTAAAAAAAAAGACCCCCATGTCTCGCAACTTTTTTACGCCCCCCCCCTGATTACCGCAGTAAATATGCTAGTGTTAACTCCTTTAGTTGAGAGTAGTCCATAGCAATACCATGGCAGATAATTGGAGTTTATCGTCATTTCAGCATCCAATCCATATGACAACGTCAGTTTTACATCTGAATGAAAGACCTTGCAGATGGTTAATTTCATCTGGAAATTATTCCATTGCAAGTTGAAACCACGCACCCTTGGAAAACAACTGACAAACGTGCCCAGATACACAAATCAGGTTACATGTCCTTTGCGAGGATTACAAATCCGCTCCTATTGGGATTTGAACCAGCTTTGCCATTGCTGTGCAGCTTATGGCTGCCTTATAATTATGCACCATGTGAACTATAGTGAGCTAAATGGGTCTCCCCTAAAGTAAACTAAAATGTGATGACAAAAACTACACTCACTCTTTATTTCTTTGCATCTACATAGGACACAACCATTCGCATCCCGTGATAATCCATTGGGACAATTCATTCTGCACCTTAATCGAGGACATTCTGCAAAAGATACATCAGACAAATGCACTATTTAAAATTCTTTCATTATTAATTTATCTATAAAGACATGCCGACACAAGCTACAAAATATAAACATACATCATTTAATCAGTTTATCTGGATGAAGGGAATGATAACTAGGCATTGATGGTGGGGAGGTGGAGGCCCCTCTCCACCCTCAATGCCTAGTTATCTTCCTCTCCAACCCATAACTGAAATCATAATTTTATATCTTTTTAGTCATTGATTAATGTGTAGAATTGTTTTTCGCAATATTTGCACATATAGCATTCTGTTTGAATTTTGTTAAATGTTTTTCAACATGATTCAAGTGATAAAATGAATAAGATAGGACAAAAACAAATTTAGTCAGGGTTGGTTGTGTGAGTGGCAGAATTTCAAGCCTGGTTATCCTCCCCCCAACAACGAATGATCAACTTGTACTGCTGGCCATTCTGGTGTTCAAACATTAAACTTTAATGTTAAAGCAAGTTGCTTCTCAGCTTTGTTTAGTTTGTATAGAACATTCTTTAGATGATAACACATTTCAAGATCTTGCATAGTGGAAGAACAGCGGGTGCTCAGGAGTCAATTATCTGCTCAACTAAAGTAATTGATTTCACAGTATGTGCTTAAATGCTGGTTTACACGTAAGACTTAGAGTCATGCGAATTTTGATTACGATCGACTCAAATTCCAAGTATTCGAAAATTGAATCCAAAATCTAATCAAATTTATCGATTTTGGTGACTGGTATCGATTAGCGAGAAAACCCCACGTTTTGAGTCCGGTAAATAACCGATCGCAACCAATCCTTGTATAGAAATAAGAAGTTTGTATTTTTTTTAGTTTTTGTCGAATAAATTGTTGTAAGTTTTGCATATGGATATTAGGTATAACAATAAATCAGGAGGGTAAGTAACACCACAACGACTATAATAATCATGTTTAGGAGGGTAAGTATGCACCACAACGAATAATCAGGAGGGTAAGTATGCACCACAACGACTATAATAATAAATCATGAGGGTAAGTAACACCACAACGACTATAATAATCATGTTTAGGAGGGTAAGTATGCACCACAACGACTATAATAATCAGGAGGGTAAGTATGCACCACAACGACTATAATAATAAATCAGGAGGGTAAGTAACACCACAACGACTATAATAATCATGTTCAGGAGGGTAAGTATGCACCATAACGACTATAATAATAAATCAGGAGGGTAAGTATGCACCACAACGACTATAATAATCATGTTTAAATCAGGAGGGTAAGTATGCACAACAACGACTATAATAATAAATCAGGAGGGTAGGTATGCACCACAACGACCATAATAATAAATCAGGAGGGTAAGTATGCACCACAACGACTATAATAATCATGTTTAAATCAGGAGGGTAAGTATGCACCACAACGACTATAATAATCATGTTTAGGCCTATTATTTCGCGCTTTCGCAGAACCGTTGTCTAGGTACCAATAATTATATTTCATAACTCGATTTCAGGTCGGACGTCAATGATAACCATTACAGTTCTAATTCTTTAAATATATATGAATCTATGATATACATCTGATTCAGTATTAGTACTTGTGAACACAGAAAATTAACTTTGAAATGACATAATCTGTTTATATTTAGAAACACAGGCACTCGATCCCCACGCAGAATCAGAAGCAAACAGTACATGTCTAGTTTATTTCAAAGTTCCATGTCTATGTTCTTTGTTGGAATGCAAAGATGTGACTTCGTTGTAGCATAGTGATACACAATTTAAAGACATCGTAAGTCTTCCAGCCTGACCATCATGCTCAAAATGATCACCATGAATATTACTATAGCCTATACTGAAATTTGAGTTTCGTGAGTTATTATCGGCAATCTCGATAATGCATTCAGTTTCCTAATTTTCTGGTGTATTCCGTCAAACTATGATTTGTTAGCGGATTGTGTTAGAGTATCGAAGTCACTACTTTCTAAGACAGATAGAATAGTTGCTTCCGCAAGCAGGTCAGCAACCACAAATGTTGATTGTGATTCTTGCGCAATCTGCTCTGCAATCAAACAATTTGATTGCAGTGCTGAAAGTTATTGTGGGGAAAGTAGCAGTGATTGCGAGAGTCCATTGCGTGCAGGCCAGATTTAACATTGTTAATAGTGCACTGTTTCTGTTGATTAGTCAGTGAGTGTTCCATAGTGATAATATGGCAGAGAATTGTAGTTTATCGTCATTTCAGCATCTAAATTATATGACAACGTCAGTTTTACATGTGAATGAAATACCTTGTAGATGGTTAATTTCAACTGGAAACCAGGAACCCTTGGAAAACAAATGACAAACGTGCCATGATACACACATCAGGTTACATGTCCTTTGCGAGGACCACAAATCCGCGCCTATCGATATTTGAACCAGCTTCGTTATTGCTGTGCAGCTTGACTGCCTTATAAGTATGCACCATGTGCACTATAGTGAGCTAACTGGGTCTCCCCTAAAGTAAACTAAAATGTGATGACAAAAACTACACTCACTCTTTATTTCTTTGCATTTGCATGTGAAACAACCATTCGCATCCCGTGCGAATCCATTGGGACAATGCATCGTGCACGCTACTGGAGGACATCCTGCAAAAGATACATCAGACAAATGCACTATTTAAAATTCTTTCATTATTAATTTATCCATAAGCTACAAAATAACAATAACAATAGTACGGAAAAAAATACAACAATCCGATATATGAGATAAATATGATGATATACATATGATTATGCCATTTCTATATGCACATATTATACATACATAGTAAATGTTTGCCTGTAGCCACTACAATTAATATTTGCAATTACATGCCACTGATTCCAATATTGTCGAACAGATGTATGTTGATAAGAATGTTAACTAATTGAATTGAATTAAAACAATATACATGGAAGTGGCTAGAAAGTACACGTTGGGGTGTCTACCTTGGAATGTATACTGCACCATTGATCCTGACCAAACCAAACTACTAGGTTCACACAGTTGCTCTTGAAACCTACTCCGTGGGTTGGAGTTTCCAGCTGGTACCTCAAACTTTCGAACTATTGGATATTTCCAACGGTTGCCACGTAAATATTCCCCCTAAAGTTGGAAATTTCCAACTGGTGGCCATTTCAGTCTTTTACCAAAAGTCGGAAAACATACTGCTGTCAGGGGCGCCGGAAGAGTGGGCAGAGGGGGCAGCTGATCCCCCTGCCCTTGACCAAGGGGGCGAGCGGGGGCAGGACTTGCCCTTTTTCTGGAGACAGAAAATGCTTTTTGTGTGTTTAATCTCGTGTTTTTATATCAAAATGTGACTTTTTTTGTCCAAATACCACCAATTTCACAAGGAATATTAATTTTTAGTCAATTTTATGACAAAACGGACATAAAAACCGATAAATACCATTAAAATAGGGATTTTTGCCACAATGAATTTATGGTTATTTTCCCGAGTTTGCGGAGAAAATGCCCTTTTTTTGCGGAAAAGTGCAGTTTTTGTAGGCTCTGCCCCCCGCCCTTGGATGCTTCCGGCGCCCCTGGCTGCTGTCGGTATAAATTTAACAAATTCCCCACAAATCACTGAAAATCAAACAATGAGAACAATTTCAACCTAATTCTTGTGTAAAAGTTCCACCAAATGTTGTGTGAGGCACTTTTCTAACTATTGAACAATTTTGACCAATATTTGGGTGGGGCGATTAAAAACCACAAAAAAAACCGAGTTAACAATTGATGTATATTGTACTGCGTTGCTAAGTAATGGTGCACAGTCTCACTTGTCAGAAACTGGGCAGCAATCCTGTTTCTGTATAAAGTTTCTTTTTGCTTTTTAGTTTAATTACTCTATATCCCCAAATTTGCTGATAACACAATACATAGTCGAGGTGCACAATGGGTTCGCATGATAACACAATGCATAGTCGAGGTCCCCAATGGGTTCACATCACATAATTCATAGTCGATGTGCCCAATGGGTTCACATCAGCATCTGGGAATTTATATCTGTATATAGGTCTCCCATAGCATGAATATGAGGGCATGCAGAATGAGATCCCCATAATATGAATTCGGAGACACTAGCGCACTGTACTGTGTGGGGTAGCATCACTATATACAACCTCTGGGAACATCATTCTATAATTGTCCAGCACCATATTCTCAGTCCTGGTGCTGGTAATAAAGTAGTTTTTCGGATTTAATGAAACAGTTTAATCAAAATAAGAATCACTCATCTCAGACACTAGTGTCTTTACTGAATGGACAGTCCTATCAGTTATACACGTATTCATTTAGGATGGTATATTATTCATCTGGACGGATGTCCAGGAAAGATAAGCAAAAGGATTTTGTTTTCATGTGTGTGAAATGTTCAGAAATATGTTGATATATACCCTAACCCCACCCACATCATGTAGATTAACAAAACTGACAATAAATAAGTTTCCGTGGACATAATTGCCATGCTTGTAACGCCGACCATCAGTTTTAATATTTTATTCGTTTAATATATATAACACATAATCACATATTTTGTAAACAAAATATTGCAGTAAAATCAAATTTAAAATAGGGACATTTTGAGCAGAAGCCCTCTGCGCTGGTTACGGATATTGATTATACATGTATGAAATAATTAGCAAAACGAAGCCATCCATCCATCGAAATAGTTTCCATGTAACGAATTTCATCAGGTCAGAATATATTATTCTTTTAACACATATTAAATATTCAAATGTTCGTGTAAATATATTGGAGTAAAATCTATTGAAAGGTTCTGATCCGACACAACGTTCGAAGGTTTGTTTAAAACTAAACGGACATTAATACCAGACAAATTCTAAATTGAAACTAAATTGAAGATTTATCAAAGGTCCCGTCAAGAAATTTTCGATCTAAGAAAAGGAAGATATATATTTATAAGATTCAATAAATATAATAGTCATATGTTCCTGTCAAAATATTCGAGTTATTTAGTATTAAGTTAGCACCATTCTTGAAATAATGCATGTGTATCGGCACCATTTCCGACTCTCATATATAAGTTATTTTTAGGAGTAATCGCGGTATATTGGTATCTTTACTTTCTCTGGGCCAATTTTTACAATCGACGGGTTGAATTTCGATAAAATTTCCGTTAAATAAAATAATGCTGCCAATCGCACAAAGGAATCACTGCGAGACTACCACACAGCCAAGAACGATTATCGACGATTAACACGCATTAAGTAAAGTAATTGCCATGAAAATATAGCAGATAGACTGGGATCGACTACAGAATGGTAACTGTAGCAGTCGTGGCCAGTCCCAGATATGTAAGTGGAATGACTGCTATCTTCTGAGAAGAACCCATCGTACATGTATATCCATGGAATTTTCTTCCTAATGTATGGACAAATTAATGCCAAATCCGGTATCGGTATCTCTTTGAGTTCACCTCATCACGCCAGAGGTCATAAATCAGCCAGTGCCCAGATGCCACGAACTTGTCGATGCGGCCTAGTTTGTTGTAACTCGATATAAGGTTATCAATTAGCCTGATAGAAATTTATCGTGTGTGTGTTCCAATATTGATGTCCAGCTTTATATGTATGAATAGTTTCGTAAATTCCAATCTAAATGCAATTGTACTTGAATTGTGCCAATAGAGACCGATGGTGCTTGTATTTAAACACTTATTGTGTAATTTTGTGTACGGAAGTACACCAGAGCAGGTAGTAAGATTATCCCTATGGCTATATGCTTGTACTGATTTGTGTAACCAGTCAGATTTGGCTCCCATTACTCCCAAGTGTCAGAAGCTGTTAGTGAATAAAATTATCTTGGAATTCAGTTTAGTAATACTGGTAAATTCATACATGGTTCACAGCATGAGACGTTTCCGTTGCGCGCGAAGCCACCGCGATTTAAATGGGACGGACTGGCCTCAGTTCGGTTTAGGGAAGAGTTTAACACACGAGATGGTCTGGGCAATTTGCGAAAAATACTTGAAGATTAAGAAAGCTCCTCAAAAGTGCTCGTAACCAAGATCAATGCTACGATGCGTATTATTGCTGCTAGGTCCCTCAAACGACAACCTAATGAAATTACATGTGGTATATATGGTTGGGCCGCAAATGAAACCGACGTGTGCCGCCACATGTGTTGTGTATCCAGCTTAATTGGCTAATCGTAATTTTGTCATTAAATGAACTTGTCAGCACCATATAACACCAATAAAGACCCCGTTAATCTCGAGATTTTAACGGTGACTCCCAGCTGTATGTATACACTATGAGCATTTTCTGAGATCCCTTCTGTGTATCATATGTTTTCGGCCATGTTGATCCCTACTTGTTCAAGCAGTCGGCCTCACGCTGATCGGTGTTCTCTCCATTGAAGGGCTAGATGTCGCTTGGTGCACATATATGTGACCAATCACAAAATGAACATAAATGTACGAAATTGTGAAAGTTACTTTTCATCGTGTTCATCAAGGTCGACTAACCCACTAGAGTTGGGTCAACACGGATCCAGGCACCTGCTTCGCTATCAAAACGCAACAGGGCGTTCTATGTGCATGGAATAAGCGAAACCGGATAGCACTAGGTGGCTTGACCGCCAATAAACCTCATTAGAGAGTTTTAGGTCGAAAGGGATTTCTTCCACATACAATGCACATCAGTAAATTCAGATCGAGATGCAGGGAGCTTTACCACCAATAGTTTCGTCAGTCACCTAATCATGCACCCTTGTTCACATTGACACGATTGAATAATTGTAGCCATCTCTAACCACATTTTGCATTTCGTCGAAATCCGTTCACGCCGGTAGGCGGACTCCATTGAATCATCTGGTTATGTTTCGTACTGGATAGCACAATACTGGGAACGAATATCGAGTGCACCCGGAGATATTATGTAATTGTGTTACAGTCGACGGGTGTAAGTCTAAGCGCTTATCAGGAAAATTGGCGGCTTTAATGAATAGCCAATCAGCTACCATATGGCTGGCGTTCCCTGCACGTCAAGACAAATTTTGGCGCGAATGGTTTAGTCTAGCAACTCGGAGGAGTGGAGTTGCCTGTGGTTTATCCACCTGAGATTTCCGCCATAGAGCGATGTTCTCCTGGCTCAGCTGTTATACAGCCTAATCGTGGTTAATCCACCTATATCTCGCCACAGAGATTGAAATTTTGGCTCAGCTGTTACCACTCGTGAATGATCCATATGCGACCATCGCAATAATGATTGGCTCTGGGATCGGCTGATATTACTAGTTTGTCTAGTTTTTTGCCAGGAAATATGGTACTCACAGAATGACCTGCGCCCCTGACGAGACCCGGTCAATAAATAATAGGTCGAAACAATGAATGGAGCCGCCGAATAAAGTGTGTGATATACCACTTGTGCGGTTAAATGATGAACATCTATAATCATGTAATAGCGATATAGTTAGCCATTCATTGTCGGGCGCCGACCAGAGGTGATTCAGCCTGCTGTGTCAGTCTTTTAGGTAGAAAAGGATTTCATTTACATACACAAAACTGGAGTTATCCAGAAACCTCAACTTTGGAAAATCCTTACTCTAAAATGGGCCAGAACTCAGTAAAACTTATTCGAAACAAACCTTTATTATAGACCTGTATTTTTGCACTAAACAGCTAACATACACATTTCCATCAGACCAAACAGGCCAATTTAAATTTATCGAGAAACCTCAAATTTGGAAAATTCTAAGTAAAAAGGGTCATAACTTAGTAAAAAATGATTCGGACCGAACCCATTTTCGAACTTGAATTGTATTTACGCACTGAACATATTTATAAGATATTTAAAACATGCGCAGAAAATTAATACAATTTTAGTGTTACTAAAGTTATCGTTCGCAAACCAAAATGCGCATGCACGGACGAAATGACGTACACTCGGACAGACGCTGTTGGTTTCCGTAGTTTTCCTGGGACAAATATAACTTTGGCATAATGCTTATGTTGAGCCATATCCAAATTAAATCGGTCAATGGTTCACCACAGAGTTCGGATGGAAGTGCAACAAGGGCTTTCATGATAACGCATACTGTTCATTTCCCATTTTATCTCTGGTGCCATATCAGGATTAGTGAACAGTCATCATTATCGGTGTCCTGTCTACGTCATAATTCAGAAACCCCTCATGTGCCACAAAGTAGTCTAGTCATGTCATGAGATAGAAGCTATCCAGTTGTACTTTAAAGGTACGGGAGGCCTTGGCGGTGGGTATCCTGTCAAAATGTTTCCACCCGTCAAAAACCGTCACAAACAGAAAGAACATCAAAATGTAGACATATGTTTGACCATTGTTATGTAAAAAAAAGCATAAACAGTTACTTTTCAGGTATTTGTTTATATTATTATGGTAAACATAAAGAGCGTTCTTTGTTTGTGAATTCCTGATATGGAACTAATAAAGGAGCGTTTATAACATTTGTGTGTGATTAGCCAGCAGCATTGTGCTGTCTTCTGTAACACAATCAGACTCTTGTTCAGATAAAATAAGTAGTTTTATTTCGTAACGACTTATTCAAACCAGATACCATTAGGATTCCAATCCAGCGTGTCCCTTTAAATCGTAATATATAAATAGAAGCACTTTTTCGTTATGCGCATGCGCAACGAAACTTCGGGATTCTAACTCTCGTGGAACGAGATCCCATGTCCTATTCCATCTTCAATTTCGGCGTCCGCCAGAAACATCGCAATTTGACTTGCTCCGTTATTTGAAACGGAATTAGTGTTTTAACACGCTATTATTAAAGCAATGGAACTAAATTCGAACTGCTTGAAACGTGACAATAATGAACGAACGTTCGCGACAGTTCATCGTCACAGCATACTTCAGATTTGAACGATGCAATTCTGAGTTTATTTCACTTCACTTCCGGCTTCAGAATCAGAGTTGAAACGTGTTTTTAAAGAGAATTAATGACCGTTTCACGACAGTTAATTGTCACAACAATCTTCTGATTGAAACATGAAATCTCACCTCGGAGATGAGATGAACACGAGTCCTGACTCGATCGGGGAAGACCTGGTATATTAGTACGACTCTCTCTGGCAGATACCTGATGAAATGACGATTATGACTCTGAAGTTTGATACAATTTCTTTTGCATTTTTGCAAGTCCCATAACTTCTATTGGACTACTAACGAGATTACCTCACACAGGGAAGGACCAGGACCTGAGGACTCTTGTCATCTTCTTGGTGTATAAATCATCACCATATTTATCGACAGATGATTCCCTAGTTGTATGGTACAACTGTCGGAGGATAATGCCGACACTGAAATATTGTCCAAATGTACCAATCTGTCATGATACAGGAAAGCACGAAACTAATTTCCAATCATTACGTGCATACAGAGTTTTGAGGCATTCGTGTAGACCTGACCAAAACTACTATTTCTGTGACTTCGTCCAATGACAATTCTGTTGCATTTAATTTCCCGCGCATGGGTCATGACACAGAAGATTTTCGGACAGTGCCGTACTCTCATTCGTTTGAAGAGAATGGGGTACTTCTATAACTTTATAGATATTGTTCGGTTGAGCCGATGACTTTCGACATCCAACAGAACCCACATGACGAGATACTGATCCCTTATACGACAACAGGTACGTAGTTAACTTTGGAATGTATGACTTCTTGCGATCACCAGAGGATGACTGTGGTCATCAGAGCAAGGTCATTTAGTATGTCAAATACGGCTGGGGCTCTCTGACACACGGTGTGTCAATATGCCGAGCTCTGTCAGACACTGAACTTAATGACGTCGTTAACGTCGATGCTTCTAACCTTCCACTATCTGGGAGTATTTATATGAAGGTTACCGTACCGTACTTTGTAACATCATAATCGAATTCTAGGCAACAGTAACAACAAGCTGTTAGGGAAAGGTAACTGCACACTCTGACCTGGGGTTACTGATTGGACTTCCTCGATTTCTTGAATCCGACCAACTCGAGTGAACATCGACAATTGGTGGCACGGAAAATTCACAATTGAACCGGTTACGTCTCTATCAACTGGGTTTTACCGTCCACGGTTCCCAGTAAAACAAAATGGACCGATACGTTGTACGTCTAGTATAATGAACCATAAATATATAGTTCACTGTTCACCATTTCGAACTGGACACCTGATCAGAGGTGCTGCAATGATCTGGTATCAATAATTTGCTTTACTTGTACTAACACTTTAATTACAGTGTTACTTTTTTCACGTACTGGTATGTTCAAAACACACCTGATGATCCTCTGTGCCCACACAACTATCTATATATGTATATACTAATATGTGTAATTTGTATATACATTTGTGGGTCACAATAAATATGTTCAATCAAAACACACCGTCCATACGTGTCCATGTATACTGTATCAGTTTCCGATTTCGAACCTGTTCGTGGCAATTTCTAGTAATTTACTTTGGGGTAGACCCGAGTTCAAGAGTATTTGCCACATCGTCTCGGTCGCATTGACTTCTTTCGAACTATCGGTGTCAGCCTGGCAGCCTTTCTGGAAGATTGGATCTGCCTAAATTTATCATTCACTATTTACTCGAACGCGTCAGTAATTCCGATAAGTCACTTGTTCATGTGTACATATTGGGAAATTTTTCTCGACTATATACGGATGACCTGATTCTTCCGATACCGTATAACCCGGAACAACCATACCTGTAGCTCATATATATTGGTTCCAGGAAAGAACGAACTGAATGTCTCAACAGAAGGTTACAATCTGGGAATACATTCGCTTTCTCTGGGTTATCTCTTGGCACTGATGTCGTACCACAATTATGTTTCCGAATGCGACCGATTCTCCAATATTATCTCATTACCACAAGCATCCCTTGAATTATGGTGAGAACAAGATTCTTAGTTTGCTTTTCGTGAAAGCAATTGTTTCACTATCAGAAGTATATTTGATTCTCATAACTTTCTGGGTTTTAAGGCCTGCATGTCACAATGTTTGTCCAGGCCTCTCTCCGTCTTTACATATAACAATTTTTATCGGGTACCGCTCTTTCGGTCCCGGTAACAAGAATCTTATCAATAACCGCTCCATCTCGGACTTGGCTATGGGTTTGTTATATGTGTCAACAAATTAGTCAAACCCACTGGTAACCAGTGGAGAAATGTCAACATATCACTGACTAGAAATGACTGCAGTCTTGAGCAGGTTCCTGCTTTTTATTATCTCAACTTTTTATTTGTCAAGTGACACAAGTTCGTTCTACTTCACTAGGCGCCTAGCAGTCCGCCAGTCACCCAGAATATCCACCAGCCGGGTGGGACGGAATGTGTATGGTTGTGTCGTCTGCCTATACCGTACAACTTTAGGATCTGAAATTAAGACACAACTGTCTTCTAACATCAGCTCATGTAGCAGGGAACGTCTTCACTACCAGGTAGAAGATGTGGCTATCTTGATCAAGAAACAACTTGCTAAACGGTGTGTTGTTCTGGACACCGACTCAGAGAGGATTATTGGTTTACAACTGAAAGTGAGATCATCAGAATATATCAGTGTCTTCCAGGTATACCTCCCGAGCACTTCACACAGCGATGATCATTTTGCAGAATGTCTTTATTCTGTGAAAGATCTGATAGACAAATACTCACCAGAAGGCCCAGTGATTGTTATGGGCGACATAAACGCCCATTTGATTCGCACCGCGGATGAGCGTGTTCCGGTTGGCCATGGCGGTAGACTGCGACTCATAAATGACATGTTAACTCGGACGCAAGTCTTTTCGGTTACCTGCCTGGAATCATGCACTGGTCCCTCATTCACATACTATCCATTCTGTACCATAGCATCACCTTCGCGAATAGACCATATCCTTGTGCCGAATACGATGGCGGATTTAACTGTCAACAGTGATATACTTGGCGACCATGAACTGAACACGTCTAATCACTTGCCAGTGTGCTGCAGTTTTGATATTCCCGCTTACCAGTGTAGTGAACCAGTTCCGTTCACGAGGTTAACTTTCAACTGGGATAGGATGGACACCGATTTGTATCGTACCTCTCTAGACGAACTTCTTCCCAACATCATGTGTCACACTCTCGCGACACGGGACGATTTGGACAAACTGTACTCACACATTGTTCAAACAATACTGCACGCCTCATCGATCGCCTCTCCGTCGATGAGACGGCATATATCGCGAAAATCCTTCTGGAACAATGAACTACGGTCGTGTCACGCCGATGTTCGACAGAAACGTGTAACGTGGATAGCGGATGGTCGGCCTCACTCATATTGTGCCAAATCATACGTCCAATACAAAGCATCTAAACGTCTGTTCAGAAGGTTAGTGCGTTCTGCTGCTCGTTCAGAAGAACAGCGAAGATGTGAATCTCTTGAGTCATGTGCCGTCAGGGACCAACACAATTCTGGAAAATGCTGAGAGCACACGGTGCTAATCCAAATACTGACAGTTTCGGTTCCGTCATGGATTTCGATGGTAGACCACTGAGCGATCATCGTGAAATACTAGAAGCTTGGAGAGCATATTTTCAAAATCTATACACACCCGCTGCCCATTCTGATCCAGGATTCGAGGAAGCCATATCCATGCAGCTTAACTCACTACTCGATGAGTCTCATCCAGAATTTGATTCCGATGTGTTCTGCGAACCAATTACTGATATGGAGGTAACATCAGTTATACGGCGACTGAAGCGCAACAAGTCAGGTGGACTTGACCAAATCAGGAACGAACATCTCATTCATGGAAGTGGGTCGCTTGCGAACGCTCTGTGTTGTCTTTTCAACGGAATTATTATTATTATTCTAAAAACTAGAATCATCGTGCCAATATACAAAGGTGACCCCAAGCCGAAGCAACTGCCGGATAGCTACAGAGCGATAACTTTATTACCTGTAATATATAAAGCATTTGAACATATCCTCCTCACTAGATTTCTTAATGATAGTGGTGTCGCAAAGTTTCCGCACGAAATGCAGCATGGATTCCAGAGAGGGGTTAGCTGCACAATGTCTGCATTTCTTGTTCAGGAATTCATACACTACACTGGTGATCTTAACTCTCGTGCATACGTATGTTTTCTGGACTCAGCAAAAGCATTCGATCGAGTCTGGCACGAAAGACTACTAGTGAAACTGTACCATTTGGGGTTCTGTGGTAAAATACTGCGGATAATCGCCAATATGCACGCTGGCTGCACGAGTCGTGTTCTGTATAACCAAGAACTCTCCGACATACTGACGATTAAACAGGGAACAAGACAGGGGGCGATCTGTTCCCCGTTCTTCTATCTGGCCTTCATAAATGACTTATTAAAAGACTTGAATTCGTCGAAGAATGGTTTCTCCATGGGATCTGTATCTTGCACAGCTCCGACGGCAGCAGACGACATTGCTCTTCTTTCACTGTCGAAAGCTGGAATGGACAGTCTCCTCAAACTGTGTTTTCATTATAGCCGCGTGTGGCGGTTTAATTTCTCTGACACAAAAAGCGTAGTCATTGTGTTCAATGAGACGACAAGGCAGGATGTATTCCGTGATAGACAATGGTTCTTGGGCGATCAGCAATTGTCAGAAAAGTCTTCCTCCTTGCAGCTAGGAGTCTCACACAACAAATTCAAAAATGAATATAGCAGAGCTACTGATCTAACACAGAAACTGAGAAAAAGTTATTTCGCCCTAGTTGGAAACAGACATCTTAAATCATGCTCTCCCATAACAATGGGGTCTATGCTCAAGTCAGTTGTTCTACCCAAGGCGCCCTACGGGAGCGAGCTGATGACAACCGACAATCGCTCGACGAAGCACTGTCTAGAACGAGCACTCCGCTGTTGTGTGAAGCACATAGAAACTCTCCCGGAACGCACACCAACGGACATTGCTCTTAGCTTGTTGGGACTCCTCCCTCTCGAATGTGAAATTCACACGAAGAAGATGAATTTCCTTGGACACCTGATACATCTGCCGTAAACACACCAGGTGCCTTTAAAGATATTTCTTCAACGGTTTTACCAGTACACTCTGTTTGATCGACGGACAACTGGATTCGTGACCGATATAGTTCATATCCTCCAAGCGTATAAACTATACGACTTCCTCGACACATTCACCAATACTGGTCAATTTCCATCAGAAGCAGCATGGAAAAGTATTTACAAGAAAGCTGTTTCGGGTCAATACTTGACTGCCTGGTCGTTATCTGTTGAAAGCAACCAATCCCTTAAGGGGGAGACGCACGTTTTGCATAAATCACAGTAAATCCAGCCAGAAATGGCAAGTGATTTTCAACAAAGAATTTCTCTGAATCTATCTGGTGAAAAATCTTGAATTTTACATATGATAATTTTCATTATATATAGAATCAGCGCAATTATAAAGAGACAATAACAATAATGGATTTTAATACATTTGAGAGGTTGAAAATATTTGTTTTGTTTCTGTCCCTTTAGGTACCGAGAACTGCCAGAAAAATTTATAATTTCAAACAACATGTCAACCATCAAATAGCTTATTGTCTTGACTCCATGAGAGGAGGCTTCATTTGTATCATAATGTTGAGTTAGCTTTTTAATTGCATATTATAGCATCATACCCCATGTATTATAATGAAGAATAAAGCAGTCACAAATATGCCAGCCCAATGAAAACAAATGTTCAAATGTGGTGCTGTCCACTCAAGCAGGGAGCAATCAACAGAAATTAGGCCACAGTGTTAAGAGATATGGTGGTTAGATTTAACTTGGTTATGAACCACTGACCCAGAACTCAACTGAGCCCAATTTTTCAATGACCAACAAGCATGGCATGAAAATTCTCAATAATAAAAAAATATTTGTGGTAGTTGTCTTTCTGAATAAAAATTATCATTTAATTTCATGAATCAAGAAAAATTAAGTCTCCTCTCATGATCTTCAGATATGATATCACATATATATGAAATGCACTTTCGAAAAAAATCTGTTTTACAGTAGTTCTCGGTACCTGAACACAGTGACATTTTAAAGATTTTTCATGCCATAAAAGTAAAGTAAATGAGATTATAATAACCAAATGTCCAATGGTTCTTATGTATGGTACCACAATAATCTCTTGTACAAAATTTCACAAAGATATTCCTGATAGATTTGGAGAAAATACATTTTGAAATACCAGGAAATTTTGGCAAAACGTGCGTCTGACCCTTAACACTTTCCGACTGGTCCACATAGACCCCACTACTAACTGGACGATATGGAAACTCCTGAAGCAACATCCCGACCGTTCAGCACAACTACGAAACCTTGGCCTATTACTCAACAAGACAACATACATGAATAATCTGAGATGCAATGCTTGTGACTGCCAGTATAACAACGAAATCCTCCATGCTGTACGATATTGTCCATCAGAAGTCATACTTTCTCTCCGAAATAGCTACTGGGAATTCATTATAAATCACTTTGGTATTGGAATATTCCTTTTCATGCACGACTCCTTGGACGATAAATCACTATCTGCATTCTTACTCGGAGGGAACGTTTCTGCATCTCCCCAGCATCTAACGGAGTGTGCGGACGACATATTACTCCACTCAGCATCATTTCTTCTTGCAACTTGTTCTGTCATCAAAGGCCAAACTACACACAATGTTTCCTAGCTGATGTGACACTCGAACCTTTAACGTGAGTTCGAACTCTCACAAAATCTACTGAACCTGAAATATATTTGAAAACGTGTTTTTACATCCATATCATTGTACACAACGCGGCAACATTGTAAATAACCTGTAAATACTCTTCTCCATAGTGGAGGTACTAGAATAAATATCATTGCTGAACGAGAAATTAGCGCATAATTGTTCGTGGACAACCTCAAACTTGAGTGGTTGTTATACTCAATCTATCGATATGACAATCTGATGGCATATGCATATTCACCAATACAGTCGAGACCACAGGTCCTCACTTATATTCCACGGACAACTTGCACAATAATAGTGCTTGCTCCCAGTTGACATCGTCAGTATTGACATACCCAACTTTCCACTTATGATTACACCGACCTATCATCTAAGTACTGAATTTTACCAGGTCTCTTATCTCAGAATCAGAACTGGGTGTTGCGACCATCTCAGCCAACAACTTTCAAATAAATTCTTTCAATGCATATCACAACCTGATCACGGTAACATGGCTCTCACAAAAATTACAACTGCTGCTACACATTTCAATCGTTGGTGTATTTATCAACATATTGATTCAGGACTTAACTTTGGAGAGTCATGGGTAGGCTGTTCCTATTCCCTACCTCATCTCTATTTTGGCAGGTTTGAAATACTCACATTAGTGAGTTCTTGGTTCATGAAGTCATCGAGTTTTGCCTTACTTTGAGTGACATGTGTAACATATACCAACGTCAATTGTGCCGCTGTGTGTTGCATCATTGACCTTATTGCCATAGAAAACTTGTGGCTTGATAGTCATCACCTCGTTTCGCCGATACCGTGATTTACAGGTCCTTCGTGTGGATTGCAAACTTCTTGGCAATCCAGAATCGAGGTATCAACTTCATCAACATAATTTCACTGAACTGGACCGATCTTTATTCCGAATTCTATGTTCTGACCACATCTTGTTCAACTTCGACCTGTTCGTTCTTGTCGGGAGACAACTAAGTGTCATCCGTCTCGATCACGCTAAGTTGACATCAGTTTTAATCATGTTCAGTTACAACTTTTATATATGGTTTGTTGTATGTCTCCAGCTCTATTTTGAAGAGACTAACCACACCATCCGGTATCTGTGATAAAAGGATATTCTCCATCTCGTGTACCTTATTTAGGTCATACTCTCCAACAGTTTCTCGATGATTGTCAAGTGTTTCTACTTGTCCAATTTAATTATAGCCACAAGAAATTCACTGGGTCCTTTTCAAGCTTAAACCTGTATTGACTTTCGGATTATTATATTTGATTATTTTGGTCACATTCATCTGCATGTGGACTCCGCAATGTCACAGCTGATCATATACCGGTACCTATTATATCTTGCGCATAGTTATATCCATGTAAACTGTATATACATGTCTAATCCATGTATAAATCTATCGGTTTATATATATTCTTATGTAAGGTATCATTCTGATATATGTACCTTGCATTGTTATGAGACGTTTGGTGTTTTGTCTCCTAACCAATATGGACGTTTAATACATCTTGTACTCTCTTTCGGCGAGTTAACACAGATGGTTATCCTAAGAGATATTGTAGATGCGTTCTTCGTATTATACATACGTTAAGGGTCTCTATGGGAATTATAGTGAACATACATCAAGAATCAGTGGTAGCCACTGGTACTATTAGTGGGGACAAATCACTAATAGTGAGTGTATTTGATGCATGTTTGATTAAGCCCACCTCCAGATAAGTAGAGTGTTTATTGCTACGAAATCTGGTAGAATCCTAATGGTATCTGGTTTGAATAAGTCGTTACGAAATAAAAATGAAAATTTGATTATCAAATTGTAATTTTATGAGTAACAAAGACTTATTCAAACCAGATACCAGCCCACCCTTCCTCCCCGCCGATTGTTATACTTTGTTATGAACTTAATATAACTCGGTGTTTTCACCATCGTTTGACGTTTTGACGCCAATTGAAGATGGAATAGCACATGGGATCTCGTTCCACGAGAGTTAGAATCCCGAAGTTTCGTTGCGCATGCGCATAACGAAAAAGTGCTTCTATTTACATATTGCGATTTAAAGGGACACGCTGGATTGGAATTCTAATAGTATCTGGTTTGAATAAGTCTTTGTTACTCATAAAACTACAATTTGATAATCAAATTTTCATATCTTTATGATAACATACTGTTGTTTACGCGATTGTCATGGTATATATTAACTGAACTCTATGCGTGTTAATGTTTTTCTGTTTACGGTGTTTGGAACAGACCGTGCCTTTAAGTTATTTGATTACATGTTATGTAAGTCGTCATCATTGTTTTGTTTATAAAATCGTCATCATTGTTATATTTTCATTTTGTTCTGATGATAATCCATGTTCAATAAACATCTGAATTTGAATTGATGTCCTGATATATTGTCATGGTACTCCGACAAAACACCCTCAGGAAGAAAACAAACAGTATGACAAACCTTTTGGGACCAAACGACATTATTACAAAACGCCCTCGGTTGATATAAGTTATCTGGTTGAGGGAGAAAACAAATAACTTGCATTTGGCGTCGTCCGGCAAAACATGTTCTCTGGTGCATATCTTGGTCGGATTTTGTCGTTAAATAATTTAGCACGGGATACAATCCATACAATTGGGACATTGGTCATGGCATGGTACATGGAAGTTGACATCAGCATGTTTATAGGGACAAGCACATTTGGTATAATTCGGCCAAAATAAATCATTAACCAAATGACGCAATACCGGTAAATGCTCTCGTGCAGAATAGACATGTATGTACATGTATATACAGGGGTTCCAATCTCGGTAGCTCGAGCGAAAACAGCATTGTTAACCTACGGCCGGTTCTTCCAAGTGCGCAACATAAACATGACACGGACCGCACCTCCCCAAGCTGCCTTCACAAGGACAATATAATATCATGCAGCCAATTGCCCTGTATGCATTTGTTGGCAATCGGGCAAGTTGTTAGCTAAAGCGGAAATGAATATATTAACCAGTGCACATGGGCTTGCAACGCGCTCCGCTCCCATTCCCTGCATCCAAACGGCCTCTATGCGCTGTCCCTATATACATGTACTCGGATAGAGGCAGTTTGGATGCATGTTTTACGTTAATAGTACGGTAGTATTATTAAAGTCAAGGGGATCGATACAATTCCCCCGTTTACCATCACTAGAAAATCTGACAAATTTAGCCCATTTATCCAACAATGGCATCTATATCGCCATGGGTGGGTCGGCGATTGATTCTTTCATTTTAAACCATACATATACAAACGCTCATCAATTTCTTTTCTATATGCAAGCATTTAGTATTTTCTTCTGAATATTATCTCCCAACAGCGTCAAAAAGCAAGGTCTGGGTGGCGCAAACGATGTGGCCCGGCACGCATCCAGCTTATTATAATTACAAAACGATCGAACAATCAACTAAAACGTTTAGCGCTCAATGATCACTTGTTGTCTGATAATTTATCTATGCACACGTCATCATTATCTATTTTTAACAACCAAATTAGAGGGTAATTATGAAATATTGATTATTGTTTGAACTCTCCATCGCGATTCGCGATCGCATCTACAAACAACTATGAAGCTGGGTGTGCTCGTTTGCTACAATGAGTATATGACTGAACAAAGACACCCAACCCCTCCCCCACACGTTTCGAACGAAAACATTGTCCCGTTAGAAATGTCCTTAAAGTGTTTGTCAGAAAGTGTAATATGCCACGAAGACATGTAAATAAACGACGAATGGAGATAGCGTACGTTGATAACTGTTAATTGCTATATTAAAGATACGGGCGGTTGTTGGCGGTGGGTATGCTGTTAAAATATTCACCTCCATCAAAAACAGCCATAAACCTTAGGGAGACTCTTGAAATAATCCGATCTTATGGAGAATCTCGATATATCATTTTCTATGCAACGCGTAGCTTCTGGGTAAGGTGAGGGCATTTGTTATTAATCGAAAAAAACATCTTTTATTGCTATATTAAAGATACGGGCAGTGTTGGCAATCATCGCACACCTTGAGGACAGTATACTATTACACAATACACTATTTACGCCCCATTATGTTTGCATATGAACAATACTTTAATATTCCATCTCGATATATCATTTTCTAGGCAACGCAAAGCTTCTGGTTATGGTGAGAGCATTTGGTATCAATCAAAAAAAAAAATCTTGTATTGCCATATAAAAGATACGGCCAGTGTCCGCGGTGGGCATGCTACTAAAATATTCACCTCCGTCAAATGTGTTAGGTAAACAAAAGCAAACAACGTTACCTTTCCTATGTTTTATTTATATCCGGATATGGTAAACATAAAGAGCGTTGTTTGTTACTGCTTTCCTTATATGGAAATAATAAAGAGCGTTTATATAATGTTTGTGTGATTAACCACTATAATTGCGTTGCGTTATGTAAACAGAAGCAAAACTTCCGTAACACGAGCATGCTGTTGTTTGCGCAATCATCGTACACATTGAGGACAATACACTATTCACGCGCTGATTACGTTTGCATATGAACAAAACTGTACATATTTTAATATTCCATCTGTTGGTGGCGATTTGACCACATATTAATATTTCTTCAACGAACACCGCCCGTGCCTTTAATTATTATAACCAATGCCATGTGCTGATATACATATACATATAGCTAACAAAATTAACGACATTAGGGAGACTCTTGAAATAATCCGACCTTAGGGAGACATCTCGACACAGCTATATATATTTTAATATTCCATATGTTGGTGGCGATTTGAACACATATGAATATTTCTGCACAGCTATATATATTTTAATATTCCATCTGTTGGTGGCGATTTGAACACATATGAATATTTCTGCAACGAACGCCGCCCGTGCCTTTAATTATTATAACCAATACCATGTAATGGTATACATATACCTAACAATATGAACGACATTAGGGAGACTCTTGAAATAATCCGACCTTAGGGAGACATCTCAATATATCATTTTCCATGCAACGCGCAGCTTCTGGGTATGGTGAGAGCATTTGGTATTAATAATAATAAAAAAACATTTTTTATTGCTCATATTAAAGATACGGGCGGTGTTGGGTATGCTGTTAAAATATTCATCTCCGCCAAAAACCGCCATAAACAGAAATAGTAAAATATAGGCAGAATTTGTTGTTATATCATACAAAAATATGGCATAAACAGTATGTTATTGTCAATTGTTTTCACTTTGTTGTGCAAACAAAAAGAAAAAAACCGTTATGTTTCCTGGCTTTTGTTTAGATCCGGATATGGTAAGCATAAAGATCGTTGTTTGTTATTGTTTTTATTATATGGAAATAATGAAGAGCGTTCATATAATAACTGTATGATTAACCAATATGATTGCGTTGTGTTATGTGAACAGAAGCAAAACTTCTATAACACGAGCAGGCTTTTGTTTACACAGCCATCGTACACCTTGAAAACAATATACTATTTACGCGTTGATTATGTTTGCATATGAACACAAATATATATATTTTAATATTCCTTCTAATGGTGGCGATTTGAACACATGCATATTTCTGCAACGAACGCCGCCCGTGTCTTTAATTATTATAACCAATGCCATGTGCTGATATACATATAGCTAACGACATTACGACCTTAGGGAGACTGTTGAAATAATCCGACCTTAGGGAGACATTTCGATATATCATTTTCTGTGCAAAGCGTAGCTTCTGGCTAAGGTGAGAGCATTTGTTATTAATAAATCATCGCACACCTTGAGGACAGTATAATATTACACAATACACCATTTACGCCTCATTATGTTTGTATATGAACAATACTGTACATACTTTAATGTTCCATCTGTTGGTGGCGAGACATCTCGATATATCATTTTTCTATGAAACCAAGAGCTTCTGGGTATGGTGAGAGAATTTGGTATTAATCGAAAAATAAAATTGTTATTGCTATATTAAAGATACGGGCGGGTCGGCGGTGGACAAGCTGCTAAAATATTCACCTCCGTCAAATGTGTTACGTAAACAAAAGCAAAAAACGTTACGTTTCCTGGGTTTTGTTTAGATCCGGATATGGTATCTCAAAGAGCGTTATTTGTTACTACTTTCCTTATATGGAAATAATAAAGAGCGTTTATATAATATTTGTGTGATTAACCACTATAATTGGGTTGTGTTATGTAAACAGAATCAAAACTGCCGTAACACGAGAATGCTGACAGACGTGACACTTGGAACTTATTCCCTATTCCTTATTCCTTCTTTTCAAAAATGTCGCTTTCGACCGATTTGACGGCATGGGTGGGTGGCCCGCCCCAGATAGCACCTAGAAACACCCCGACCCCCCACCATCACCCCCGGTGGATGCCACCCCGAGGGGGTGAAACTGGGGTTTCGACCATTTTCGAGAACGGTAAGGATTTCAACCAATTTGACGGCATGGGTGGGTGGCCCGTCCCAAATACCACCTAGAAACACCCCGACCCCACCCATCACCCCCGGGGTTGCCACCACGAGGGGGTGAAAATGGGTTATGGACCATTTTCGAGAACGGTAAGGATTTCGACCGAATTGACGACACAGGTGGTTGGCCCGCCCCAAATACCACCTAGAACACCCGACCACCACCCATCACCCCGGGGGTGCCACCCGAGAGGTGAACATGGGATATGGACCATTTTCGAGAACGGTAATGATTTCGACCGATTTGACGGCATGGGTGGGTGGCCCGACCCAAATATCACATAGAAACACCCCGACCCCCACCCATCACCCCCGGGGGTGGCACCCCGAGGGGGTGAACATGTGGTATGGACCATTTTCGAGAACGGTAAGGAATTCGACCGATTTGATGGCATGGGTGGGTGGTCCGCCCCAAATACCACCTAGAAACACACCGACCCCCACCATCACCCCCGGGGGTGCCACTCAGTGGGGGTGCAAATGGGTTATGGACCATTTTCGAGAACGGTAAGGATTTCGACCGAATTGACGGCACAGGTGGTTGGCCCGCCCCAGATACCACCTAGAACACCCGACCCCCACCCATCACCCCGGGGGTGCCACCCGAGAGGTGAACATGGGATATGGACCATTTTCGAGAACGGTAATGATTTCGACCGATTTGACGGCATGGGTGGGTGGCCCGACCCAAATATCACATAGAAACACCCCGACCCCCACCCATCACCCCCGGGGGTGGCACCCCGAGGGGGTGAACATGTGGTATGGACCATTTTCGAGAACGGTAAGGAATTCGACCGATTTGATGGCATGGGTGGGTGGTCCGCCCCAAATACCACCTAGAAACACACCGACCCCCACCATCACCCCCGGGGGTGCCACCCAGTGGGGGTGCAAATGGGGTATGGACCATTTTCGAGAACGGTAAGAATTTCGACCGATTTGACATCATGGGTGGGTGGCCCGCCCCAGATACCACCTAGAAACAACCCGTCCCCCCACCCATCACCCCGGGGGGGTGCCAACCCGAGGGGTGAAACTGGGGTATGGACCATTTTCGAGAACGGTAAGGATTTCAACCGATTTGACGGCATGGGTTGGTGGCCCGCCCCAGTTACCACCTAGAACACCCGTCCCCCCACCCATCATCCCCGGGGGTGCCTCCCCGAGGGGGTGAAAATGGGATATGGACCATTTTCGAGAACGGTAAGGATTTCGACCGATTTGACGGCATGGGTGGGTGGCCCGAACCAAATATCACATAGAAACACCCCGACCCCCCACCCATCACCCCGGGGTGGCACCCCGAGGGGGTGAACATGGGGTATGGACCATTTTCGAGAACGGTAAGGATATCGACCGATTTGATGGCATGGGTGGGTGGCCCGCCCCAAATACCACCTAGAAACACACCGACCCCCCACCCATCACCCCCGGGGGTGCCACCCAGTGGGGGTGCAAATGGGGTATGGACCATTTTCGAGAACGGTAAGGATTTCGACCGATTTGACGTCATGGGTGGATGGCCCGCCCCAGATACCACCTAGGAACACCCCGACCACCCACCCATCACCCCCGGGGGGGTGCCACCCCGAGGGGGTGAAACTGGGGTATGGACCATTTTCGAGAACGGTAAGGAATTCAACCGATTTGACGGCATGGGTGGGTGGCCCGTCCCAAATACCACCTAGAAACATCCCGACCCCCACCCATCACCCCCGGGGTGGCACCCCGATGGGGTGCAAATGGGGTATGGACCATTTTCGAGAACGGTAAGGATTTCAACCGATTTGCCGGCATGGGTGGTTGGCCCATCCCAAATACCACCTATAAACAGCACGACCCGCCACCCATCATCCCCGGTGGGGTGCCACCCCGAGGGGGTGAAAATGGGGTATGGACCATTTTCGAGAAGGTAGGGATTTCGACCGATTTGACGGCATGGGTGGGTGGCCCGCCCCAAATACCACCTAGAAACACCCCAAACCCCACCCATCATCCCCGGGGGATGCCACCCGAAGGGGTGAAAATGGGGTTTGGACCATTTTCGAGAACGGTGAGGATTTCGACCGATTTGACGGCATGGGTGGGCGGCCCGCCCCAAATACCACCAACAAACACCCCGACCCCCACCCATCACCCCCGGGGGTTCCTCCCCGAGGGGGGTGAAAATGGGATATGACCATTTTCGAGAACGGTAAGGATTTCGACCAATTTGACAGCATGGGTGGGTGGCCCGACCCAAATATCACCTAGAAACACCCCGACTCCGCACCCATCACCCCCGGAGGGTGGCACCCGAGGGGGTGAACATGGGGTATGGTCCATTTTCGAGAACGGTAAGGATTTCGACCGATTTGATGGCATGGGTGGGTGGCCCGCCCCAAATACCACCTAGAAACACCCCGACCCCCCACCCATCACCCCCGGGGTGCCACCCAGTGGGGGTGCAAATGGGGTATGGACAATTTTCGAGAACGGTAAGGATTACGACCTTGACGTCATGGGTGGGTGGCCCGCCCCAGATACCACCTAGAAACACCCGGACCCCCCACCATCACCCCCGGGGGATGCCACCCCGAGGGGGTGAAACTGGGGTATCGACCATTTTCGAGAACGGTAAGGATTTCAACCGATTTGACGGCATGGGTGGGTGCAGTCTGGAGTAAACTACATACCCACATATAAAAAATAGTGGGTCTAACGACCTTTCGTTCAGTTTTCATTTCCCAAACCCGGGATTCCTTGTAATTACCGGCAATCAAAACTTAGCTCCAAGAAATGTGTGCCCCAATAAAAAACTAGTAACATGTCACGTGCTCTCGGTGTGGAAATTCCGAAGGTGTGGCTAAATGTTGTTAAAATAGTATCCATGACGTCATGTTATACCGGAAGAGAAATTCACAAATCGACAAATAAAGTAGATTGTTGACGAGCGGTCGAAAGTTTAAATCAAGAATTACCGGAATTTGGATTGCAGGCAACTGTAATTATGGTACAACTGGCCAATCTTTGGAGCTAATAATACGGCTGTGTAAGGTTGGGAGGGTTTCGGTGGGGTTGGTGGTAGAATTGTGGTGTTCTTCGCTCGTTTTGGCTGCGGTGGTACTACTGCCGGTACTGGGGAACTGATAGATCGTTTTGTTATGTCATTTAACTTTTTTTAGTTATGTAGTTGTTTTAGCAGATAATCCCGACATTCATGTATTTTTGATTCGTGGCCGTTGATTTGTGTTATTTTTTGACAACATGGGCGACAAATCGCCTGGCCAATCTAAAAAATAATTCGTTCTGAGTCCAAGAGATCCACATAAAGTGACATTTTTTATAATTTCAAGAAGATCTGTCTTAGTTATTGTACATATTATTTTGGATCCCGGAAGCTAGCTGCTTCCCTTTATTGTCAGTAAAACAACCGCCGAACGAACCCTGCAACTATTAATTCCGATTCTTAGAATCGGCTTCACATGGTTGAAGCGGCCATGACGGCACTGGCACGTGACCATGTTTACGCCTGTCAATCACAACTAATTTCAGATTTATATTTAGTGTGGTGTGACGTAATTTGGGGGAAGCCCACAACCGTTCAGAAATGAAAAGTTGATGGGAATGCAATAGACTCAGTATCAGTATGAATCTGAGTGTATGTTTACATAGACTGGGGTGGGTGGCCCGTCCCAAATACCACCTAGAAACACCCGACCGCCACCCATCACCCCCGGGGGTGCCACCCCGAGGGGTGAAAATGGGTTATGGACCATTTTCGAGAACGGTAAGGATTTCGACCGAATTGACGGCACAGGTGGTTGGCCCGCCCCAAATACCACCTAGAAGCACCCCGACCCCCACCCATCACCCCGGGGGGTGCCACCCGAGAGGTGAAAATGGAATATGGACCATTTTCGAGAACGGTAAGGATTTCGACCGATTTTACGGCATGGGTGGGTGGCCCGCCCCAAATACCACCTACAAACACCCCGACCCCCCATCCATCACCCCGGGGGTGCCTCCCCGAGGGGTGAAAATGGGATATGGACCATTTTCGAGAACGGTAAGAATTTCACCGATTTGACGGCATGGGTGGGTGGCCCGACCCAAATATTACTTAGAAACACCCCTGCTGCATATACGCCGGTTTGGCCGGTAAAGGTATATTATGGAAGTACATTGGAAGTATGGGTACATATTTCTACTGCCCTATTGTCTTCCGACATCAAAGGAGATCAAAGGAAAGTACCCCACCCCAGCACCGTATGACGTAACGACGCGTGGGTGTTTGAGTATACAGGAGTGGGTGTGGGTCTTTGTATACGTCACATGCGTGGGTGGTCCTTGTGTATGGCTCTTGGGCCCTTGAGAATGGTACTATATGGTGACAACAATGGACAATCGTATACTTCAGCTCCGTCATCAAAGGAAGCCGTGCAAACTGATCGTCAGGTGCGAACTATATTTGAGGACCTTCATTAACAGGGGGAACCTCGCCCCTCAATTATATTCCTAATATGTGTATTCTCAATTATATTCCCAATAAGTGTATTACCGCATATTAAAGGTACACACGGTAATCAAAGTGTTATCAATATTAAAGGGACACAATACATTCTGGTACTCACAAAGTCAATTTAAAGACACACTCGGCTATCATTCTGTGTGAATATTAAAGTGACACAATGTGCACACAGTGCGTGAATGTCAAAGTGGGAGCACTCTCAGTATAATGTTAAAGCGACACTCGGTACCCATAAACTAAATATAAAGGCACACTCCACACTCACTGTGTATGAATGTTAAAGTGACACACGACACACACTGTGGATGAATGTTAAAGTTACAAACGGCACTCGCAGTGAAAAAAAATGTTAAAACTTAAAAAAATTGAAATTTTTCAAAAATGAAAAAAGAAATTGAAATTTTTCAAAAATTAAAAAAAAAATGAAAAACTTTAAAAACTTCAAATTTTTTCCTAACTGAAAAAAAACATGAAAAACTTCAAAAAACCTAAAATTTTCCTAAAATTGACAAATAATTTAAAATGTTCAAATTTTTCAAAAAAAAAAAAAATTAGTGAATAGAGTGGTGAATGAGTGTATGAGACCATCACTTCATAGATTTTCCTAGCTATCCAACTTCAAGCATTTATGAAGTATGTAGGGACACGATCATTATACATTTTCACAAACAGAGGCACACTAATCGGTCCAGACTGGCACACTATTCTCTTGAATTCCACATCTGTTAATAATATTTATTAAAATCTATCTCTTCTGGTGCTCTATATGCTTTCTTTAATCGTTCTGCCTTACAAATCTTTACATATTACGTAACAACTCAACTCAATTATTGAATACTTCTCACAACTACCCCCTCTCCCAGCATCTCATCCCCTTTATCTCTCTCTCTCTCTCTTCTCTCTCACGTCCTCTCTATGTCTCTCTCTCTCTCTCTGGTGTATCCATGTAAACAAATTCTCAGAAATCGTTTAGCGCCTTGGCCATATATATTTCAACATATCCAATAATACATATGCAGATTACCTCTAGGAAACAAGAATTTTCTAGAATGTGGAAAAACAATAACAGAGCGTATCTCTTATAATAGAATATTCTCAAAGTCATCACGTGACCTGACAGTTGGGCAGTAAACTCATTAGAATCGACAACGCACTGTCTGTCTATCGAAAGCACTTGTATCACATGATCTGCCAATGCCATGTTCGCCATGCCATCATAATATAAGCTTCAGTTTGAATCGCCCAAGTCCATGGTCCCATAACATGTTCTCTTTTGAAGACATTTGAAGAGCGTCTGGTTTAATTTCATGGTAAAGTATTGCACAATCATTCACAGAATAGATTAATGGAATCATTCTGCAATTTTCGAAGCTTAACATTCTCCAGCCATTAATTGCTCTGCTGTTTGAATCCACATTATTAAAAAGATTAAAATCTCTCGCCTGATGCGCTATAACCTTCATCACAAACACATGTCATTAAGTGTGCTGACAGAGGCAACAAAGCTAAGGTCTCGTCTTTCTTCCCTCGCAATATATTAAACCCTCGAGTTATCTACCTTCTTGAATATTCCCCTTTAGTAAAGTAAATGATCTGTATACAGGTAATATTACTTTCATGGTCGTATGTAACCAAACGAGGCCCATCTCATACTCTAGCAAACATAAAACACATGTGTTGAGAATATCAAGGAGTAGCGGAAGAAAGAGAGAGGATCAGAGAGAGAGCCAGACGTAGAGGTGTGTTGTTTTATGTCTATATATTTCATACACATACAGTAATGCCCTAATTAATCGACCCCTTATCCACAACAGAATTATTGGTATTTTCAGGATTTAGTCGGAAATATGGCTTGCTGCCATTAATCGGAAAGCTCTCACTGGGTTATGTGTGTTTTATAACGATGGAGACGTTCGTACCGATGTTTGGTGCTACTAGTAAATAACCAATACTTACTTCAGGTGCAACACCTGAGTCATTGGAATTTCAATGCAATCCCTGGGTGAACCCTAACGGCTCACTCCCCGCTCATTGGACACATGTAATCTTCAACCACGCAATTTTTCTGGAACATGCTACATGTGGAAACATTCTATTTGACTAGTATTGAAAATTCCTTCATAATTCCAATGGCATCGTATATGGTCCGTTTAAAATAACTGTATGTGGCCCCTTTAATATATGTATCCCGACTAATGGTACACTGTTATTTCAATGGCAAACTTGATTAAATCATCTCTAACAATCGTTAAGCTTTTTTCTCTAACTACCACTTTACAATATGGTGTGTATAATCGAACTATCAGGAATCAATCAACGCCTTACCCATAGATATTTGAACACACAACTGAACGCATTTTGGGTCACATACATTAAATGTACACATCACTTATGCATTTAAATCTAATTCGGCGTATCCATCAATACAAACGCTCTTTATTTCCAAAATTGTCTCAATAACCCCTCGTTTTAATATAGATTTTAGCTATATGCTTTAATTCATATAAAATTGACGCAAATCTATGTTAAACGACAGCAGCATTATAACAGAGTAGCCACTTACCTTCAAGTAAAAAAAAGTACCATTGTGTTCTCATTTTCTATCTTATCATAATGAAATTTGTCACGTGCGTGCCAGACGTCACTTAGAGGTAAGCACCATATTTTGGTTCGAATATTTTCAATAACATGGCCGCCAGCCTATTTTGAATTTTAGATATTTAAAAAAATAAATGTCATGTCAGGCTTATTTTCTCGTCGAACCACGGGGGTTGCTCTCCGTCACTTAGCGGACATCGTCACATATTGGGGACGAATCGGTTGAGAAATATGGCCTCCAGTGGTCATCTTTTATTTAAGTCATAAATGAACTTCGAATTTTAAAGTGTCATAGTGGGCTCATTTTTCCACCAATCGTTATGAAATTTGGCGAGAACGTGCCCGACGTCACTCAGATGTTACCACGAGATTTTAGTTCGAATCATACGAAAACATGGCCGCTATTTTGTTTTAAGTCATAAAACTACAGAAGGAGGTGTAGAGTTTGGTCGTGGTATTTCTCAAGTCATTCTCATTCTGTAGTGTAATTACAAAATCACAAGATAATCGAGGAAGGTCATGCCAGAGAATAATTTCGACATGGTTTACTACACGTGGGTCGGCTTTTCCATAGCAGTAAAACTGAACGCATCTTTTAAAAATTCACTCATTTTATTATTTATTAAACACAATCCATTTATTCCATTACATAATAATTACAGTTTAAAACGAATCAGGTGTATATATTTTGCATAATTCCGGTGAACAGAAACTACACATTAAAAAGCCAAGCTGATTTTTTTTATGATCCTCTTGCATGTAGCAGGGTACTAAAGTTTGTAGTTCCGGTACAGCCACAGTGACGCCATTAATGGTGGACATCAACTGTTCAAATTATGAGTGGCTAAGAGTTACACCTGTCTTCGTAGGGCAAAGTCTCTCACTGTCTTTCGGGTAAAAGAATTTTCTGATGTGTACAACACTGTGTTCATGATCATAAGTCACGTGTTCATTATGTCCGATATGTATCCTTTCCAAAGAAGATCTGCTTTGTAAATGTTCATACACTTTCCGCGCGTTATCAGCTAATTCCAGCCACTGTTGTAATCTCAGGCAGGCGCCGAATTTAGTAGGGAACTTCCCCTCGTTCCATATTCTGATGTCTATATTTTTTATGCTTTTATATTCACCGACGGTAAGGTATCTATCCCGTCCTAAGTGTTTGGTGAAAATTTTAGAATTCATGGTATCGTTTCGATGAACGCTGAACTGAAAATGTCGGAGACACGTGTATGTATTACGTTTATACCCTATATGACGTCATTGGGCGGTCCCATCGCAACCGTTTCAAAGTATATAATCCAATCAGATTGCCCCCCGGAATCGCATTAGCCAAATATGGAAGGGCCAATCATGTTTCGATCAGAGGGAACTCTCAGACAGTGGCTCGGAAGTACATTAGCTAAATACAGAATAAAGGGGTTTCGTGGTAAACTGTCTCGGCCTATAGGAAGGGCCGGAAATGACACGCACCTGTGATTCAGGGTATTCACAACGCAGGTATGAATCATTTAACCAAAAGTTTTTGCATAGGCACGCACTACGCTTCTGCACAAGGGACAAGTCTCAGAACCGAGCGCACACATGCCACACATTGATACGTGTCCACGTGGTAAAAGCACACAGTTGTTATTATTCTCTAGACAAATGATACATTTGCATTCTTCAGAAACGTCTACTGTCGTATCAGGCCAGTCATCTTCATAGGAACCAGACAGTCTCTCATCGTTTATTTCAGTCATTTCTTCGAAATTAACGGTAAGGTCATCTATCCACGGGACGTTGCAATGAAAAAATTCCTGGTACATCGGGGATTTTCATTAAATATCTCGGTCTGTTCCACTGTTTGAATCTATCTTCAGGCAGGAAACGTTGCAACTAATTGAGATAGCTACAATTTGGAAAGAAACGGTAATGTTCATATATAGCTACAATTTGGAAAGAAACGGTAATGTTCAGTTCGAGGATCATCTCTCTTTTCCCATTGCCACAACCTACATCCGCAACTATAACATATGGTTTACAGTGGTCTTTGTGAAAAAGAAACCAGCTCCAGCTATTTTAGCAGCCTCCACGGGCGAGGTCCAGTTTTCGAAAGAAGCTAATCTCGAGTGAAAATTTCGATACTCTGGGTATGACGGTTTCCAAGCCACAGTAAGACCATACAAATTTAAAAGTTCTGGTATCGTGCTTACACTATTATCGCTCGAATCAGCTGCGTGCGGCGGGATATCCATCACCTGTTGTTTCTCCCCCACCCTGACAAGCATTATGAACCTGTAAATGTTAGTTCAAGCCTTATAACAATGGTAATGTATAGAAACGCGTTCATTGGCCGCTGTATTAACATTATTATTATTGTTTATATAGATATACTTGTTTTCTTTTTACAGATGGAAAATTTCCAGGCCGAACAGTTTCATCGCAATTGATTCGAAAGTAGTGACCTTATGATGGGAATTAATGCGGGAAGACAACGAATGACCCATTTAAATAGGTCACTATACAACAGACTGGTTGAGTTGGAACCATAATTTCTAATTTACAAAACCCTCTGTTTATTCGAGGAAATCCGCTAACTCAAAGGTCCTTGGACATGAGTTTCACTTCATGATGCAACATCACGCAATATGTGGCTCTAAATTTGCACGTACCTAGTGAGCATTTGATCTCTAATAGCGATCAGTGAAGTATTTAGTTCTTATCATAATATTTATAACAGCCAATCAAAACCCGTTGCTGGATTAAACTATATAATACACGGACAAACGGAATGAAAACATCTGTGCACCAACTTGTGCAAAACCAGAGGACCCAGCTGATGTAGACTAGTAGATAAATACTTACTTCATGTATTCTTTTCATCAATGATATGCATTTAACACCTATAAATATAGTATGTTATACAGATGAAACATTGCCCACAGTCTCATGCCACGAAAGGCCTACTATGTGAACACATGTGTATATTAATTCCATATTTTCTTGTCAAAACGCTCTATTATATAACGATGTATTCGTTAAGTTAATCGTTCCTTTATCTTTATTGTTGTTAATTTATAGCATTGTTAGTAGAAATTTAATCTAAACTCGATGGTATATTGAACATAATGCGTCAATACTGCTTCATTGGTGGTAACTGAACTTATCACATCATGTATCGCAACTAAAACAAGCGAGACAACTCATAGTATGCCGGGGGGTGAACATGGGGTTTGGACCATTTTCGAGAACGGTAAGGATTTCAACCGATTTGACGGCATGGGTGGGTGGCCCGCCCCAGATACCACCTAGAAACACCCCGACCCCACACCCATCACCCCCGGGGGTGCCACCCCGAGGCGGTGAAAATAGGGTATGGACCATTTTCGAGAACGGTAGGGATTTCGACCGATTTGACGGCATGGATGGTTGGCCCATCCCAAATACCACCTAGAAACAGCACGACCCGCCACCCATCACCCCCGGTGGGGTGCCACCCCGAGGGGGTGAAATGGGGTATGGACCATTTTCGAGAACGGTAGGGTTTTCGACCGATTTGACGGCATGGGTGGGTGGCCCGCCCCAAATACCACCTAGAAACACACCAAACCCCACCCATCATCCCCGGGGTGCCACCCGAAGGGGTGAAAATAGGGTAAGGACCTTTTTCGAGAACGGTAGGGATTTCGACCGATTTCGACCGATTTGACGGCATGGGTGGGTGGCCCGCCCCAAATACCACCTAGAAACACCCCAAACCCCACCCATCATCCCCGGGGGTGCCACCCCGAGGGGTGAAAATGGGATATGGACCATTTTCGAGAACGGTAAGGATTTCGACCAATTTGACGGCATGGGTGGGTGGCCCGACCCAAATATCACCTAGAAACACCCCGACTCCCCACCCATCACCCCCGGAGGGTGGCACCCGAGGGGTTGAACATGGGGTATGGACCATTTTCGAGAACAGTAAGGATTTCGACCGATTTGATGGCATGGTGGGTGGCCCGCCCCAAATATCACCTAGAAACACCCCGACCCCCCACCTATCACTCCCGGGGGTGCCACCCAGTGGGGGTGCAAATGGGGTATGGACCATTTTCGAGAACGGTCAGGATTTCGACCTTGACGTCATGGGTGGGTGGCCCGCCCCAGATACCACCTAGAAACACCCGGACCCCCACCATCACCCCCGGGGAATGCCACCCCGAGGGGGTGAAACTGGGGTATGGATCATTTTCGAGAACGGTAAGGATTTCAACCGATTTGACGGCATGGGTGGGTGGCCCGTCCCAAATACCACCTAGAACAACCCCGACCCTCACCCATCACCCCGGGGGGTGCCACCCGAGAGGTGAAAATGGGGTATGGAGCATTTTCGAGAACGGTAAGGATTTCGACCGATTTTACGGCATGGTGGGTGGCCCGCCCCAAATACCACCTACAAACACCCCGACACCCCACCCATCACCCCCGGGGGTGCCTCCCCGAGGGGTGAAAATGGGATATGGACCATTTTCGAGAACGGTAAGGATTTCACCGATTTGACGGCATGGGTGGGTGGCCCGACCCAAATATCACCTAGAAACACCCCGACCCACCACCCATCACCCCCGGGGGGTGGCACCCCTCAAGGGGGTGAACTTGGGGTATGGACCATTTTCGAGAACGGTAAGGATTTCGACCGAATTGACGGCACAGGTGGTTGGCCCGCCCCAGATACCATCTAGAAACACCCGGACCCCCCACCATCACCCCCGGGGGATGCCACCCCGAGGGGGTGAAACTGGGGTATCGACCATTTTCGAGAACGGTAAGGATTTCAACCGATTTGACGGCATGGGTGGGTGGCCCGTCCCAAATACCACCTAGAAACACCCCGACCCCCACCATCACCCCCGGGGGTGCCACCCCGAGGGGTGAAAATGGGTTATGGACCATTTTCGAGAACGGTAAGGATTTCGACCGAATTGACGGCACAGGTGGTTGGCCCGCCCCAAATACCACCTAGAAACACCCCGACCCCGCCCATCACCCCGGGGGGTGCCACCCGAGAGGTGAAAATGGAATATGGACCATTTTCGAGAACGGTAAGGATTTCGACCGATTTTACGGCATGGGTGGGTGGCCCGCCCCAAATACCACATACAAACACCCCGACCCCCCACCCATCACCCCCGGGGGTGCCTCCCCGAGGGGTGAAAATGGGATATGGACCATTTTCGAGAACGGTAAGGATTTCACCGATTTGACGGCAAGGGTGGGTGGCCCGACCCAAATATCACATAGAAACACCCCGACCCACCACCCATCACCCCCGGGGGGTGGCACCCGAGGGGGTGAACATGGGGTATGGACCATTTTCGAGAACGGTAAGGATTTCGACCGAAATGACGGCACAGGTGGTTGCCCCGCCCCAAATACCACCTAGAAACACCCCGACCCCCACCATCACCCCAGGGGTGCCACACAAGAGGTAAAAATGGGGTATCCACAATTTTCGAGAACGGTAAGGATTTCGACCGATTTTACGGCATGGGTGGGAGGCCCGCCCCAAATACCACCTACAAACACCCCGATCCCCATCCATCACCCCGGGGGTGCCTCCCCGAGGGGGTGAACATGGGGTATGGACCATTTTCGAGAACGGTAAGGATTTCGACCGATTTGACGTCATGGGTGGGTGGCCCGCCCCAGATACCACATAGAAACACCCCGACCCCCACCCATCACCCCCGGGGGTGCCCCACCGAGGGGTGAAACTGGCGTATGGACCATTTTCGAGAACGGTAAGGATTTCGACCGATTTTACGGCGTGGGTGGGTGGCCCGCCCCAAATACCACCTAGAAACACCCCGATCCCCACCATCACCCCCGGGGGTGCTTCCCCGAGGGGGTGAAAATGGGATATGGACCATTTTCGAGAACGGTAAGGATTTCGACCGATTTGACGGCATGGGTGGGTGGCCCGACCCAAATATCACCTAGAAACACCCCGACCCCCCACCCATCACCCCGGGGGTGGCACCCCGAGGGGGTGAACATGGGGCCGTATGGACCATTTTCGAGAACGGTAAGGATTTCGACCGATTTGATGGCATGGGTGGGTGCCCGCCCCAAATACCACCTAGAAACACCCCGACCCCCCACCCATCACCCCGGTGGTGCCACCCAGTGGAGGAGCAAATGGGGTATGGACCATTTTCGAGTACGGTAAGGATTTCGACCGATTTGACGTCATGGGTGGGTGGCCCGCCCCAGATATCACCTAGAAACACCCCGACCCCCACCCATCACCCCCGGGGGGTGCCACCCCGAGGGGGTGAATATGGGGTATGGACCATTTTCGAGAACGGTAGGGATTTCGACCGATTTGACGGCATGGGTGGGTGGCCCGCCCCAGATACCACCTAGAAACACCCCGACCTCCCACCCATCACCCCGGTGGTGCCACCCAGTGGAGGAGCAAATGGGGTATGGACCATTTTCGAGTACGGTAAGGATTTCGACCGATTTGACGTCATGGGTGGGTGGCCCGCCCCAGATATCACCTAGAAACACCCCGACCCCCACCCATCACCCCCCGGGGGGTGCCACCCCGAGGGGGTGAATATGGGGTATGGACCATTTTCGAGAACGGTAGGGATTTCGACCGATTTGACGGCATGGGTGGGTGGCCCGCCCCAGATACCACCTAGAAACACCCCGACCCCCCACCCATCACTCCCGGGGGGTGCCACCCCGAGGGTGTGAATATGGGGTATGGACCATTTTCGAGAACGGTAGGGATTTCGACCGATTTGACGGCATGTGTGGGTGGCCCGCCCCAAATACCACATAGAAACACCCCAAACCCCACCCAACATCCCCGGGGGGTGCCACCCCGAGAGGTGAAAATGGGGTATGGACCATTTTCGAGAACGGTAAGGATTTCGACCGATTTTACGGCATGGGTGGGTGGCCAGCCCCAAATAACACCTAGAAACACCCCGAACCCCATCCATCACCCCGGGGGTGCCTCCCCGAGGGGGTGAACATGGGGTATGGACCATTTTCGAGAACGGTAAGGATTTCGACCGATTTGACGTCATGGGTGGGTGGCCCGCCCCAGATACCACATAGAAACACCCCGACCCCCACCCATCACCCCCGGGGGTGCCCCACCGAGGGGTGAAACTGGCGTATGGACCATTTTCGAGAACGGTAAGGATTTCGACCGATTTTACGGCGTGGGTGGGTGGCCCGCCCCAAATACCACCTAGAAACACCCCGATCCCCACCATCACCCCCGGGGGTGCTTCCCCGAGGGGGTGAAAATGGGATATGGACCATTTTCGAGAACGGTAAGGATTTCGACCGATTTGACGGCATGGGTGGGTGGCCCGACCCAAATATCACCTAGAAACACCCCGACCCCCCACCCATCACCCCGGGGGGTGGCACCCCGAGGGGGTGAACATGGGGCCGTATGGACCATTTTCGAGAACGGTAAGGATTTCGACCGATTTGATGGCATGGGTGGGTGCCCGCCCCAAATACCACCTAGAAACACCCCGACCCCCCACCCATCACCCCGGTGGTGCCACCCAGTGGAGGAGCAAATGGGGTATGGACCATTTTCGAGTACGGTAAGGATTTCGACCGATTTGACGTCATGGGTGGGTGGCCCGCCCCAGATATCACCTAGAAACACCCCGACCCCCACCCCATCACCCCCGGGGGGGTGCCACCCCGAGGGGGGTGAATATGGGGTATGGACCATTTTCGAGAACGGTAGGGATTTCGACCGATTTGACGGCATGGGTGGGTGGCCCGCCCCAGATACCACCTAGAAACACCCCGACCTCCCACCCATCACCCCGGTGGTGCCACCCAGTGGAGGAGCAAATGGGGTATGGACCATTTTCGAGTACGGTAAGGATTTCGACCGATTTGACGTCATGGGTGGGTGGCCCGCCCCAGATATCACCTAGAAACACCCCGACCCCCACCCATCACCCCCCGGGGGGTGCCACCCCGAGGGGGTGAATATGGGGTATGGACCATTTTCGAGAACGGTAGGGATTTCGACCGATTTGACGGCATGGGTGGGTGGCCCGCCCCAGATACCACCTAGAAACACCCCGACCCCCCACCCATCACTCCCGGGGGGTGCCACCCGAGGGTGTGAATATGGGGTATGGACCATTTTCGAGAACGGTAGGGATTTCGACCGATTTGACGGCATGTGTGGGTGGCCCGCCCCAAATACCACATAGAAACACCCCAAACCCCACCCAACATCCCCGGGGGGTGCCACCCCGAGAGGTGAAAATGGGGTATGGACCATTTTCGAGAACGGTAAGGATTTCGACCGATTTTACGGCATGGGTGGGTGGCCAGCCCCAAATAACACCTAGAAACACCCCGAACCCCATCCATCACCCCGGGGGTGCCTCCCCGAGGGGGTGAACATGGGGTATGGACCATTTTCGAGAACGGTAAGGATTTCGACCGATTTGACGGCATGGGTGTGTGGTCCGCCCCAAATACCACCTAGAAACACCCCGACCCCCCACCCATCACCCCCCGGGGTGCCCCCCCCCCCCAGTGGGGGGTGCAAATGGGGGTATGGACCATTTTCGAGAACGGTAAGGATTTCGACCGATTTGACGACATGGGTGGGTGGCCCACCCAAGATACCACCTAGAAACACCCCGACCCCCCACCCATCACTCCAGGGGGTGCCACCCCGAAGGGGTGAAACTGGGGGATTTGACGGCATGGGTGGGTGGCCCGTCCCAAATGCCAGCTAGAAACAGCACGACCCCCCAGCCATCACCCCCGGTGGGGTGCCACCCCGAGGGGGGTGAAACTGGGGTATGGACCATTTTCGAGAACGGTAAGGATTTCGACCGATTTGACGTCATGGGTGGGTGGCCCGCCCCAGATATCACCTAGAAACACCCCCGATCCCCCCACCCATCACCCCCGGGGGGGTGCCAGCCCGAGGGGGTGAAACTGGGGTATGGACCATTTTCGAGAACGGTAAGGATTTCAACCGATTTGACGGCATGGGTGGGTGGCCCGTCCCAAATACCACCTAGAAACACCCCGACCCCCACCCATCACCCCCGGGGTTCGCACCCCGAGGGGGGTGAACATGGGGTATGGACCATTTTCGAGGACGGTAAAGATTTCGACCGATTTGATGGCATGGGTGGGTGGCCCGCCCCAAATATCACCTAGAAACACCCCGACCCCCACCCATCACCACAGGGGGGTGCCACCCAGTGGGGGTGCAAATGGGGTATTGACCATTTTCGAGAACGGTAAGGATTTCGACCGATTTGACGTCATGGGTGGTAGGCCCACCCCAGATACCACCTAGAAAACACCCCGACCCCCACCGTCACCCCCGGGGGGTGCCACCCCGATGGGGGTGAAACTGGGGTATGGACCATTTTCGAGAACGGTAAGGATTTCAACCGATTTTGACGGCATGGGTGGGTGGCCCATCCCAAATACCACCTAGAAACAGCACGACCCCCCACCCATCACCCCCGGTGGGGAGCCACCCGAGGGGGTGTAAATGGGATATGGACCATGTTCGAGAACAGTAGGGATTTCGACCGATTTGACGGCATGGGTGGGTGGCCCGCTCCAAATACCACCTAGAAACACCCCAAACCCCACCCATCATCCCCGGGGGGTGCCACCCCGAAGGGGGTGAAAATGGGGTATGGACCATTTTCGAGTACGGTGAGGATTTCGACCGATTTGACGGCATGGGTGGACGGCCCGCCCCAAATACCACCAACAAACACCCCGACCACCCACCCATCACCCCCGGGGGTTCCTCCCCGAGGGGGTGAAAATGGGATATGGACCATTTTCGAGAACGGTAAGGATTTCGACCGATTTGACGGGCATGGGTGGGTGGCCCGCTCCAAATATCACCTAGAAACACCCCACCCATCACCCCCGGGGGGTGCCACCCCGAGGGGGTGTGAATATGGGGTATGGACCATTTTCGAGTACGGTAGGGATTTTGACCGATTTGACGGCATGGGTGGGTGGCCCGCCACAAATACCACCTATAAACACCCCAAACCCCACCCATCATCCCCGGGGGGTGCCACCCGAGGGGTGGAAATGGGGTATGAACCATTTTCGAGTACGGTGAGGATTTCGACCGATTTGACGGCATGGGTGGGCGGCCCGCCCCAAATACCACCAACAAACACCACGACCCCCCACCCATCACCCCCGGCGGTGCCACCCCGAGGGGGTGAAAATGGGATATGGACCATTTTCGAGAACGGTAAGGATTACGACCGATTTGACGGCATGGGTGGGTGGGCCGCCCCAAATACCACCTAAAAACACCCCGACCCCCCCCCCCACCCATCACCCCCGGGGGTGCCTCTCCGAGGGGGTGAAAATGGGATATGGACCATTTTCGAGTACGGTAAGGATTTTGACCGATTTGACGGCATGGGTGGGTGACCCGACCCAAATATCACATAGAAACACCCCGATCCCCACCCATCACCCCCGGGGTGGCACCCCGAGGGGGTGAACATGGGGTATGGACCATTTTCGAGAACGGTAAGGATTTCGACCGATTTGATGGCATGGGTGGGTGGCCCGCCCCAAATACCACTTAGAAACACTCCGACCCCCCGGGGACCCATCACCACCGGGGGTGCAACCCAGTGGGGTGCAAATGGGTATGGACCATTTTCGAGCACGGTAAGGATTTCGACCGATTTGACGTCATGGGTGGGTGGCCCACTCCAGATACCACCTAGAAACACCCCGACCCCCACCCATCACCCCCGGTGGCTCCCCACCACCCATCACTTCCGGGGGGGTGCCTCCCAGAGGGGGTGAAACTGGGCTATGGACCATTTTCGGGAACGGTAAGGATTTCAACCGATTTGACGGCATGGGTGGGTGGCCCGTCCCAAATACCACCTAGAAACAGCACGACCCCCCCACCCATCACGCCCGGTGGGGTGCCACCCCGAGGGGGTGAAAATGGGGTATGGACCATTTTCGAGAACGGTAGGGATTTCGAACGATTTGACGGCATGGGTGGCTGGCCCGCCCCAAATACCACCTATAAACACCCCAAACCCCACCCATCATCCCCGGGGGGTGCCATCCCGAGGGGGTGAAAATGGGGTATGGACCATTTTCGAGAACGGTGAGGATTTCGATCGATTTGACGGCATGTGTGGGCGCCCGCCCCAAATACCACCAACAAACACCCCGACCCCCCACCCATCACCCCCGGCGTTGCCTCCCCGAGGGGGTGAAAATGGGATATGGACCATTTTCGAGAACGGTAAGGATTACGACCGATTTGACGGCATGGGTGGGTGGCCCGCCCCAAATACCACCTAGAAACACCCCGACCCCCAGCCCATCACCCCCGGGGGGTGCCACCCCGAGGGGGTGAAACTGGGGTATGGACCATTTTCGAGAACGGTAAGGATTTCAACCGATTTGACGTCATGGGTGGGTGGCCCGTCCCAAATACCACCTAGAAACACCCCGACCCCCACCCATCACCCCCGGGGGGTGGCACCCCGAGGGGGTGAACATGGGGTATGGACCATTTTCGGGAACGGTAAGGTTTTCGACCAATTTGATGGCATGGGCGGGTGGCCCGCCCCAAATACCACCTAGAAACACCCCGACCCCCACCCATCACCCCCGGGGGTGCCACCCAGTGGGGGTGCAAATGGGGTATGAACCATTTTCGAGAACGGTAAGAATTTCAACCGATTTGACGTCATGGGTGGGTGGCCCGTCCAAATACCACCTAGAAACACCCCGACCCCCACCCATCACCCCCGGGGGTGGCACCCCGAGGGGGTGAACATGGGGTATGGACCATTTTCGGGAACGGTAAGATTTTCGACCAATTTGATGGCATGGGCGGGTGGCCCGCCCCAAATACCACCTAGAAACACCCCGACCCCCCACCATCACCCCCGGGGGTGCCACCCAGTGGGGGTGCAAATGGGGTATGGACCATTTTCGAAAACGGTAAGGGTTTCGACCGATTTGACGTCATGGGTGGGTGGCCCACCCAAGATACCACCTAGAAACACCCCGACCCCCACCCATCACCCCCGGGGGGTGCCACCCCGATGGGGTGAAACTGGGGTATGGACCATTTTCGAGAACGGTAATGATTTCAACCGATTTGACGGCATGGGTGGGTGGCCCATCCCAAATACCACCTAGAAACGGCACGAACCCCACCCATCACTCCCGGTGGGGTGCCACCCCGAGGGGGGTGAAAATGGGGTATGGACCATTTTCGAGAACGGTGGGGATTTCGACCGATTTGACGACATGGGTGGTTGGCCCGCCCCAGATACCAACTAGAAACATCCCAAACCCCACCCATCATCCCCGGGGGGGGTGCCACCCCGAGGGGGTGAAAATGGGGTATGGACCATTTTCGAGAACGGTGAGAATTTCGACCGATTTGACGGCATGGGTGGGCGGCCCGCCCCAAATACCACCAACAAACACCCCGACCCCCACCCATCACCCCCGGGCGTTCCTCCCCGAGGGGGTGAAATTGGGATATGGACCATTTTCGAGAAAGGTAAGGATTTCGACCGATTTGACGGCATGGGTGGGTGGCCCGACCCAAATATCACCTAGAAACACCCCGACCCCACCCCACCCATCACCCCCGGGGTGGCACCCCGAGGGGGTGAACATGGGGTATGGACCATTTTCGAGAGCGGTAAGGATTTCGACCGATTTGATGGCATGGGTGGGTGGCCCGCCCCAAATACCACCTATAAACACCCCGACCCCCCACCCATCATCCCCGGTGGTGCCACCCAGTTGGGGTGCAAATGGGGTATGGACCATTTTCGAGTACGGTAAGGATTTCGACCTATTTGACGTCATGGGTGGGTGTCCCGCGCCGAATACCACCAACAAACACCCCGACCCCCACCCATCACCCCCGGGGGTTCCTCCCCGAGGGGGTGAACATGGGGTATAAACCATTTTCGAGAACGGTAAGGATTTCGACCGATTGGATGGCATGGGTGGGTGGCCCGCCCCAAATACCACCTAGAAACACCCCGACCCCCACCCATCACCCCGGTGGTGCCACCCAGTGAGGGAGCAAATGGGGTATGGACCATTTTCGAGAACGGTAAGGATTTCGACCGATTTTACGGCATGGGTGGGTGGCCCGCCCCAGATACCACCTAGAAACACCCCGACCCCCCACCCATCACCCCGGGGGTGCCACCCCGAGGGGGGTGAATATGGGGTATGGACCATTTTCGAGAACGGTAGATATTTCGACCGATTTGACGGCATGTGTGGGTGGCCCGCCCCAAATACCACCTAGAAACACCCCAAACCCCACCAACATCCCCGGGGGTGCCACCCCGAGAGGTGAAAATGGGGTATGGACCATTTTCGAGGACGGTAAGGATTTCGACCGATTTTACGGCATGGGTGGGTGGCGCCCCCCCCCCCAAATACCACCTACAAACACCCCAAACCCCCATCCATCCCCCCGGGGGTACCTCCCCGAGGGGGTGAAATGGGATATGGACCTTTTTCGAGAACGGTAAGGATTTCGACCGATTTGACGCATGGGTGGGTGGCCCGACCCAAATATCACATAGAAACACCCCGACCCCCCACCCATCACCCCCGGGGGTGGCACCCCGAGGGGGTGAAAATGGGATATGGACCATTATCGAGAACGGTAAGGATTACGACTGATTTGACGGCATGGGTGAGTGGCCCGCCCCAAATACCACCTAGACACACCCGACTCCCCACCCATCACCCCTGGGGGTGCCACCCCGAGGGGGTGAAAATGGGATATGGACCTTTTTCGAGAACGGTAAGGATTTCGACCGATTTGACGCATGGGTGGGTGGCCCGACCCAAATACCACCTAGAAACACCCCGACCCCCACCCATCACCCCGGTGGTGCCACCCAGTGAGGGAGAAAATGGGGTATGGACCATTTTCGAGAACGGTAAGGATTTCGACCGATTTTACGGCATGGGTGGGTGGCCCGCCCCAGATACCACCTAGAAACACCCCGACCCCCACCCATCACCCCCGGGGGTGCCACCCCGAGGGGGTGAATATGGGGTATGGACCATAACGGTAGAGATTTCGACCGATTTGACGGCATGTGTGGGTGGCCCGCCCAAATACCACCTAGAAACACCCCAAACCCCACCAACATCCCCGGGGGTGCCACCCCGAGAGGTAAAAATGGGGTATGGACCATTTTCGAGGACGGTAAGGATTTCGACCGATTTTACGGCATTGGTGGGTGGCCCCCCCCCCAAATACCACCTACAAACACCCCGAACCCCCATCCATCCCCCCGGGGGTACCTCCCCGAGGGGGTGAAATGGGATATGGACCTTTTTCGAGAACGGTAAGGATTTCGACCGATTTGACGCATGGGTGGGTGGCCCGACCCAAATATCACATAGAAACACCCCGACCCCCCACCCATCACCCCCGGGGGTGGCACCCCGAGGGGGTGAACATGGGATATGGACCATTATCGAGAACGGTAAGGATTACGACTGATTTGACGGCATGGTGGGTGGCCCGCCCCAAATACCACCTAGACACACCACGACCCCCCACCCATCAACCCCGGGGGGTGCCACCCGAGGGAGTGAAACTGGGGTATGGAACATTTTCGAGAACGGTAAAGATTTCAACCGATTTGACGGCATGGGTGTGTGGCCCGCCCCAGATACCACCTAGAAACACCCCGACCCCCCCCCAACTCATCACCCCTGGGGGTGCCACCCCGAGGGGGTGAAAATTGGGTATGGACCGTTTTCGAGAACGGTGAGTATTTCGACCGATTTGACGGCATGGGTGGGCGGCCCGCCCCGAATACCACCAACAAACACCCCGACCCCCACCCATCACCCCCGGGGGTTCCTCCCCGAGGGGGTGAAAATGGGATATGGACCATTTTCGAGAACGGTAAGGATTTCGACCGATTTGACGGCATGGTTGGGTGGCCCGACCCAAATATCACATAGAAACACCCCGACCCCACCCATCACCTCCGGAGGGTGGCACCCCGAGGGGGTGAACATGGGGTATGGACCCAAATAACACATAGAAACACCCCGATCCCCACCCATCACCCCGGTGGTGCCACCCAGTGGGGGAGCAAATGGGGTATGGACCATTTTCGAGAACGGTAAGGATTTCGACCGATTTGACGTCATGGGTGGGTGGACCGCCCCAGATACCACCTAGAAACACCCCGACCCCCACCCATCACCCCCGGGGGTGCCACCCCGAGGGCGTGAAACTGGGGTATGGACCATTTTCGAGTACGGTAAGGATTTCAACCGATTTGACGGCATGGGTGGGCAGCCCGAGGGGGTGAAAATGGGATATGGACCATTATCGAGAACGGTAAGGATTACGACTGATTTGACGGCATGGGTGAGTGGCCCGCCCCAAATACCACCTAGACACACCCCGACTCCCCACCCATCACCCCTGGGGGGTGCCACCCCGAGGGGGTGAAAATGGGATATGGACCTTTTTCGAGAACGGTAAGGATTTCGACCGATTTGACGCATGGGTGGGTGGCCCGACCCAAATATCACATAGAAACACCCCGACCCCCCACCCATCACCCCCGGGGTGGCACCCCGAGGGGGTGAACATGGGATATGGACCATTATCGAGAACGGTAAGGATTACGACTGATTTGACGGCGAGGGTGGGTGGCCCGATCCAAATATCACATAGAAACACCCCGACCCCCCACCCATCACCCCCGGGGGTGCCACCCCGAGGGAGTGAAACTGGGGTTTTGGAACATTTTCGAGAACGGTAAGGATTTCAACCGATTTGACGGCATGGGTGTGTGGCCCGCCCCAGATACCACCTAGAAACACCCCGACCCCCCACCCATCACCCCTGGGGGGTGCCACCCCGAGGGGGTGAAAATGGGATATGGACCTTTTTCGAGGACGGTAAGGATTTCGACCGATTTGACGCATGGGTGGGTGGCCCGACCCAAATATCACATAGAAACACCCCGACCCCCCACCCATCACCCCCGGGGTGGCACCCGAGGGGGTGAACATGGGATATGGACCATTATCGAGAACGGTAAGGATTACGACTGATTTGACGGCAAAGGTGGGTGACGGGTGGGTAAGGATTTCGACCGATTTGACGTCATGGGTGGGTGGCCCGCCCCAGATACCACCTGGAAACACCCCGACCCCCCCCCCCACCCATCACCCCCGGGGGGGTGCCACCCCGAGTGGGTGAAACTGGGGTATGGACCATTTTCGAGAACGGTAAGGATTTCAACCGATTTGACGGCATGGGTGGGTGGCCCGCCCCAGATACCACCTAGAAACACCCCGACCCCCCACCCATCACCCCGGGGGTGCCACCCCGAGGGGGTGAATATGGGGTATGGACCATTTTCGAGAACGGTAGGGATTTCGACCGATTTTACGGCATGTGTGGGTGGCCCGCCCCAAATACCACCTAGAAACACCCCAAACCCCACCAACATCCCCGGTGGGTGCCACCCCGAGAGGTGAAAATGGGGTATGGACCATTTTCGAGAACGGTAAGGATTTCGACCGATTTTACGGCATGGGTGGGTGGCCCGCCCCAAATACCACCTACAAACACCCCGAACCCCATCCATCCCCCGGGGTTGCCTACCCGAGGGGTGAAAATGGGATATGGACCATTTTCGAGAACGGTAAGGATTTCGACCGATTTGACGCATGGGTGGGTGGTCCGACCCAAATATCACATAGAAACACTCCGACCCCCCACCCATCACCCCCGGGGGTGGCACACCGAGGGGTGAACATGGGGTATGGACCATTTTCGAGAACGGTAAGGATTTGGACCGATTTGATGGCATGGGTGTGTGGCCCGCCCCAAATACCACCTAGAAACACCCCGACCCCCCCACCCATCACCCCTGGGGTGCCCACCCCCAGTGGGGGTGCATATGGGGTATGGACCATTTTCGAGAACGGTAAGGATTTCGACCGATTTGACGTCATGGGTGGGTGGCCCACCCCAGATACCACCGAGAAACAACCCGACCCCCACCCATCCCTCCAGGGGGGTGCCACCCCGAGGGGGTGAAACTGGGGTATGGACCATTTTCGAGAACGGTAAGGATTTCAACCGATTTGACGGCATGGGTGGGTGGCCCGTCCCAAATGTCAGCTAGAAACAGCACGACCCTCCACCCATCAACCCCGGTGGGGTGCCACCCCGAGGGGGTGAAAATGGGGTATGGACCATTTTTGAGAACTGTAGGGATTTCGACCGATTTGACGGCATGTGTGGGTGGCCCGCCCCAAATACCACCTAGAAACATCCCAAACCCCACCCATCATCCCCGGGGGGGTGCCACCCCGAGGGGGTGAAAATGGGATATGGACCATTTTCGAGAACGGTAAGGATTACGACTGATTTGACGGCATGGGTGGGTGGCCCGCCCAAATACCACCTAGACACATCCCGACCCCCCACCCATCACACCCAGGGGGTGGCACACCGAGGGGTTGAACATGGGGTATGGACCATTTTCGAGAGCGGTAAGGATTTCGACCGATTTGATGGCATGGGTGGGTGGGCCGCCCAAAATACCACCTAGAAACACCCCGACCCCACCCATCACCCCCGGGGGTGCCACCCCGATGGGGTCGAAATCCTTACCGTTCTCGAAAATGGGATATGGACCTTTTTCGATTACGGTAAGGATTTCGACCGATTTGACGCATGGGTGGGTGGCCCGACCCAAATATCACATAGAAACACCCCGACCCCCCACCCATCACTCCCGGGGTGGCACCCCGAGGGGGTGAACATGGGATATGGACCATTATCGAGAACGGTAAGGATTACGACTGATTTGACGGCAAGGGTGGGTGGCCCGATCCAAATATCACATAGAAACACCCCGACCCCCCACCCATCACCCCCGGGGGTGCCACCCCGAGGGAGTGAAACTGGGGTTTTGGAACATTTTCGAGAACGGTAAGGATTTCAACCGATTTGACGGCATGTGTGTGTGGCCCGCCCCAGATACCACCTAGAAACACCCCGACCCCCCACCCATCACCCCTGGGGGGTGCCACCCCGAGGGGGTGAAAATGGGATATGGACCTTTTTCGAGAACGGTAAGGATTTCGACCGATTTGACGCATGGGTGGGTGGCCCGACCCAAATATCACATAGAAACACCCCGACCCCCCACCCATCACCCCCGGGGTGGCACCCGAGGGGGTGAACATGGGATATGGACCATTATCGAGAACGGTAAGGATTACGACTGATTTGGCGGCAAAGGTGGGTGACGGGTGGGTAAGGATTTCGACCGATTTGACGTCATGGGTGGGTGGCCCGCCCCAGATACCACCTGGAAACACCCCGACCCCCCCCCCACCCATCACCCCCGGGGGGTGCCACCCCGAGTGGGTGAAACTGGGGTATGGACCATTTTCGAGAACGGTAAGGATTTCAACCGATTTGATGGCATGGGTGGGTGGCCCGCCCCAGATACCACCTAGAAACACCCCGACCCCCCACCCGTCACCCCGGGGGGTGCCACCCCGAGGGGGTGAATATGGGGTATGGACCATTTTCGAGAACGGTAGGGATTTCGACCGATTTTACGGCATGTGTGGGTGGCCCGCCCCAAATACCACCTAGAAACACCCCAAACCCCACCAACATCCCCGGTGGGTGCCACCCCGAGAGGTGAAAATGGGGTATGGACCATTTTCGAGAACGGTAAGGATTTCGACCGATTTTACGGCATGGGTGGGTGGCCCGCCCCAAATACCACCTACAAACACCCCGAACCCCATCCATCCCCCCGGGGGTGCCTACCCGAGGGGTGAAAATGGGATATGGACCATTTTCGAGAACGGTAAGGATTTCGACCGATTTGACGCATGGGTGGGTGGTCCGACCCAAATATCACATAGAAACACCCCGACCCCCCACCCATCACCCCCGGGGGGTGGCACACCGAGGGGTGAACATGGGGTATGGACCATTTTCGAGAACGGTAAGGATTTGGACCGATTTGATGGCATGGGTGTGTGGCCCGCCCCAAATACCACCTAGAAACACCCCGACCCCCCACCCATCACCCCTGGGGTGCCCCCCCCAGTGGGGGTGCAAATGGGGTATGGACCATTTTCGAGAACGGTAAGGATTTCGACCGATTTGACGTCATGGGTGGGTGGCCCACCCCAGATACCACCGAGAAACAACCCGACCCCCACCCATCCCTCCAGGGGGGGTGCCACCCCGAGGGGGTGAAACTGGGGTATGGACCATTTTCGAGAACGGTAAGGATTTCAACCGATTTGACGGCATGGGTGGGTGGCCCGTCCCAAATGTCAGCTAGAAACAGCACAACCCCCCACCCATCAACCCCGGTGGGGTGCCACCCCGAGGGGGTGAAAATGCGGTATGGACCATTTTCGAGAACGGTGAGGATTTCGACCGATTTGACGCCATGGGTGGGCGGCCCGCCCCAGATATCACCTAGAAACACCCCGATCCCCCACCCATCACCAAAAATACCACCAACAAACACCCCGACCCCCCCCCATCACCCCCGGGGGTGCCTCCCCGAGGGGGTGAAAATGGGATATGGACCATTTTCGAGAACGGTAAGGATTACGACTGATTTGACGGCATGGGTGGGTGGCCCGCCCAAATACCACCTAGACACATCCCGACCCCCCACCCATCACACCCAGGGGGTGGCACACCGAGGGGTTGAACATGGGGTATGGACCATTTTCGAGAGCGGTAAGGATTTCGACCGATTTGATGGCATGGGTGGGTGGCCCGCCCAAAATACCACCTAGAAACACCCCGACCCCACCCATCACCCCCGGGGGTGCCACCCCGATGGGGTGAAAATGGGTAATGGACCATTTTCGAGAACGGTAAGGATTTCGACCGATTTGACGTTATGGGTGGGTGGCCCGCCCCAAATAACACCTAGAAACACCCCGACCCCCACCCTACATCCCGGGGGTGCCACCCCTAGGGGGTGAAATTGGGGTATGGACCATTTTCGAGAACAGTAAGGATTTCGACCGATTTGAAGGCATGGGTGGGTGGCCCGCCCCAAATACCACATAGAAACACCCCGACCCCCACCATCACCCCCAGGGGGTGGCACCCCGAGGGGGTGAACATAGGGTATGGACCAGTTTCGAGAACTGTAAGGATTTGGACCGATTTTATGGCATGGGTGGGTGGCCCGCCCCAAATATCACCTAGGAACACCCCGACCCCTACCCATCACCCCCGGGGTGCCACCCCGAGTGGTGAAAACGGGGTATGGACCATTTTCGAGAACGGTAAGGATTTCGACCGATTTGACGTCATGGGTGGGTGGCCCGCCCCAAATACCACCTAGAAACACTTGACCCCCCACTCATCACCCCCGGGGGTGCCACCACGAGGGGGTGAAAATGGGGTATGGACCATTTTCGAGAACGGTAAGGATTTCGACCGATTTGACGTCATGGGTGGGTGGCCCGCCCCAAATACCACCTACAAACACCCCGACCCCCACCCATCACCCCCGGGGTGGCACCCCGAGGGGGTGAAAATGGGGTATGGACCATTTTCGAGTACGGTAAGGATTTCGACCGATTTGACGGTATGGGTGGGTGGCCCGCCCCAAATAGCACCTAGAAACACCCCGACCCCACCCCGACCCCAAATACCACCTTGAAACACCGGTGGTGATGGGTGGGGGTCGGGTTGTTTCTAGGAGGTATTTGGGACGGGCCACCCATCCATGCCGTCAAATCGGTCGAAATCCTTACCGTTCTCGAAAATGGTCCATATCCCATTTTCACCCCCAGGGGTGATGGGTGGGGGTCGGGGTGTTTCTATGTGGTATTTGGGGCGGGCCACCCACCCATGCCGTCAAATCGGTCGAAATCCTTACCGTTCTCGAAAATGTTCCATACCCCATTTTCACCCCCTCGGGGTGGCACCACCGGGAGTGATGGGTGGGGGATCGGTGTGTTTCTATGTGGTATTTGGGGCGGGCCACCCACCCATGGCGTCAAATCGGTCGAAATCCTTACCGTTCTCGAAAATGGTCTATACCCCATTTTCACCCCCTCGTGTGGCACCCCCCCCCCCCCCCCCCCCGTGGTGATGGGTGGGGATCGGGGTGTTTCTAGGTGGTATTTGGGACGGGCCACCCACCCATGCCGTCAAATCGGTCGAAATCCTTACCGACATTAGGAAGACTCTTGAAATAATCCGACCTTAGGGAGACATCTCGACACAGCTATATATATTTTAATATTCAATCTGTTCATCACCCCCGGGGTGCCACCCCGAGGGGTGAAAACGGGGTATGGACCATTTTCGAGAACGGTAAGGATTTCGACCGATTTGACGTCATGGGTGGGTGGCCCGCCCCAAATACCACCTAGAAACACTTGACCCCCCACTCATCACCCCCGGGGGTGCCACCGCGAGGGGGTGAAAATGGGGTATGGACCATTTTCGAGAACGGTAAGGATTTCGACCGATTTGACGTCATGGGTGGGTGGCCCGCCCCAAATACCACCTACCAACACCCCGACCCCCACCCATTACCCCCGGGGTGGCACCCCGAGGGGTGAAAATGGGGTATGGACCATTTTCGAGAACGGTAAGGATTTCGACCGATTTGACGGTATGGGTGGGTGGCCCGCCCCAAATAGCACCTAGAAACACCCCGACCCCACCCGACCCCAAATACCACCTTGAAACACCGGTGGTGATGGGTGGGGGTCGGGTTGTTTCTAGGAGGTATTTGGGACGGGCCACCCATCCATGCCGTCAAATCGGTCGAAATCCTTACCGTTCTCGAAAATGGTCCATATCCCATTTTCACCCCCAGGGGTGATGGGTGGGGGTCGGGGTGTTTCTATGTGGTATTTGGGGCGGGCCACCCACCCATGCCGTCAAATCGGTCGAAATCCTTACCGTTCTCGAAAATGTTCCATACCCCATTTTCACCCCCTCGGGGTGGCACCACCGGGAGTGATGGGTGGGGGGTCGGTGTGTTTCTCTGTGGTATTTGGGGCGGGCCACCCACCCATGGCGTCAAATCGGTCGAAATCCTTACCGTTCTCGAAAATGGTCTATACCCCATTTTCACCCCCTCGTGTGGCACCCCCCCCCCCGGGTGATGGGTGGGGGTCGGGGTGTTTCTAGGTGGTATTTGGGACGGGCCACCCACCCATGCCGTCAAATCGTTCGAAATCCTTACCGTTCTCGAAAATGGTCCATATCCCATTTTCACCCCCAGGGGTGATGGGTGGGCGTCGGGGTGTTTCTAGGTGGTATTTGAGGCGGGCCACCCACACATGCCGTCAAATCGGTCGAAATCCTTACCGTTCTCGAAAATGGTTCATACCCCATGTCTGTGGCACCACCGGGAGTGATGGATGGGGGGGTCGGTGTGTTTCTATGTGGTATTTGGGGCGGGCCACCCACCTATGGCGTCAAATCGGTCGAAATCCTTACCGTTCTCGAAAATGGTCCATACCCCATTTTCTCCCCCCTCGGGGTGGCACCCCGGGGGTGATGGGTGGGGGTCGGGATGTTTCTAGGTGCTATTTGGGGCGGGCCACCCACCCATGCCGTCAAATCGGTCGAAATCCTTACCGTTCTCGAAAATGGTTCATACCCCATGTCTGTGGCACCACCGGGAGTGATGGATGGGGGGTCGGTGTGTTTCTATGTGGTATTTGGGGCGGGCCACCCACCTATGGCGTCAAATCGGTCAAAATCCTTACCGTTCTCGAAAATGGTCCATACCCCATTTTCTCCCCCTCGGGGTGGCACCCCGGGGGTGATGGGTGGGGGTCGGGATGTTTCTAGGTGCTATTTGGGGCGGGCCACCCACCCATGCCGTCAAATCGGTCGAAATCCTTACCGTTCTCGAAAAATGGTCCATACCCCATTTTCACCCCCTCGTGTGGCACCCCCCCCCCCCCGGGTGATGGGTGGGGGTCGGGGTGTTTCTAGGTGGTGTTTGGGGCGGGCCACCCACACATGCCGTCAAATCGGTCAAAATCCTTACCGTTCTCGAAAATGGTTCATACCCCATTTTCACCCCCTCGGGGTGGCACCACCGGGAGTGATGGGTGAGGGGTCGGTGTGTTTCTAGGTGCTATTTGGGGCGGGCCACCCACCGATGCCGTCAAATCGGTCGAAATCCTTACCGTTCTCGAAAAATGGTCCATACCCCATTTTCACCCCCCCCCCCCCGGTGTGATGGTGGGGGTCGGGGTGTTTCTAGGTGGTATTTGGGGCGGGCCACCCACCCATGCCATCAAATCGGTCGAAATACTTACCGTTCTCGAAAATGGTCCATACCCCATTTTCACCCCCATCGGTTGGCACCCCCCGTGGGTGATGGGTGGTGGTCGGGGTGTTTCTAGGTGGTATTTGGGGCGGGCCACCCACCCATGCCGTCAAATCGGTCGAAAGCGACATTTTTGAAAATAAGGAATATGGAATAAGGAATAAGTTCCAATTGTCATGTCTGTGCATGCTGTTGTTTACGCAATCATAGTACACATTGAGGACAATATACTATTTACCCGCTGATTACATTTGCATATGAACACAACTGTACATATTTTAATATTCCATCTGTTGTTGGCGATTTGACCACATATTAATATTTTTGCAACGAACACCGTCCGTGCCTTTAATTATTATAACCAATACCATGTACTGATATACATATACATATAGCTAACAAAATTAACGACATTAGGAAGACTCTTGAAATAATCCGACCTTAGGGAGACATCTCGACACAGCTATATATATTTTAATATTCAATCTGTTCATCTCCGTCAAAAACCGCCATAAACAGAAATAGTAAAATATAGGCAGAATGTGTTGTTATATCATACAGAAATATGTCATAAACAGTATGTTATTGTCAATTGTTTTCACTTTGTTGTGCAAGCAAAAGGAAAAACCCGTTACGTTTCCTGGCTTTTGTTTAGATCCGGATATGGTAAGCATATAGAGCGTTCTTTGTTACTGTTTTTCTTATATGGAAATAATGAAGAGCGTTCATGTAATGTTTGTGAGATTAACCAATATGACTGCGTTGTGTTATGTAAACAGAAGCAAAACTTCTGTAACACGAGCAGGCTGTTGTTCACACAACCATCGTACACCTTGAGAACAATATACTATTTACGCGCTGATTATGTTTGCATATGAACACAACTATATATTTTTTAATATTCCTTCTGTTGGTGGCGATTTGAACACATGAATATTTCTGCAACGAACGCCGCCCGTGTCTTTAATTATTATAACCAATGCCGTGTACTGATATACATATACATATAGCTAACAAAATTAACGACATTAGGGAGACTCTTGAAATTATCCGACCTTATGGAGACATCTCGGCACAGATATATATATTTTAATATTCCATCTGTTGGTGGCGATTTGAACACATATGAATATTTCTGCAACGAACGCCGCCCGTGCCTTTAATTATTATAACCAATACCATGTAATGATATACATATACCTAACAACATGAACGACATTAGGGAGATTCTTGAAATAATCTGACCTTAGGGAGACATCGCAATATATCATTTTCCATGCAACGTGCAGCTTCTGGGTATATTGAGAGCATTTGGTATTAATAACAATACAAAAATATTTTATTAGTAGTACGTGCCACTCGTTGACCCCAATCGTAAAATTGGGCGTAAGTGTATTTTGAGTATGTTAGTACTATAGTACTATATATTTGAGAATCGTTGATAAAAATGGGCGTAAGTATATTTACGATATTTGAGCTTCACATGTAGTTGCTTTGTAATCTCGGCCGTGCGCAAATAAAACTAATTCATAGAACAGTATGTGTGTATATTGTTGGTGAAGTTGCTTTGTAATCTCGGCCGACACATCAACTAAATAATCTCAGCTTAAGACGGCTAAATTATATGTTTACAGGTTCAGACAGGCATACATCTTACTGCAAAATAATCTCGGCCGACTATTAAATGTCTGCAACCGAATAATTTGGTTAAGACGGCTTAACCAAATTATTTTCGTAAAGATTCAGACACACATACATCTTGTATTTTGTGGCCAACTATTTGTTTGTTAATAGTTTCAAACAAATTTTAATATTTGTTCATGAAACTCTTTCACTTGCTCTTTTTCTTCTCTTCTCTTGCTCATGAGTCTCATGAGCAAGAGAAGAGGAGAAAAAGAGCAAGTGAGCAAGAGGTTAGGAAAAAAGAGCAAGTGAGCAAGGAAAAAAAGAGCAACTGAGCAAGAGGTGAGCAAGTGAGCAAACTCGTGAGCAAGAGAAGAGGAGAAAAAGAGCAAGTGAGCAAGAGGTGAGGAAAAAAGAGCAAGTGAGCAAGGAAAAAAAGAGCAACTGAGCAAGAGGTGAGCAAGTGATCATGTCGATAATAAAAAGCAGGATTTTATAGATAGAAAAGAATTTTGTCACAATATTGTCATCAACTCAATCAACACCCCCGTGTTCGTGGTATCGCCAAAACCGAGGGTATCGCCAAAACAAAGAATATGGGAAAGTCATTTTCACGTATATGATATGGGGATATGTTTGTTTCCCACCGTAATACAGACATCGAGCATCGTATGTGTATGTCCACACGAAGCATGAGTATTTATCCACCAGTTGTCAATCAGTTTTCCCAGATCAGACCATTAATTTGTTTTTGGCGAATTTTTTCAATGGTGTTTTTGCTTTTGCTCACTCAAATTTTCGAGAACAACCATTCACTAGTATAGTTCCTGGACATCCACGCTTCCAAAACAAATGCCGGTATATAGTTGAATCTGTCAATGAAGCATAGGATTTGACAGAATTTAATAAATCCTTGTCGTTCTCAATATCCGCGCGATATGAAGGGACCACTGTCGCTCCAGAAAGATGCGAACGGCACAGATGAAGATGCGCCAAACGCCTAGTTTCTGCGCAGTAAATATGCGTTTTACTTAAGGAGTTCTGATGAGTTTTCGAGTGTTTTTATGTGTATCTGAGACTGATCAATTGGACTGCGAATGTCAACTGAAATATGAATCGATAACATATTCGAAATAATGTGTGCATATTATATTATGAATGTATTTCAATTGAAATTAATTGAACATCCATCTCAGCATTCAGATTTGCGATCTCAATAACGTGAATGAATGATAACGCGATGCCTTTATCACACGCACGTGAATGCTGCCGTTCGCATGCATGCAGCTAATCGGATATTCGTTTACTATTAACATGCTTGGAGTTTGTATATAGACCACACATGCCGGACGACACGCTACGGCGTATCAACGATTTGTTATAATCATGTTTATTTTACAGACTTTATGACTCGTTGTCACTCGAGTAGACCGTTACGCGACAATGAAACCGAATCATCTTATCGAATATACATATATCGTATTGCTCCAAATTATGCATTCTGGCTTTTTTAAGAGTTATTAGATAAAATTGTAACGATTCTTGTAACATCCGAACATATATCATCACTACCAAGTACCAAGTACCATAAGTACCAAGATATTTCAACACGTACATATTATTGAAATTGAAACCAACAACTCGTGATACAGTCGAAATAAACAAGACCACGTGTTGCAAATGTTGATCAATTGAACAGTGCGTGCATACATGTCCACTGGCCAATCAACCTCGACGAACTTATGACGTTATTTGATTGAACGATAATGTGATTGTTTTGAGTGACAACGTGTCACAACGGCTGTGTATGACTTGGTTGTCGGAAATAATATCAAACTTTTGCGGTCGTTTTAATTGTACTGTCTACTTTGGCGGTTCTATTGTGAAATAACGCGTGGCATTATAAGAAATAAATATTCATATTAAGCCTATGCAGTTATAAGACAAATATACCATATAACCGGCTGTGCGTTGTATATTTTGTTTTCAAACTTTTCGGTCATAACTGCAGACCATTAATCGAAACAAGAGTCATTTCTGACCTCGTTAAACTAAGAATGATAACGTTAAAATATTGAATCTACCAAAACAATAACACATGTATATCCCGTACGATGACCTCATGTAATAGTTCCCAAGATGATGGAGATTTATGCATAATTTCATTTAGATTGTTGTGTGCAAATCTCAGCTATATTACTTTTTTTCAAAATAAGTGAAAAAGAATAATTCTAGAACTTAACAAGCCGAAAACTAAATCTGCGAACAATACGAATTGAACGTCATCGTGACGCTGAACATCCATAACAGTTTTGGTTAGAACCATAAACCAAACTCAGGACGGAGACCCTTATAAGATAAGATTCATTTCGGTTAAAAATACATATCAATTACAGTATATGCAACCTATACGATAACATAATGAAGTCTTGTGTAAATATTATGCCCACAAAATATGTGGTCCTATGGGCTAAATTAGAAAAGTTATAAACTATTGTGTAATTTACATGTGCACATAACAATCATGGCAGTATACACATGTTCCACAGTGAAGTGTTTATTATAAATAGCAGTAACTTTGTTGTGTGTTTGTTCATATATGTTCGGATGTTTAGTGTGTTAACATAGAATCGTTTCAATTTTATCTGATGACTCTTAAAAAAGCCAGAATTGCATAATTTGGAGCAATATGATATATATATAAATATATATATATATATATATATATATATATATTCGATACGATGATTCGGTTTCATTGTCGCGTAACGGTCTACTCGAGTGGGAACCAGTCATAAAGTCTGTAAAATAAACATGATTATAACAAATCGTTGATACGCCATAGCGTGTCGTCTGGCATGTGTGGTCTATATACAAACTCCAAGCATGTTAAAATTTGAGTGAGCAAAAGCAAAAACACCATTGAAAAAAATCGCCAAAATAAATTAATGGTCTGATCTGGGAAAACTGATTGACAACTGGTGGATAAATACTCATGCTTCGTGTGGACATACACATACGATGCTCGATGTCTGTATTACGGTGAGAAACAAACATATCCCCATATCATATACGTGAAAATGACTTTCCCATATTCTCGGTTTTGGCGATACCCTCGGTTTTGGCGATACCACGTACACGGGGGTGATCAAGATCTCAACGAAACGCATTATTGACATCGATAACTATCATGGTGCATTGGCATTCATGGCCAGACAAATTTAATTCGTGGATTTTAGAGTCGGTTGTGGCCAGATATCAAAATTAATAAGAGTAAGCTGTACACGAGAGCAATTACAATCATGGATAATAGAACAGGTACCTTGACGAATACGTTTCAAACAGAACGTGGTCGTCTACATATGAATCTCGTTAAATGGATAGGAATTACTATTATGGTAATCACTGTGTCACTACCATTTATTTTAGTTCCAAAGAAGATACCACGTGAGTCGGTTGACTATGAATTACTTCATACTAATATGTCACACCCCCATGATTACGAACAACACCCGTGTGTTTTCGTGAAAAAGTTGACAATACGATCAAACATTACTGTTACAGTATGTAATAATCAAGGACACATTTATACAGACATTAGGCGAGTTGTGAATAACACTCCGACGATTATAGGTATTCCGTTAAATTAGAACCAGTGGTCAATCTTCAAGCATATAGTCAGTGATATCGATAAAACTATAAGAGAAGAAGAATAATGATTCTCTTTGAAATTTTTTATTTTTTTTTAGAAACTATAGTCATATGGATAATTATTATCTGTACCTGACTAGCGACGATTCGATTAATAAATATCCAGATAATGGATTTTTATAAGACGCGATAAACTTTCTAAAATAAATGCAGGAAAAGAGTGACTTGTACACTACATTTGAAGAAACATGTCGATCCCGTATATTCCAACAGATATTGAAAAGTGGAGAAAACATTTCAGAGACATGATTGATGGGAAGTTAACGCCAGATAATAAGGGTCGCTACTTTATTGCCAGAACTAAAAATAGTGATAGTGAAGAAGACGTTCTAAAACCACATATTAACGTAGTGACGCCCGTCGCGCAAGCGATTGAAATGGCTAAGGTCGAAGTTGCAGCAAATAAGTTGACAAACACACGTAAAGCGTCCAAAAAAAACCAACAAGAGAGTGTTAGCTGGAGGTTTGTCTAATAATAATAAGAAAATGAAAAGCGAATTGTCATTCGATTAGCCAAATCATGAATGAATACAGAGAGTACCATACTGATAAATTGGCATTATTTGAATCACCAGCTGTCAAAGATCTATGCCCTAGACCCGGGACGAACGTACTCTTAACGCGACGGTTGTATACCAGACCATATTCTCTCTTTTTATCGCTACTTATAAGAGTGATCGTTCTTCCAATAATTCGCGATAATGCACGGGTGTCATATATGCGGAAATATTTTATCGACGAACTGCAATCTACAAAGACATAAACAGATTAAACACGGAGTTATGCCCGGGACAAAAACAGATTTCTTCGGAGAAGATACCGATGACCTAGAATCTGATATCGTTCCCCGTTCATCTTCATCTGAATCTAGAACCGCTTCGTCAGATTCAGAAGATGATAATGTCGCCGGTAGTAGAACGGTATTCGGTCGTAAGAAAGCTGCGCGATGTGTCAACGAGATTGACACATTCAAAAGTATGATGAAACGCGTCACCAATGATGCGAAAGGAGAAGAGAGCGTGTCGGGAGAAGAAAGCATGTCGGGAGAAGAGGCTACAATCGACACATAGTTTGCTCTCTTTCTCAAAAATTATAGACGATTAATAGAATACCAGTATCGATTGAAAACATCACCCATACATAACATGATCATGAAGAAAATGGTCAAACTGACCAAACACGGATATAATAATGAATGGGCTGCAGATGAAGCGATGAGAAAATTCAAGAAACTCTTAGAAATAAATCTAACGGTCGAAGATTCTGACAATGATTAAATTTCAATAAACTTCATCAACATGTTATTCACGTCTTCGTTATATATCTATAAGTGGGGAGGGGCCATTGTAGAGCGAGAAACGATACATAAATGGTACATTAAGAGCCCTAAAATTTGAAGTTTAAATATTGTTCTGTGTCTTTTTAACTTTCACCCACTGCGTGTGTATTGTGTTTCTTCAACATTCATTCAAAATGAGTGCCGTGTGTCCCTTTAGAGTGCATTGTGCTCCTTTAATATTCACACACCAATATTACATAATGTCCCTTACCTCGTGTCACTTTAACATTCCACATTATGACGTAGGTCTGTGACAAACATTGAGTGGAAAATCTCTTGTCAAACAAAAGATTTTTACCACGATAGAACCCAGCGAGATATTATTATTGAAAAGATAATCGATTATACATGTATTTATTGGTGATGACATAATTCACATATGGTAGGATATACAATATTTAAAGTGTTCATTTTTAATCCCAGTTGACAGAATCAGACATTTCTTCGGATGAATAGGCACTGTCCAACAGATATGTGTACACCTCCATAAGTTCAATTTCCAGGTCCCAATCCTCGAGCTGGTGTTGGTAACTGTGACATTCTGAACAGGTAAAAGATGATTGTGAGCTAGTACTCCAAAAATCGGCTTCTATGTCCCGATATGAACTTTCCGAAGACCAGTTGTCTGATCCGCTCCCTGATCCGCTCTCTGATCCGCTGTCGTTATTCATTCCATAACGTAATGCCTCAGGCCAGTCGAAAATTGGTTGTTCGTCATCTTCATTATATTGTTCTCCACATACGTGTTGGTCATTTCCAACCATAAATTGCCACAACCATGTTATGCCTAAGCATAAATATTTGAATATATTTTCCATCATCATGTGTATCGTGTGGTAGAATATTATTTTGACAATATATATTTTTTGTCGAGAATATATACCTAAAATCAAATGTGAACAGCTGTACACATATAATTGGTATATAAACTAGATAAGCTATTTCTAAACATCGATTAATAAAATTAACAAAACAGAGTTTCATGAATAAATATTAAAATTTGTTTGAAACTATTAACAAACAAATACATTTAATAGTCGGCCGAGATTATTTTGCAGTAAGATGTATGCCTGTCTGAACCTTTAAACATATAATTTAGCCGTCTTAAGCTGAGATTATTTAGTTGATGTGTCGGCCGAGATTACAAAGCAACTTCACCAACAATATACACACATACTGTTCTATGAATTGGTTTTATTTGCGCACGGCCGAGATTACAAAGCAACTACATGTGAAGCTCAAATATCGTAAATATACTTACGCCCATTTTTATCATCGATTCTCAAATATATAGTACTATAGTACTAACATACTCAAAATACACTTACGCCCAATTTTACGAGTGGCACGTACTACTTTTATTGCTCATATTAAAGATACGGGCGGTGTTGGCGGTGGGTATGCTGTTAAAATATTCATCTCCGTCAAAAACCGCCATAAACAGAAATAGTAAAATATAGGCAGAATGTGTTGTTATATCATACAGAAATATGGCATAAACAGTATGTTATTGTCAATTGTTTTCACTTTGTTGTGCAAACAAAAGGGAAAAAACCGTTACGTTTCCTGGCTTTTGTTTAGATCCGGATAAGATAAGCATAAAGAGCGTTGTTTGTTACTGTTTTTCTTATATGGAAATAATGAAGAGCGTTTATATAATGTTTGAGTGATTAACCAATATGATTGCGTTGTGTTATGTAAATAGAAGCAAAACTTCTGTATAACACGAGCAGGCTGTTGTTTACACAACCATCGTACACATTGAGGACAATATACAATTTAAGCGCCGATTATGTTTGCATATGAACAAAACTATATATATTTTAATATTCCTTCTGATGGTGGCGATTTGAACACATGGATATTTCTGCAACGAACGCCGCCCGTGTCTTTAATTATTATAACAATGCCGTGTACTGATATATATATACATATAGCTAACATTACCGACCTTAGGGAGACTCTTGAAATAATCCGACCTTAGGGAGACATCTCGATATATCATTTTCTATGCAATGTTTGTGTGATTAACCACTATAATTGCGTTGTGTTATGTAAACAGAAGCAAAACTTCCGTAACACGAGCATGCTGTTGTTTACGCAATCAACGTACACATTGAGGACAATATACTATTTACGCGCCGATTACGTTTGCATATGAACAAAACTGTACATATTTTAATATTCCATCTGTTGGTGGCGATTTGACCACATATTAATAGTTCTGCAACGAACGCCGCCCGTGCCTTTAATTATTATAACCAATGCCATGTACTGATATACATATAGCTAACAAAATTAACGACATTAGGGAGACTCTTGAAATAATCAGACACTAGGGAGACATTTCGACACAGCTATATATATATTAATATTCCGGTTGGTGGCGATTTGAACACATATGAATATTTCTACAATGAATGCCGCCCGTGCCTTTAATTATTATAACCAATAATGTAATGATATACATATACATATACATATACAACATTATCGACCTTAGGGAGACTCTTGAAATAATCCGACCTTAGGGAGACGTCTCAATATATCATTTTCCATGAAACGTGCAGCTTCTGGGTATGGTGAGAGCATTTGGTATTAATAAAACAAAATCATCTTTTATTGCTCATATTAAAGATACGGGCGTGTTGGCGGTGGTATGCTGTTAAAATATTCAGCTCCGTCAAAAACCGCCATAAACAGAAATAGTAAAATATAGGCAGAATTTGTTGTTATATCATACAGAACTATGGCATAAACAGTATGTTATTGTCAATTGTTTTCACTTTGTTGTGCAAACAAAAGGAAAAAAAAACGTTACGTTTCCTGACTTTTGTATAGATCCGGATATGGTAAGCATAAAGAGCGTTCCTTGTTACTGTTTTTCTTATATGGAAATAATGAAGAGCGTTCATGTAATGTTTGTGAGATTAACCAATATGACTGCGTTGTGTTATGTAAACAGAAGCAAAACTTCTGTAACACGAGCAGGCTGTTGTTCACACAACCATCGTACACCTTGATGACAATATACAATTTACGCGCTGATTATGTTTTCATGTGAACACAACTATATATTTTTTAATATTCCTTCTGATGGTGGCGATTTGAACACATGGATATTTCTGCAACGAACGCCGCCCGTGTCTTTAATTATTATAACCAATGCCGTGTACTGATATACATATAGCTAACATTACCGACCTTAGGGAGACTCTTGAAATATTCCGACCTTAGGGAGACATCTCGATATATCATTTTCTATGCAACGCGTAGCTTCTGGGTAAGGTGGCAGCATTTGTTATTAATCGAAAAAAACATCTTGTATTGCTATATTAAAGATACCGGCGGTGTTGGCAATCATCGCACACCTTGAGGACAGCATACTATTACACAATACACCGTTTACGCCTCATTATGTTTGCATATGAACAATACTGTACATACTTTAATATTCCATCTGTTGGTGGCGAGACATCTCGATATATCATTTTCTATGAAACGCAGAGCTTATGGGTATGGTGAGAGCATTTGGTATCAATCGAATTAATGCGTTGTGTTATGTAAACAGAATCAAAACTGACGTAACACGAGCATGCTGTTGTTTACGCAATCATCGTACACATTGAGGACAATATACTATTTACGCGCTGATTACGTTTGCATATGAACAAAACTGTACATATTTTAATATTCCATATGTTGGTGGCGATTTGACCACATTTTAATATTTCTGCAACGAACACCGCCCGTGCCTTTAATTATTATAACCAATCCCATGTACTGATATACATATAGCTAACAAAATTAACGACATTAGGGAGACTCGTGAAATAATCCGACCTTATGGAGACATCTCGACACAGCTATATATATTTTACTATTCCATCTGTTGGTGGCGATTTGAACACATATGAATATTTCTGCAACGAACGCCGCTCGAGCCTTTAATTATTATAACCAATACCATGTAATGATATACATATACCTAACAACATGAACTACATTAGTGAGATTCTTGAAATAATCTGACCTTAGGGAGACATCTCAATATATCATTTCCATGCAACCCGCAGCTTCTGGGTATGGTGAGACCATTTGGTATTAATAATAATTAAAAAAATCTTTTATTGCTCATATTAAAGATACGGGCGGCGTTGGCGGTGGGTATGCTGTTAAAATATTCATCTCCGTCAAAAACCGCCATAAACAGAAATAGTAAAATATAGGCAGAATTTGTAGTTATATCATACAGAAATATGGCATAAACAGTATGTTATTGTCAATTGTTTTCACTGTGTTGTGCAAACACAAGAACAAAACCGTTACGTCTCCTGGCTTTTGTTTAGATCCGGATATGGTAAGCATAAAGAGCGTTCTTTGTTACTGTTTTTCTTATATGGAGATAATGAAGAGCGTTTATATAACGTTTGTGTGATTAACCAATATGATTGCGTTGTGTTATGTAAACAGAAGCAAAACTTCTGTAACACGGGCAGGCTGTTGTTTACACAACCATCGTACACATTGAGGACAATATACTATTTACGCGCCGATTATGTTTGCATATGAACCAAACTATATATATTTTAATATTCCTTCTGATGGTGGCGAATTGAACACATGAATATTTCTGCAACGAACACCGCCCGTGTCTTTAATTATTATAACCAATGCCGTGTACTGATATACATATACATATAGCTAACAACATTACCGACCTTATGGAGACTCTTGAAATAATCCGACCTTAGGGAGACATCTCGATATATCATTTTCTATGCAAAGCATTGCTTCTGGGTGTGGTGGGAGCATTTGGTATTAATAAAAAAACATGTTTTATTGCTATATTAAAGATACTGGCGGTGTTGTCGGTGTACATGCTGTGAAAATATTCACCTCCGTTAAATGTGTTATGTAAACAAAAGCAAAACACGTCATGTTTCCTGGGTTTTGTTTAGATCCGGATATGGTAAACATAAAGAGCGTTATTTGTTACTACTTTCCTTATTTGGAAATAATTAACAGACTCTTGAAATAAACCGACCTTAATGGGACATCTCGATATATCATGTTCTATGCAGCGCGTGGCTTCTGGGTAAGGTGAGAGCATTTGTTATTAATCGAACAAAAAATTATTTTATTGCTATATTAAAGATACGGGCGGTGTTGGCAATCATCGTACAACTTGGGGACAATATACTCTTTACGTGCTGATTATGTTTGCATATGAACAAAACTGTACATATTTTAATATTCCATATTATGTACACAAAGGAAAAAACCGTTACGTTTCCTTGCTTTTGTTTATATCCGGATATGGGCATCGCAAAATGGGGGGGGGCGGACAGCGGAGCGCGTTACATGCCCCTGTGATTCAAACCCAGCATTAAAATCATGGTCATGATCAGTCCAAACATATGACTAAAGTTCGAATATTAGATAATAATAGCTGAGAACCTGGTGTGAATTGAACTGTGGTGGGTTCTCAAGCATATCTACCCCTGCACGTCAGAACAAAATTATGCCATTAAACGGCATGAGTGGCTTGAGGGTGGAAGTGGACCATCATCCCACAGCGAAATCAACCAGGCCAACAGGTCGTCGATGTCTGCAATCACATTACCACAACTACCGGTACATGTTTAAATTTGTAATGGATTAGTTTTTCATGAATGCAGTAGTAGGTACAATATGTACATGTAGTGACTATATACGATTACGAATATATCAATCCAAATTCTAACATGGTATTTTAGTGTGATGACACAGACATGGCGTAGCACATGTAGTGCCCTGTATATATATCACAGCAGAAGTTTCCTTAGAATTAATGGATGGAAATGGAATGCACCTTAATATTTGAGTCGGACATAAATTAACTATTTACCTTAGCTGAAGGCAATCAGTGCAATACTAGTATACATGTATGATGTAAGCTATGTAGAAAAAGAAATTATTGAATGAAGTGTAGTGAATATGATGCGTCACTTTAATATTTGAGTCGGATATTACCTTAGCTAAAGGCAACAAGAGGTACGCTGTCTCGTGGCATTTGTCCCCGACGGTAGCAATTCGGATTAAGCATGGACAAAACTGCGGATATCTGAGGAAATCTATATGACCATTCCATAAGAAGTTCGTACTAGAAATTCCGGAAACCGAAATACAAGCGATATGGAAACCCAAAAAACAAGCGAAAATTCAAAAATCATCAGATAATTCCCAAATTCGCACTTGACATGTATTTCATATAACTGATCCATAAAAATACGGGATTTGCAATCGTACCACCAAAGCTCATGCTATCCTCTGGAAACCCAAAAAACAAGAGAAAAATTTGAATTTTCTAAATTGAAAAAAGGGCCATAACTCTGGCAAAAATCACCACATCATACCCAAATTCGCTCTTGACATGTATTTTCATATAACTGTTCCAAGAAAATACGGGATTTGCAATCGTACCACCAAAGCTCACGCTGTCATCTCGAAACCCAAAAAACAAGAAAAAAATTGAATTTTCTAAATAAAAAAAGGGCCATAACTCTGGTGAAAATGGGTGGACGAAACCTGCGCTATGCATGTAGCTGTTCCCCCACACTGCTCTATCACCATACCAAATAACAGCTAAATCTGCCAAGCGGTTGCTGAACAATAATGCTAAATGTTTGTACGGACGGACGGACGGACGGATGCACGGGTGGAGACGTCGACTATATACCCACCGACTTGTCAAGTCGGGGGCATAATAATGCAATAAGTGATGTAGAAACGGAAATAATGAATGAAGTGTACCATAATAAATATGAAGCGTTTTAATGAAATATCGATTGGGTGGAAAAGAAATGTCACTTTAATAGTTAATGATGATATACATGTAGAATTATAGATTATCCTCATTGAAGACGATCAATGCAATGAGCAGTGTAGAAATGGAAAAATGTTGCCTGAATGAATCGATGTATTTGAACAAAAAGTCTCACTTTAATGAAATGTTGAGATGATGGAATCAACGATGAATTTCCTTTAATGAAGAAAACAATGATGAAATTGGTTTACATGTATAGCAGCTGAAAATGTGAATTGACTGGAATGTAATTAATATGAAAGTGTCAATGACACTGTAACTCAACTAGGAAAGGGAATAATTTCATGTGTTACAGTCAATGAAGCGATTAGGAATGTGGAAAGTTGAAAGGCCTAGTTATGCAAATATTAAAATCCAAGATGGCCGCGACAGCCATGATTTTTTTGCCAAATGACCCAAAAAAGACTCCTTCCCATTAACATGTCATTGTTAACATCCTTCACAAATTTCATGATGATCCGACAATAGATACGACCTGTAGCCTGTGTCAAAGGATTTAGTCGTGTAAAGAATAAAATACAAGATGGCTGCTGGCGGCCAGGTTTTTTGGTTGAATGACCTTAAAGTAAATCGTTTCCCATCTACATGTAATTGTTAACATCCATGACAAATCTCATGATGATCGGACCAAAGAAACGACTTGTAGCCTTTGCCAACGGATTTAGTCATACAAACAAGTAAAATCCAAGATGGCTGCTGGCAGCCATGTATTTTGGCCGAACGACCCCAAACTTACTCGTTTCCCATCTTCATGTCATGTCAATTTTAACATCCATGACAAATTTTATGAAAGTGTCAATGACACAGTAGCTCAACTTAGGTAGGGAAATAATTTAATGGTTGACAGTAAATGGAGGAATAGGAAAGGTGCTAATTGAAATGTCAACATGTGCGAAAGGATTTAGTCATGCAACGAGTAAAATCCGAGATGACTGCTGGCGGCCATGTTTTTCTGCCAAATTACCCCAAAATGACTCGTTCCGATCTACATGTCATTGTTAACATCCATGACAAATTTCATGAAGTTCCGACCAAAGCTACGACCTGTAGCCCGAGCCAAAGGATTTAGTCATGCAAAGAGTTAAATCCAAGATGGCTGCTGGCGGCCATGTATTTTGGCCGAACGACCCCAAAATCACTCGTTCCCATCTACATGTCAATACTAACATCTATGACATATTTCATGATGATCAGACGAACAGTAGTTACGACCTGTAGCCCGCGCCATTGGATTGAATTTTGAAATCCAAGATGGCCGCCAGCGGCCATGTTTTTCGGCCAAATGACCCCAAAATGACTTGTTGCCCCATCTACATGTCATTGTTAATATCCATGACAAATATCATGAAGTTCCGACCAAAGCTACGACCTGTAGCCCGTGCCAAAGGATTTAGTCATGCAAAGAGTAAAATCCAAGATGGCTGCTGGCGGCCATGCTTTTTGGCCGAACGACCCCAAAATGGCCCGTTCCCATCTGCCTGTCATTATTAACATCCATGACAAATTTTATGATAATCAGACGAACAGTACGACATGTAGACCACGCCAATTTGATTTAATTTTGAAATCCAAGATGTCAGCCAGCTGCCATGATTTTTGGCTGAATGACCACAAAGGGATTCTTTTCCATCTACATGTCATTGTTAACATCCATGACAAATTTCTTGAGGATCCTACCAAAGCTACGACCTGTAGCCCGCGCCAAAGGATTTAGTCATGCAAAGAGTGAAATCAAAGATGGCTGCTGGTGGCCATGTTTTTTGGCCGAACGACACCAAAATGACTCGTTAACATCCATGACAAATTTCACGATGATCAGACAAACAGTACGACATGTAGACCGCGCCAATCGATTTAATTTTGAAATCCAAGATTGCTGTCAGAGGACATGTTTTTTGGCCAATGACCCCACAATGACTTGTTCCCATCTACATGTCAAGTCAACATTCATGACAAATTTCATAAAGATCAGACCAACGGTACGACCTGTAGCCCGCGCCAAAGGAAATTGTTGACGGACACACACACGCACACACGGACGACGTTGAGCTAATAATGAATATGTGATGTGTCGCTTTTAATGAATTCGCAATGACAGCAGTATGGAAACAGTCACTGCGGTGGAGTTACGATACATGCCGTTAGGTTATTATACACGGTCTACAGGTATTAGCGGGTTGTCACACCAAACGTTGAAGAAAATTATGATATATGTCCATGAGGATCTTTTTAAAGCATATTTGTATATGAGCATATACCTACATGTATATGAGCGAGTTCATGATGAAGGACATGATCACTCATGAAATTGAACCCAAGACCCAAGACATATAATACATGTACCCCGCTGGACGAAACAAGTGTCCATTTGGCACCGCGGTGTATTTGCCGTTCGGCTGCTGTGTCAGAGAGTTTGTAACTGCAGTTGAGCACCGCGGCCCAACGGCAAGTACGTACTAGTACACTGCGGCCGAAAGGCAACTACCCTCACGGTCGAATGGCATGTACACTGTGGTTAGATTTCTGGTTTGTATTGTCTTTTTTCAGTTTGATGAAAGTGCACCGTGGCAAATACACCATGCCGAATAGCAATTACACTGCGGCCCAACTGTACATGTAGTTAGCGGGTGGAGCCGCGATGTAGTTGCATTTCGGCCGCGGTGGCAATGCTAAATGATAAATAACGAGGATGACGATCACAACGAAGAAAAATACCGACCGATGACAAAAAATTACTGATGACAAAAAACAAATGGCCAACGACTAACACGATGTCGAACGATCGATGACGAAAAATTATTGATGACGAAAAACAAACAGCCAAAGACAAACACGATGTTCAATGATCAACGACGAAAAATGTCTTGATGACAAACACATCGACCCAGGCCTGCAGGTTTCAAAATTATGTGTAACCTATGGTACATGTATTTGTTTTTCACCTGGTTTGTGCTTAGGTAATTCTAGTCCAAATCGACGGGATATAATTTACCCTGCTGGACAAAACAAGTTTCCACTTGACTATGACTATGACTATGACTATGATTATTTATTCATAACTCATTCATATGATATATACAATTATATACACAGTGTAATAGTATAACATTCAATGAGCTATCGGGGACAGCATAACAAAGAAGGTTGTCTACCTGCCGTCCCCGTTGAAAAGTAATATAACTATACATGTAATAATAATTTTAATTTATCTAGGTTTTGTCTTGTTAACTTTAAACATTGGTATATAAATGTCTGTTTTTAAATAAATAATAGTATAATTCGTTTGTCGTTCACCGTTCATCGCTCAGTTTGTGATATGGTATGTAAAGTACAAGCATGTGGAATATGGATATGTGGATGAGGCCAGCGGAGAACCATGATAATTGTTTAACCAATGGGTCGGATAAGGCATTCGAATAATACATTCATGTATTTCCTGCGATAGGGTGATGATGCACATGTATTATCTATCCTTCTCTCTTGTTATACAATGTCAGTTATCGCTATACGAATACTATACTACTTATTAACATCGTTGCAGTCAGGACAATTTTTGTATGTACATTTGGGATTCAGTTGATATGAAGATAGCCTATTTCGAGAGTAATCATTTTTGAACATTGTTCATGTTGGAAGACGTTTTAGTTTGTCGTCCAGGTAATTCCACATCTTCGGAAGATAGTGTTCTGGTAAGTTTTCCGAGAAGACCCTTTTCGGTGTCCCAGATTTGAGCATACCATCTTGTCGCGTGTCATTTTGGGAACTTGTGAAGAAATTTTCAAATGAATTTGATAACTGGTCGTGAAACCAGTCATGCACAATGAGATTTGAATGCAGGGTATAGATATCATTAAATTTTAAAATGTCATTTGTTTTAAATAGCGGATCTGTGTGACTATTGAATTTTTTATTGTTTATTATGCGCATGGATTTTTTTTGCAGTTTGAATACTCTATCACTTTTATTCGAATTTCCCCATATATGTATAGCATACATCAAATGACTGTGAACTATTGCATAGTATAACGATTTGAGTGCTTCGCGTGGTAAGAAGTGTTTAACTTTATTCAGACTATAATTTGCACTGGCAATTCTAGCGCACACATGATTTATGTGATGATGAAATTTCAAATTTTCATCCAATTTCACACCTAAATAAGTTAATGATTGTTCGTGTCTCGTGTTACCAACGTGTGTAATTTCGGTGTTGTTGATCATAAGTGATAGATTATCGCCCCTATGCGAGTTGTTCATAGGATGAAAGAGAATATATTTACATTTTGAAGGATTTATTTGTATATAATTTGCACAACACCATTCGAAGAATTTTGATATTTCGGTATTCATATACGCTTTTAAGTCGTGTGTGTTATTACCATATGTATATAGGGTTGTATCGTCAGCAAATGAAAGTAGCGAGAGGGTGGTTGCATCTTTCATGTCGTTAACATAAATTAGAAAAAGAAGAGGTCCTAAAATTGACCCCTGGGGCACTCCACAACTAACATCTAAAGTTTCACAGAGTGTATTTTTAAAGCATACACATTGTTGTCTATTAACTAAATAGCTACGAAACCAGTCGTTTGTAAGACCTATAATTCCATAGTGGGATAGTTTAGATAAGAGTATTTCATGATTTATAGAGTCAAATGCTTTCGAAAAATCAACGAATAATGCTAATGTTGAATCTCTAGATATTTGGTCATTATTTTGTGCAACTGAACTTAGGAGTTGAATTATTGGATGGTAGGTTGAGTGTTTGCTACGAAAACCATACTGGTGTTCGTACAATATATCATTGTCGTTAAGAAAGTCTCTGAGTCTGATGGCCATTATTTTTTCCATAATATTGGAAAATATAGGAAGTATACTTATCGGTAGATAATTATTGAAATTAGAATTATCGCCCTTTTTAAAGACTGGAATAACTTTCGCCAGTTTCATATCATCTGGAAATTTCCCCACTTTGAATGAACGATTAATTATGTGGACCAGTGGTTGTACTACTTCATTAATTGTTACTTTCATAAGTTTGCTGGAAATATTATTTAAATCAAGAGTATGTTTTGGTTTTATTTTGAATGCTGTTAGGATTACTTCTTGCTCATTTGTAGGGAGAAGTTTAAAAATATGTGGATAATGGCCCGTAAGATAATCTACATGTGAGTTTTCAGTATGAGGTATCGAGTTGACTATGTTGTGTCCAACATTAACAAAGAATGAATTGAAATGGGATGCAATCTCTTTTGGGTCAGATATGCGTTCGCCAGTTAGCATTGCCACCGCGGCCGAAATGCACTACATTGTACACCGCGGCTCCACTGGCTAACTACAGTTGGGCTGCGGTGTACTTGCCACAAAAACATGACTGATGACAAATGAACAAAGGAAGAAAACAAACGACCAACAATAAACTACCAAGAACAACGACAAACTACCAAGAACGAAAAACGACAGACGATAACCAAACACGAATGACGACAAACACACTGACTGTGACACTGACAACCAACGAATGACGACGACAAATTGTCAAATGATGAAAAACGATTAAATGAAATAACTATAACAATTTAATTTTTAAAGCAAACAGACCTACCTTTATTGGCTTTAAAAAAAACTTGGATTTGGAGAAAAATGCACCCAGGAGCACGCATTGTGGTAATTTGTGCTGTTGTGTTCACAACACCACCAGAATCCTCATTAGAAATCACTCCCTTGAACTTAAGTTGAAGTTGAAGATGGTAACTAGGAAACATACTACAATTTCAGTATCCATCTGTCCATTACAATTTACACGTAACACAGAATTCTTTCTTTCATTTTGTTTTATCTTTCTTTCATTTTTTTTCAATTTCCATGTTCGAAGTTGAACTTCGAACTTGTTGGTTGATTGAATGATTCTGGAATCTTGATCATTGTTGTCTGTCACAGTTTACATTGTAGCCTAACTCAATAACTGTCGATTGTCACGAAATCAAGCGATTGATTGCGCGTACACTCGAACAATTGTGAAAAATGTTAGCCATGAAGCGAATGTGAAGGCCTTATCGGTCTGTGGGATATACGGAAGTAATTTCCGATCGAGTAAATGCCGTAAGCCGGATAACACTGACAGGGCGGTCGCTACACGGGGGGTAATTAATTTTAATGCTAATGATCAGATGAAAAGGCTGTAATTAATCCTCGGTAAGACTGAGTCGGGTAAACTTGAAAGTCTGGTACATTCTAGAACCTGGGAATTAATTTGATCAGTTGTTGTTGTTGTCTGAATATTCCTCAGTTATATCTGAGCACCCTTAGTTTATGCTGGATTCTGCGCAGTAACCTCCCGGAAGTCACGTGTGAAATTTACAAAAAAGCATACACGGTATTTTCGCTCTTGGTGTAGAACTATAGAAAAATTATATGACGTCATAATTCACCTGCATTTAGGTATAAACACACACTGGGGTGGTTGCTATTATGGGTAACTCTTTACCAGAAAGATACTGGTTTGGGTTAGAAAGTTCTAAAGTGACGCCGTTGTTGTCAGGGGCAGAACAGGTGAGAGGGCAGAACATTTTGTTTGTCGCCGATTGCCACGTTACTTGTATATAATCATCCACATGATATAAGGAATCTAATGATGTGATTTAAATATGTCAAAACTGGCGCCGTTCGAATCAGGGATGCACGTAAGGGGAGCGGGCACCAAAATTGATAAAACTAATTTTAGCGCAGATGGGCCAACTAGATGGCACCAGAGGGGTCTACTAGGGGTAAATTTTTACGAGAAAGATAATGGTGTGGTTTAGAATTTTCTAAAGTGACGCCGTTGTTGTCAGGGGCAGAAAAGGGGGAGGGCAGAATTTTTTTTTTCGCCGATTGCCACGGAACTTATATATAATCATTCTGGCGATATGAGGCATCTAATGGTGTGGTGTGGATATGTCAAAAGTGGCGGCGTTCGCATGGAAGGGGAACCAACATTGATAAAACTAATTTTAGCGCCGATTTCCACCAAATTGATATATTAATCTTCTCCATGAATCTAATTATGTGATTTAAAGACGCCAAATTTCTGTCGTTTGGATGAAATGTTGAGTCGCCGATTGCCACCAGACCTATACAATATCATCCCCATGGTACGAGGAGTCTAATGGTCAAAATTTATACGCAATATTTTTAGTGCCAATTTCCACCAAAGTGACAGACATTCTTATCCATGATGCGAGGAGTCTAATCATGTGATTTACATACGCCATATTGGTGCTGTTTGGGTGAGAGATGGGGGTGGGGTGGGCACTAAATTTGATCAAAATGTGTTTAGTCGCCGATTAGCACCAAACTTATAAATAATCTTCTCCGTGATATCAGGAGTTTTTTCCATGGTATCAGGAGTGGTTTAATGATGTCACAAGTGGGGCCATTCGAGTCAGGAATGCATAGATGGTGAGAGGGACACACACAAATATAAACAGTATGTTTAGCCCCGATTTCCACCAGATTGATACATATTCTTCTACGTGATACGAGGAGTCTAATCGTGTGGTTTATATACGCCAAATTGGTGCCGTTTGGGCGAGAGATATGTGGGCCCTTAATTTGATACGAATTTGTATACATGCCAATTTTCACCAACTGTATATATATATGCATTTACGTAATGAGTCTAAGTGTGTGGTTTAATGAAGACAAAAGTGGCACCGCTTCTGTCTGAAATAGTGACGGGGGTCACCAAAACTGATAACAAAATATGTTTAGTGCCAATTACCATCAAATTCATACACGTTCTTCTCAAATGATACGAAGAATCAAATCGTTAATGTTAAAAACGTATAATGAGCTAGCAAAACTGATACATAGAAGAAAGCATTAAACGTATATTTATCATTTTATTTCAGATATAAACATATTCTTGCAAAATGGGAGACCTCGAACCGTCTGAGGATTGCATAATAGAATGGATCATGTATACATAACACAATTGAATTTGTTTCATTCAATACAGTTTCCACGAAAATATTTACAATAAATCACTCAAAATCTCGCTGTGTGTCGGGCAACATTTCTTTTAAACTGAGAATATTTCGCCAATATATAGTGTCATGAACAGAGGAACGTGGACGTTTCTTTAAAACATGTGTATCTTCATGCATGTATGATAGCCATGTGTCATCAAAATATTAGTCTAACCCATTAGATTGATTGATACATCTCTATGTAAAACCTAATTGTCGTCTTTTGTTTTTGCGAACTAATGTGATTACGATGTTCATGTTTCATGTCATAACGGCTGACGTTTACGCAGTTGTAAACGAATAAATACTTCTTTATTGGTGGAACTGATTAAAATTACAATCGACAAGGTGAGCCACTACTTATATTCCATGTTTAAGAATCATGTTTTGTGATGCTATTTGGATATACAATTTATGAGAATACGTGTAACACTTTGAGCAAGATAATCCTCTATTCACACCAAATACCCGCAGCATGCAGTGTGTTTCACATCACTTTAACCTGGGCAACGCCGGGTAACCCTATATATATAGATCATTCCATGATGTAATTACCTTTAGTGAAGACTTGCCAGTGAGGTTTGCCCACGGATACCCTGATAACATCATATTTACTTACGGCTGACCATATATATAGGTTTAGAACGTCCTTTGCTGAAGACTTTTCCAACAGGGTGGATCTTTATTTGACTAGGTTCTGGTTCTGGTTTTATCCCTGCAAAAAAGATATCTAAAACTCAAATTTCTTTTTCAACTAGCGCCATCATGTCACTAGTGATACTATTTAAAATGAAAGTGTCCATGACACTGTAGCTCAACTTTGAGAAGTTAATTTTTGTGATGACCAATAAATGGAATGATTATATCTAGTCATGTTATAAGACTATTTCAAGAATGTGGCTTCAAAATATAAAGTACTTATTATGTATCTCCATAACTTTGATTGATGTGTCCCCCTAATACCGCATGTAGTGGTGTGTATTGCATATGTCCCCCTAATGTGGTTCATGTTGTATGTAAAATGACCAAACATTAGGGATACGGTATTAGGGGGACACTTGTTATATATTTTTAAATATTATAATAGTCATAACAAATGACATCATAGATGGTTTTTCGATTAATACCAAATGCTCTCGCCACACACATAAGCTATGCGTTGCAATGTTAGAATATTCTAAACTGACGCCGTTGTTGTCAGGGGCAGAAAAGGGTAGTGACACAAATATTGTTTTCGCCGATTGCCACGAAACTTATATATAATCATCCCCACGATATAAGGAATCTAATAGTGTGGTTTAAATATATCAAATCTGGCGCCGTTCGAGTCAGGGATGCACGGAAGGAGAGAGGGGCACACAATTGATCAAACTAATTTTAGCGCCGAGGGGTCATCTAAATGGCACCAAAGGGGTATAATATGATCGTACGTTACACGTAATGGAGCAACCACCAAGTTGCTCATTAAGTTCAATATTACAATAATTATAGCCTAGGATGTTCCGTACAGGGTACTAGCCAGGTACTACATTTGCTACACCACCAATATCTGTGTCTGACATCACACTAAAATACCATGTTAGAACTTGGATTGATATATTCGTAATCGTATATAGTCACCAATAGCCAGGTTACTAGCGTAGTACCTAACATTGCCCATCTTGTGAAATATTCAAACCACAGGGGTCTGCAATGTAGTCCGCCCCTATTGCGCTGCCCATATACGCCGCTTCTATATACGTGCCTTAGTCACGTTAATGGTAGGATAATATTCATCCTACCATTAACGTGAAGCAGGCGGGTATATAGAAGCGGCGTATATGGGCATCGCAAAAGGGGGGGCGGACAGCGGAGTGCGTTACATGCCCCTGTGATCAAACCCTGCATTAAAATCATGGTCATGATCAGTCCAAACATATGACTAAAGTTCGAATATCAGATAATAATAGCTGAGAACCTGGTGTGAATTGAACCGTGGTGGGTTCTCAAGCCTATCTACCCTTGCACGTCAGAACAAAATTATGCCATTAAACGGCATGTGTGGCTTGAGGATGAAAGTGAACCATCATCCCACAGCGAAATCAACCAGGCCAACAGGTCGTCGATGTCTGCAATCACATTACCACAACTACCGGTACATGTTTAAATTTGTAATGGATTAGTTTTTCATGAATGCAGTAGTAGGTACAATATGTACATGTAGTGACTATATACGATTACGAATATATCAATCCAAATTCTAACATGGTATTTTAGTGTGATGACACAGACATGGCGTAGCACATGTAGTGCCCTGTATATATATATATCACAGCAGAAGTTTCCTTAGAATTAATGGATGAAAATGGAATGCACCTTAATATTTGAGTCGGACATAAATTAACGATTTACCTTAGCTGAAGGCAATCAATGCAATACTATTATACATGTATGATGTAAGCTATGTAGAAAAAGAAATTATTGAATGAAGTGTAGTGAATATGATGCGTCACTTTAATATTTGAGTCGGATATTACCTTAGCTAAAGGCAACAAGAGTTACGCTGTCGCGTGGCATTTGCCCCCGACGGTAGCAATTCGGATTAAGCATGGACAAAACTGCGGATATCTGAGGAGGTCTATATGACCATTCCATAAGAAGTTCGTACTAGAAATTCCGGAAACCGAAAAACAAGCGATATGGAAACCCAAAAACAAGCGAAAATCCAAATTTTCTATATTGAAAAAAGGGCCATAAATCTGGCAAAAATTATCAGATCATTCCCAAATTCGCTCTTGACATGTATTTTCATATAACCGATCCACAAAAATACGGGATTTGCAATCGTACCACCAAAGCTCACGCTATCATCTCGAAACCCCCAAAAAACAAGAAAAAAAATCGAATTTTCGAAATAAAAAAGGGCCATAACTCTGGTGAAAATGGGTGGACGAAACCTGCGCTATGCATGTAGCTGTTCACCCACTCTGCTCTATCACCATACCAAATATCAGCTAAATATGCCCAGCGGTTGCTGAACAATAATGCAAAATGTTTGTACGGATGGACAAAGTTGAATTTTCTAAGTAAAAAAAGAGCCATAACTCTGGTGAAAATGGGTGGATGAAACCCGCGCTATGCATGTAGCTGTTCCCCCATGCTGCTCTATCACCATATTAAATAACAGCTAAAGCTGCCAAGCGGTTGCTGAACAATAATGCAAAATGTTTGTACGGACGGACGACGGACGTACGGATGGAGACGTCGACTATATACCCACCGACTTTTCAAGTCGGGGGCATAATAATGCAATAAGTGATGTAGAAACGGAAATAATGAATGAAGTGTACCGTAATAAATATGAAGCGTTTTAATGAAATATCGATTGGGTGGAAAAGAAATGTCACTTTAATAGTTAATGATGATATACATGTAGAATTATAGATTATCCTCATTGAAGACGATCAATGCAATGAGCAGTGTAGAAATGGAAAAATGTTGCCTGAATGAATCGATGTATTTGAACAAAAAGTCTCACTTTAATGAAATGTTGAGATGATGGAATCAACGATGAATTTGCAATTTCCTTTAATGAAGAAAACAATGATGAAATTGGTTTACATGTATAGCAGCTGAAAATGTGAATTGACTGGAATGTAATTAATATGAAAGTGGCAATGACACTGTAACTCAACTAGGAAAGGGAATAATTTCATGTGTTACAGTCAATGAAGCGATTAGGAATGTGGAAAGTTGAAAGGCCTAGTTATGCAAATATTAAAATCCAAGATGGCCGCGACAGCCATGATTTTTTTGCCAAATGACCCAGAAAAGACTCATTCCCATTAACATGTCATTGTTAACATCCTTTACAAATTTCATGATGATCCGACAATAGATACGACCTGTAGCCTGTGTCAAAGGATTTAGTCGTGTAAAGAATAAAATACAAGATGGCTGCTGGCGGCCAGGTTTTTTGGTTGAATGACCTTAAAGTAAATCGTGTCCCATCTACATGTAATTGTTAACATCCATGACAAATATCATGATGATCGGACCAAAGAAACGACTTGTAGCCCTTGCCAAAGGATTTAGTCATGCAAACAAGTAAAATCCAAGATGGCTGCTGGCAGCCATGTATTTTGGCCGAACGACCCCAAAATTACTCGTTTCCCATCTTCATGTCATGTCAATTTTAACATCCATGACAAATTTTATGAAAGTGTCAATGGCACAGTAGCTCAACTTAGGTAGGGAAATAATTTAATGGTTGACAGTAAATGGAGGAATAGGAAAGGTGCTAATTGAAATGTCAACATGTGCCAAAGGATTTAGTCATACAAAGAGTAAAATCCGAGATGGCTGCTGGCGGCCATGTTTTTCAGCCAAATGACCCCAAAATGACTCGTTCCGATCTACATGTCATTGTTAACATCCATGACAAATTTCATGAAGTTCCGACCAAAGCTACGACCTGTAGCCCGAGCCAAAGGATTTAGTCATGCAAAGAGTTAAATCCAAGATGGCTGCTGGCGGCCATGTATTTTGGCCGAACGACCCCAAAATCACTCGTTCCCATCTACATGTCAATACTAACATCTATGACATATTTCATGATGATCAGACGAACAGTACTTACGACCTGTAGCCCGCGCCATTGGATTGAATTTTGAAATCCAAGATGGCCGCCAACGGCCATGTTTTTCGGCCAAATGACCCCAAAATGACTTGTTTCCCCATCTACATGTCATTGTTAATATCCATGACACATTTCATGAAGTTCCGACCAAAGCTACGACCTGTAGCCCGTGCCAAAGGATTTAGTCATGCAAAGAGTAAAATTCAAGATGGTTGCTGGCGGCCATGTTTTTTGGCCGAATGACCCCAAAATGGCTCGTTCCCATCTGCCTGTCATTATTAACATCCATGACAAATTTTATGATAATCAGACGAACAGTACGACATGTAGACCACGCCAATTGATTTAATTTTGAAATCCAAGATGTCTGCCAGCTGCCATGATTTTTGGCTGAATGACCACAAAGGGATTCTTTTCCATCTACATGTCATTGTTAACATCCATGACAAATTTCATGAGGATCCTACCAAAGCTACGACCTGTATCCCGCGCCAAAGGATTTAGTCATGCAAAGAGTGAAATCAAAGATGGCTGCTGGAGGCCATGTTTTTTGGCCGAACGACCCCAAAATGACTCGTTAACATCCGTGACAAATTTCACGACGATCAGACAAACAGTACGACATGTAGACGGCGCCAATCGATTTAATTTTGAAATCCAAGATGGCTGTCAGCGGCCATGTTTTTTGGCTAATGACCCCAAGATGACTTGTTCCCATCTACATATCAAGTCAACATTCATGACAAATTCATAAAGATCAGACCAAAGGTACGACCTGTAGCCCGCGCCAAAGGAAATTGTTGACGGACACACACACGCACACACGGACGACGTTGAGCTAATAATGAATATGTGATGTGTCGCTTTTAATGAATTCGCAATGACAGCAGTATGGAAACAGTCACTGCGGTGGAGTTACGATACATGCCGTTAGGTTATTATACACGGTCTACATGTATTAGCGGGTTGTCACACCAGACGTTGAAGAAAATTATGATATATGTCCATGAGGATCTTTTTAAAGCATATTTTTATATGAGCATATACCTACATGTATATGAGCGAGTTCATGATGAAGGACATGATCACTCATGAAATTGAACCCAAGACCCAAGACATATAATACATGTACCCCCGCTGGACGAAACAAGTGTCCATTGGCACTGCGGTGTATTTGCCGTTCGGCTGCTGTGTCAGAGAGTTTGTAACTGCAGTTGAGCATCGCGGCCCAACGGCAAGTACGTACTAGTACACTGCGGCCGAAAGGCAACTACCCTCACGGTCGAATGGCATGTACACTGTGGTTAGATTTCTGGTTTGTATTGTCTTTTTTCAGTTTGATGAAAGTGCACCGTGGCAAATACACCATGCCGAATAGCAATTACACTGTGGCCCAACTGTACATGTAGTTAGCAGGTGGAGCCGCGGTGTAGTTGCATTTCGGCCGCGGTGGCAATGCTAAATGATAAATGACGGGGATGACGATCACAAATGACAACAAACAGCAACGAAGAAAAATACCGACCGATGACAAAAAATTATTGATGACAAAAAACAAATGGCCAACGAATAATACGACGTCGAACGATCGATGACGAAAAATTATTGATGACGAAAAACAAACAGCCAAAGATAAACACGATGTCCAATGATCAACGACGAAAAATGTCTTGATGACAAACACATCGACCCAGGCCTGCAGGTTTCAAAATTATGTGTAACCTACGGTACATGTATTTGTTTTTCACCTGGTTTGTGCTTAGGTAATTATAGTCCAAATTGACGGGATATAATGTACCCTGCTGGACAAAACAAGTTTCCACTTGACCACGGTGCAGTTAGCATTGCCACCGCGGCCGAAATGCACTACATTATACACCGCGGCTCCACTGGCTAACTACAGTTGGGCTGCGGTGTACTTGCCACAAAAAACATGACTGATGACAAATGAACAAAGGATGAAAACAAACGACCAACAATAAACACGACGACAAACTACCAAGAACGAAAAACGACAGACGATAACCAAACACGAATGACGACAAACACACTGACTGTGACACTGACGACCAACGAATGACGACTACAAATTGTCAAATGATGAAAAACGATTAAATGAAATAACTATAACAATTTAATTTTTAAAGCAAACAGACCTACCTTTATTGGCTTTAAAAAAAAACTTGGATTTGGAGAAAAATGCATCCAGGAGCACGCATTGTGGTAATTTGTGCTGTTGTGTTCACAACACCACCAGACTCCTCATTAGAAATCACTTCCTTGAACTTAAGTTGAAGTTGAAGATGGTAACTAGGAAACATACTACAATTTCAGTATCCATCTGTCCATTACAATTTACACGTAACACAGAATTATTTCTTTCATTATGTTTTATCTTTCTTTCATTTTTTTTTCAATTTCCATGTTCGAAGTTGAACTTCGAACTTTTTGGTTGATTGAATGAATCTGGAATCTTGATCATTGTTGTCTGTCACAGTTTACATTGTAGCCTAACTCAATAACTGTCGATTGTCACGAAATCAAGCGATTAATTGCGCGTACACTCGAACAATTGTGAAAAATGTTAGCCATGAAGCGAAGGTGAAGGCCTTATCGGTCTGTGGGATATACGGAGGTAATTTCCGATCGAGTAAATGCCGTAAGCCGGATAACACTGACAGGGCGGTCGCTACACGGGGGGTAATTAATGTTAATGCTAATGATCAGATGAAAAGGCTGTAATTAATCCTCGGTAAGAACTGAGTCGGGTAAACTTGAAAGTCGGGTACATTCTAGAACCTGGGAATTAATTTGATCAGTTGTTGTTGTCTGAATATTCCTCAGTTAAATCTGAGCACCCTTAGTTTCTGCTGGATTCTGCACAGTAACCTCCCGGAAGTCACGTGTGAAATTTACAAAAAAGCATACACGGTATTTTCGCTCTTGGTATAGAAATATAGAAAAATTATATGACGTCATAATTCACCTGCATTTAGGTATAAACACCCACTGGGGTGGTTGCTATTATGGGTAACTCTTTACCAGAAAGATACTGGTTTTGGTTAGAATGTTCTAAAGTGACGCCGTTGTTGGCAGGGGCAGAAAAGGTGAGAGGGCAGAACATTTTTGTTGTCGCCGATTGCCACGTTACTTATATATAATCATCCACATGATATAAGGAATCTAATGGTGTGATTTAAATATGTCAAAACTGGCGCCGTTCGAATCAGGGATGCACGGAAGGGGAGCGGGGCACCAAAATTGATAAAACTAATTTTAGCGCCGATGGGCCAACTAGATAGCACCAGAGGGGTCTACTAGGGGTAAATTTTTACGAGAAAGATAATGGTGTGGTTTAGAATTTTCTAAAGTGACGCCGTTGTTGTCAGGGGCAGAAAAGGGGGAGGGCAGAATTTTTTTTTCGCCGATTGCCACGGAACTTATATATAATCATTCTGGCGATATGAGGCATCTAATGGTGTGGTGTGGATATGTCAAAAGTGGCGTCGTTCGCATGGAAGGGGAACCAACATTGATAAGACTAATTTTAGCGCCGATTTCCACCAAATTGATATATTAATCTTCTCCATGAATCTAATTATGTGATTTAAAGACGCCAAATTGCTGTCGTTTGGATGAAAGGTTGAGTCGCCGATTGCCACCAGACCTATACAATATCATCCCCATGGTACGAGGAGTCTAATGGTCAAAATTTATACGCAATATTTTTAGTGCCAATTTCCACCAAAGTGAAAGACATTCTTATCCATGATGCGAGGAGTCTAATCATGTGATTTACACACGCCATATTGGTGCTGTTTGGGTGAGAGATGGGGGTGGTGTGGGCACTAACTTTGATCAAAATGTGTTTAGTCGCCGATTAGCACCAAACTTATAAATAATCTTCTCCGTGATATCAGGAGTCTTCTCCATGGTATCAGGAGTGGTTTAAGGATGTCACAAGTGGGGCCATTCGAGTCAGGAATGCATAGAAGGTGAGAGGGACACACACACATATAAACAGTATGTTTAGCCCCGATTTCCACCAGATTGATACATATTCTTCTACGTGATACGAGGAGTCTAATCGTGTGGTTTAGATACGCCAAATTGGTGCCGTTTGGGCGAGAGATATGTGGGCCCTTAATTTGATACGAATTTGTATACATGCCAATTTTCAACAACTGTATATATATATGCATTTACATAATGAGTCTAAGTGTGTGGTTTAATGAAGACAAACGTGGCACCGCTTCTGTCTGAAATAGGGACGGGGGTCACCAAAACTGATAAAAAAATATGTTTAGTACCAATTACCATCAAATTCATACACGTTCTTCTCAAATGATACGAATAATCAAATCGTTAATGTTAAAAACGTATACTGAGCTAGCAAAACTGATACATAGAAGAAAGCATTAAACGTATATTTATCATTTTATTTCAGATATAAACATATTCTTGCAAACTGGGAGACCTCGAACCGTCAGAGGATTGCATATCAGAATGGATCATGTATTCATAACACAATTGAATTTGTTTCATTCAATACAGTTTCCACGAATAAAATTACAATAAATAACTCAAAATCTCGCTGTGTGTCGGGCAACATTTCTTTTAAACTGAGAATATTTCGCCAATATATAGTGTCATGAACAGAGGAACGTGGACGTTTCTTTAAAACATTTGTATCTTCATGCAGGTATGATAGCCATGTGTCATCAAAATATTAGTCTAACCCATTAGATTGATTGATACATCCCCTATGTAAAACCTAATTGTCGTCTTTTGTTTTTGCGAACTAATGTGATTACGATGTTCATGTTTCATGTCATAACGGCTGACTTATACGCAGTTGTAAACGAATAAATACTTCTTTATTGGTGGTACTGATTAATCGCGATAAACAAAATTACAATCGACAAGGTGAGCCACTACTTATATTCCATGTTTAAGAATCATGTTTTGTGATGCTATTTGGATATACAATTTATGAGAATACGTGTAACACTTTGAGCAAGATAATCCTCTATTCACACCAAATACCCGCATCATGCAGTGTGTTTCACATCACTTTAACCTGGGCAACGCCGGGTAACCCTATATATATAGATCATTCCATGATGTAATTACCTTTAGTGAAGACTTGTCTGTGAGGTTTGCCCACGGATACCCTGATAACATCAGATTTACGGCTGACCATTGAACCTCCTTTGCTGAAGACTTTTCCAACAGGGTGGATCTTTATTTGACTAGGTTCTGGTTCTGGTTTTATCCCTGCAAAAAAGATATCTAAAACTCAAATTTCTTTTTCAACTAGCGCCATCATGTCACTAGTGATACTATTTAAAATGAAAGTGTCCATGACACTGTAGCTCAACTTTGAGAAGTTAATTTTTGTGATGACCAATAAATGGAATGATGAATTGAAATCCAAGATTGCAGCTGTTTTTGCTGATTGACCCCAAAACGACTCATTTTCAAAATGATACCACCAAAAGTACGACCTGTGGCCCATGCTAAAGGAAATTGTTGACAGAGTCTCCAAACGCTCACACGGACGATGGATACCAAGCCAAGTAATAGCTCAAACTTTACAAGTAAAGTTGAGCTAAAAATATGATGGTATTTTTCTCATGTTACTTGTTGAACAATTATTACAATGATGAGGGAGGTGCCAAAGGATTTAGTCACGCAAAGAGTAAAATTCGAGATGGTCGCTGGCAGCCATGTTTCAACGAAATGCGAAAACATTTTGAAACAATCCAAATCCAAAGATCCATATGAAGTTAGGATCCATATTACGATATCCACGTCCCTCCATATCACATATAGGATGTGGCCTGTTTGTGTGTGCCAAAAGAAATTATCATGCATATCACATATAGGATGTGTCCTGTTTGGGTGTGCCTTTAGAAATTATCGACGAATCACTCAATATGATGTGGCCTGTTGGGTGTGCCAAAAGAAATTAACATCCATATCACAATAGGATGTGGCCTGTTGGGTGTGCCAAAATAAATTATCGACGAATCACTCAAGGACGGATTGATAAACGGAGGAGGTTTGATGCCAACCCATGGCAAAAGCTCAAACTTGACCATGCTCAAATTTGACTTAGTCATGTCGGGCTACAACAGGCTACAATGGAATTTACTAGAAAAAAAAATTCACCTTAATCAATGAACAAAATTTACAACATCATTCTATAGTAAATGTTGTAGTTTCATAAATTCGGAATTCAGGTATAATCTATACTAACAAAACTCAGCTTTGTCCGCTTGTAGGTGACCAAACGGCTCGATCATCGGAGCCGAACATTTTTTATAGGGGTAAATTAGCGTTATTAGATTGGGCCCATTGACCTCATATCTCTTAAGATGGCAGTAATAATTAATTTAACTAAATAATGAATTACATAACCAAAATGGTTGCAATCTGGTCGTTGAAAATTGAAACTCGTCACGAGTGTCACGAGAGAGAGATGCCCTTGACCTCAGACAACTTAAAGGGGCAAATATGAGCAAAAAGAGTTTATTATCAGCTTAGAAAATTGGTACAGATTAAATTTATCGATATTTATACTTCCTGTTAATTACAAAATTCACGGCTAATAAATATGTGACAAAATCAGACACAGAAATTGTGAGAGAATTGACACCAATGTTCGATATAATAAAATAAATAATGAATGTCTTGTCGTTGACTATGCCAAAATAGTGGTCCTCGAGGAGGAATAGACTATTCCTCCTCGAGGACCACTATTTTGGCATTGTCAACTCCAAGCCATTCATTATCTATATAATATAATGGTTGTTGTTTGATACTTAATATTGATTTACATTTGATGGAATATTTTGACCAATTGCCTCCCACGGTCTGTGGTATTGCATGGGTGGTATTTGAAAGTACAAATCTACAGAATGAAAACTTACTTTTTCGTTTCTCTATTGTTTTCACTTTAAAACGTTCCTCATATTCTGGCTTTTCGTCGTTATACGTTCTTGATTCTTCAAAGCCTTAGAATGAGATGATGTGATGAAATGTTATTAAGTATGATTCCATACCGAATCTTCTAGATTCGTTTCATAAAGTAATTATTAAATAATGGAAAATTTGTGTCGATCAAAACATGTTCTTCTGCCTAGTAAGACATGTCATTATAACCGAAAGCTGTCGGAGACAGATGACCTTCGTAATTTATGCAGGGTTATCTATCCTGGGTACGTTACACATGGCCACACGGACGTGACTTTGTGTGTCCTTTCTATAATGTTCGCCTGTACCCCGCATATATGTTAAACATGTTCAATCCAATTTGACAAACATCTGTCTTTTTTAGATTAGCTAGTATTAGCTTAATATTCATACAAATTAATTATTAGAGTGCAACTGGTTCCTCGATTGACGTCAGTTTAAAGTGGGCCAAACTATTAACAGGGTTGGCATGGTTAAAAAGGAATACACATGATTAATACGTTTTATATTAATATAGTTTAATAACAAATATAAATTATAATTTGGCTGCATATTTCTGCTTAATTTAGCAATGTCAAAGATTATCATGCATTTCTAACATTTGTGAGGCCCCCATCCCACTTTTCGTACGCCGTATTCCATGCCCTGTTATGAGGTACGCCGTATTCCGGCCCCTCTGTTAGGAGGTATTCGGTATTCCAAAACTACCGGTATTCGTACGCCGACATTCCAAAAAATTATCATAATATAAATGCGATTTTTGTCACATTAAATTCACGGTTTGACATACAGATCGTCGATCATCATCAATTTAGATCATTTTAGACGTGAACACTGCGGGATGACCGGCGTTCGTACGGCAATAGAAAATTTATCCGGAAAATAACTCTGTGCTACAAGTTTTACTATCATGTTGCCTTTTAGATTCTTTTATCATCAATAAATTATCTTATCTGATCTTAACTGGTACTCAGTATTCCACCCTCTGTGTTAAGTGGTATTCCGTATTCCAGGGGGTGGGGGCCTCATTTGTGATGAACCGACCCGTATCCCTGATTCGAACATTTAAACCTTTCTTCACTAATTACTCATTGATAAGTAGTTCCCCTCGGGATTAAACATTTAAACATTTCTTCAATAATTACTCATTGATAAGTAGTTCCCCTCGGGATTAAACATTTAAACCTTTCTTCACTAATTACTCATTGGTAAGTAGTTCCCCTCGGGATTAAACATTTAAACCATTCTTCACTAATTACTCATTGATAAGTAGTTCCCCTTGGGATTAAACATTTAAACCTTTCTTTACTAATTACTCATTGATAAGTAGTTCCCATCGGGATTAAACATTTAAACCTTTCTTCACTAATTACTCATTGATAAGTAGTTCCCCTTGGGAATAAACATTTAAACCTTTCTTCACTAATTACTCATTGATAAGTAGTTCCCCTTGGAATTAAACATTTAAACCTTTCTTGACTAATTACTCATTGATAAGTAGTTCCCATTGGGATTAAACATTTAAACCTTTCTTCACTAATTACTCATTGATAAGTAGTTCCCATTGGGATTAAACATTTAAACCTTTCTTCACTAATTACTCATTGATAAGTAGTTCCCCTTGGGATTAAACATTTAAACATTTCTTCACTAATTACTCATTGATAAGTAGTTCCCCTTGGGATTAAACATTTAAACCTTTCTTCACTAATTACTCATTGATAAGTAGTTCCCATCGGGATTAAACATTTAAACCTTTCTTCACTAATTACTCATTGATAAGTAGTTCCCCTTGGGATTAAATATTTAAACATTTCTTCACTAATTTCTCATTGATAAGTAGTTCCCCTTGGGATTAAACATTTAAACATTTCTTCACTAATTACTCATTGATAAGTAGTTCCCCTTGGGATTAAACATTTAAACCTTTCTTCACTAATTACTCATTGATAAGTAGTTCCCCTTGGGATTAAACATTTAAACCTTTCTTCACTAATTACTCATTGATAAGTAGTTCCCCTTGGGATTAAACATTTAAACCTTTCTTCACTAATTACTCATTGATACGTAGTTCCCCTTGGGATTAAACATTTAAACCTTTCTTCACTAATTACTCATTGATAAGTAGTTCCCCTTGGGATTAAACATTTAAACCTCACTAATTACTCATTGATAAGTAGTTCCCCTTGGGATTAAACATTTAAACCTCACTAATTACTCATTGATAAGTAGTTCCCCTTGGGATTAAACATTTAAACCTTTCTTCACTAATTACTCATTGATAAGTAGTTCCCCTCGGGATTAAACATTTAAACCTCACTAATTACTCATTGATAAGTAGTTCCCCTTGGGATTAAACATTTAAACCTTTCTTCACTAATTACTCATTGATAAGTAGTTCCCCTTGGGATTAAACATTTAAACCTCACTAATTACTCATTGATAGGTAGTTCCCATTGGGATTAAACATTTAAACCTTTCTTCACTAATTACTCATTGATAAGTAGTTCCCCTTGGGATTAAACATTTAAACCTCACTAATTACTCATTGATAAGTAGTTCCCCTTGGGATTAAACATTTAAACATTTCTTCACTAATTACTCATTGATAAGTAGTTCCCCTTGGGATTAAACATATAAACCTCACTAATTACTCATTGATAAGTAGTTCCCCTTGGGATTAAACATTTAAACCTTTCTTGACTAATTACTCATTGATAAGTAGTTCCCCTTGGGATTAAACATTTAAACCTTTCTTGACTAATTACTCATTGATAAGTAGTTCCCCTTGGGATTAAACATTTAAACATTTCTTCACTAATTACTCATTGATAAGTAGTTCCCCTTGGGATTAAACATTTAAACCTTTCTTCACTAATTACTCATTGATAAGTAGTTCCCCTCGGGATTAAACATTTAAACCTTTCTTCACTAATTACTCATTGATAAGTAGTTCCCCTCGGGATTAAACATTTTAACCTTTCTTGACTAATTACTCATTGGTAAGTAGTTCCCCTCGGGATTAAACATTTAAACCTTTCTTCACTAATTACTCATTGATAAGTAGTTCCCCTCGGGATTAAACATTTAAACCTTTCTTGACTAATTACTCATTGATAAGTAGTTCTCCTTGTAGGGAATGCTCAGATACTAAGTTCATCAAACGACGATATGGCATAGGTAAAAAATTGGTCGAAAAGTTGGTGTTCATACGTTTAGTATGCCACGCGTTAGCAACTTACATCTGATGAAGATCTTATTGACTTTTGTTCTCGCTTCCTTCTTTTATGATCTCATTTTTAAAATAAAATTTTGACATTTGGATTTTATTAATTGAGATATTTTGGCGCGTAGGTTCAAAGTTATTTTCCAAATTTTGTTAAACCGCTCCGGGCCACTGCTCTCCATCCTAAATTTATGACAAGTGAACGAGGAATCAGGTATCTGCACTAAATTGGGTCACTGTTCCCTTATTTTTTTACCCCCTATTTTCATATGCTTTGCAGATTCCCTCTTCTTTCTCTTGTTATCCATACATTTGGTACCAACTTCACTTTGTGATTAAATATATATGACTAATTGGTTTCAGGCCATTTTTCTTTCAGCTTATCCTAATTTGACTTATCAGAAAGCCTTCGGGCCGTCAGCAAGCATTTCATTTTGACTTTTTACTGTCATCCCTGGATGCTAGGTGTGATTTTCGCTAACCATACATGATGTGTTACCTGGTCAGACACCATCTTACCACTTATCGGTTACCCATAAAACAATGAATATCAACCATTCTTCTCTTAGAGACTTTTAACAAAATCACTATTACGATTACGGATAGGATATAATATTGTCCTAATAAGGTGGACACCATCACAATTTACCTGCGATGGTTATTTGGTGAGACGGAATATGCTCCACTTTATTCAGTTACACATATATTTGACGGAAAATGTAGCGTGTGCCTCTTTCCGGTCGCATGTCTTATCCGTGTGTAATACACCACACATATAACGTTGGAGCGTCCACATGTAAGACCGATGGCACATCATTGAGACGCCTGCACATAATTAAACTGGGAGCTTACATTCGTCTCATATAAGAACCCCCGTGCGTAAATATCTAACTTTTGGCCGTATACTGGCAGGATATTGTTCATATCCGTAATCGTAATCGTGATTTTTGCGAAAGATTTTGTTTGTTTTGTCTGTCGTCATCTTATATTTCCAACATGCTCCTCTAAATGAATAATATACCGTTCCAATGTATACTTGTATAACTGAATGGGAGAATACAATCACTATAGAAAGTGTTAAAATGTAACATAAATACGTTTTTTTTTGGTAAGTCCGCGCCGCTTTTCGGTACTGTCGCTGACCCATACCGGACCTTCATTCCCGACTTGTACAGCACCATTTAGGAAACTTTAAACCACCCAATTTGATTCGTCGTAGCACAACGATACCAATATGGAATTGTCTTTATATAAGTTTGGAGACAATTCGGATAAAGATGTTTTATAAATGTTGTGCTTTTCCTCAACACCGGTCGCAACTGACTCAGACGTAGTCAAATTTGAATCATACCAAAGATTCCATGTAAAATGGAGATGACTAAATATAAGGTTGTCGGAAGTAGAGGACAAAACATTTTTAATCAATACGAGTGGCTCTTCCCCATACATAAGAAATTATGATTAATCTAATCTACTCACCCTCTGATAGGTGCGCAATGCACGCCACCAGAATGACTGCTGCTAGGAACAGCGCAAACCTCATGTTTGCTACCGTCGATCAACGAATAGTTTCCTTTTGGTACTGCACCTGAAGAAGTATTTTTTATATTTGTTTTTGGAAAATAATTTGTATCGACAAATCTAAATATGAACGCATAATCATTGGCCTCCAATGTCGTACAGAAATTTTGCAGAATGAGATCCCCAGAGGGTGAATTTAGTGCGGCTATAACTTGAACAGAGCGATAGCGTCACCAAGTTCATCCCCTGCACGTGGACTTCACTCTGATTAGCCTCATCTACCGCTGGAGACCTAGACCCATTAGGCACCTCGAATATGCATTGTGACGTCTGCCAACGTGGAGATATAGAGAAACTAAACTAAAACAAGAAAAATAGACCTTTTAAGAAAGAAAAACAACTTGTTAATTTTATAATAAAGATAGTACTTCCAACATAAGATGATGTCTAAGCATAAAGAGGTCCCCATACGGTGAATTTAGTGGTGCTAGCTCGCTCTGTGGGTGGTGCCACCAAATGACCCACTGGGGACCTTGGCGTAGTGTCATAACTAACGATTTTTTAAGTAAAGCGTTTTAAAGAGCGTTTATTTATATTGACTAAATACGGAGACATTCAGAAATGAAAAAAATAATAATACATACATACATTTAAATAGCGTTTTTTTGCGGTTTTGTTTTTCAGAAGAAGTTATTTTAAATAGGTGGTACCAGAGTATACCTCGTTTCACCAAGGTTGTACCACGGTAAATATTATATGTTACTCCATGCCTCCATCAATAATTTAATAGAGTATGATCTGATTTACATGGGTTTTACCAGAGTATATCATTGCTTACCCGACTTTGCCATATTTTCCGAGAGGAGTGTTTTGTTATATGGGACACCAATGGTGTTTTTTATATGGGTTGATCATAGATGGATTTTGTGAATAATTGAGTATATAATTATTTCTCAGAATTTTACCAGAGTGCATTCTGTTACACCATGACTCCATTAATGATTTACTAGAGTATGTTCTGATTTATAACTTGATAACTTGATCAAGACTAATACGGCTATACATTACACATACGTCATCATTGTTTTGTGTGTAATGGTAATACATCAGGATTTACTGTATAATGTAATGAGTATAATACGTTAAGATAAGATAAGATAAGATACATTTTATTTAAAAGTCGGAGGTATTTAAACATATAACAAACACAAGCTCTGAAGAGCTTTTGATCGACTGTTAGTGGCATACACCATGCCTTTGCTTAGAATTTACAAGGGCGTGTTCCTTTTACATGGATTTTACAAGGCTTTTTATCATAGTGTTTTACGGACATTCGCGATAACATTATTTCAAAATAGCACATTAAGAAGCTGCGGTGTTTTCTGTCGCTTTTGCGAAATTAAAATTATTTTGTTTTCGTTTATCCATGGAAAACAATCGTACATGGTGTTATAGTCAAAATGTATTACAATGGGACAAGACTATTCGTATAACTAAGTCAGCGGAGTCCAGAAGAACTTAACACTTGTTATCATATGACTCAATCATTATTTACGTTGGAAGCTATGTCATAAATCAATTTCATATCAATTACTCATTCATATCACCTTCCGATAATTTGATTGGTTTGTTGACAAAAAGTGTGTTCTGATTGGCTGAATGGCAGCCGGGGGCCGAGCCGCATCTCTGACTAAATGCAGGTCAAATTCGTGCGCGTCAAATACACGAATCAACGCGATGCCGATATTCTCGCAATTATAATCTTGACTTGAAATATATAGTTTTGGACATTGTTATACGATAAATAGAATATGTAATTCGTATTTATCTAATAAACATACGATATAATGTCACAAACTGAGAACAGAATAGCGCACTATATCTTCGCGTGCATATTATTTCTGCCAGTTCATCAGGTGTAATTGGGCTTCCGGTGCAATGAAGTGACGTCACATTAACCTTTTGCTGCCGATGTCATATAACTATTTAGTGATTTGTGAGCGTTTTGGACATCATAATCAATTTATAGGTGTCATATGGTAAATAGAATATGTAATTCGTGTTTCTCTCATATGATATTTATGAAACTCGTCACGAATTTTCAGTTTTCTCTCGCCGGAGGCTCGAGAAAACTGTACATTCTTAGACTCGTTTCATAAATATCATATAAGAGAAACACTCATTTCATATCCTCTATATATAATAACATGTCCCCTTCATATGAAACTGCAACTGTTGTCTCAAATCTTAAGGCTTCTAAAACCGTGCCCGGTACTACCGTAATAAATTACCCTAATATAGAGGTAAATTACACTGGTATAATTACTCTAGTCCATTCATTCGTCCCAGTAAAATACACTGGTGGAATACATGGATGTGTCCATTTTACTACAACAAATACATGTGTGGATCTACATATGTGTGTATAATATGGTGACGGCTCACTAGACAAATTTTACCAGAGTAACACCTTGGTAATATGACATCATTTAACCCATTGCAATCACCGCGGTAAATACCAGCGTATATTCACCATGGTTTACCAGTGTGTTTTTTTTTAATAAGGGAGAAGACATACTTCCTCCATAAGTACTAATTAATGTCATACATTTTATATCTAAATTGACAGCGCGCAAGTCACTCTTTATATAATAACTAGCAGGTTAGCCCGCCACCGGCGGCTTGTCCGAAACATGACATTTTTATATATATTTTTTAGCTCCACGCGTTTCAATAAGAAAATTTTTTACCCGGTAGCTCCACCAGTTTCCGAGATCTGGTCTGCGCATGAAAATTTGTACCCGGCGCAAGATATATTCACATGCCAAATTTCAAGTCGATAGCTCCACCCGTTTCCGAGATCTCGTCTGCGCATGCGCTGCACGGACGTCGCACGGGCTCGGCGACCCGATAAACTTTGTACCCGGCGCAAGACACATTCACATAGCAAATTTCAAGTTGATAGCTCCACCCGTTTCCGAGATCTCGTCTGCGCATGCGCTGCACGGGCGTCGCACGGGCTCGGCGACCCGATAAACTTTGTACCCGGCGCAAGACACATTCACATAGCAAATTTCAAGTTGATAGCTCCACCCGTTTCCGAGATCTCGTCTGCGCATGCGCTGCACGGGCGTCGCACGGGCTCGGCGACCCGATAAAATTTGTACCCGGCGCAAGATACATTCACATAGCAAATTTCAAGTCGATAGCTCCACCCGTTTCCGAGATCTCGTCTGCGCATGCGCTGCACGGGCGTCGCACGGGCTCGCCAATACGACAACGACCACCGCCTGGTCAAACTACACACACGTACCAAGTTTCGTCCCGATCGATCGAGAATCGTAGATTTGTATGAAGTATAACACACACACAAACATAAATATATAAGAGAGATATGTAAATTAGATAGATTGTATCAAAATATATAGGAGAGATATGTAAATGATCTACACACCATTACTGGTGTTTGTCAAAGTTTAGTGGGGTATATCAATACTCATTCACGATCATATCATTGAGGTCCGGAGGGTGTGGGCTATCTCTCGAATACAAGGAGTTCTCAAAATATATAGAAGAGAAGAGACTAGCAGGGTGACCAGACTTCGTCCGGGCTGTTTCCCCTCTGCTTGCATCCGTCGAAAGGCGCGATTTGACCTCGAATTGACATTTTGAAGGTCAATGTCAGGTCGGGGTCACGATTTGACCCGTCGAAAACACTCCCCGGACAAAAGTACCCATAAGTATCAAATTTCGTCGAAATCCGTCCGGCAGTTTTCCCGGCCATTTTTCTAACAAACAAACAAACAGACAGACAGACAGACATAAGTCCCAAAATATATATTAGATTTTATTCAGAGACTCCGTTTGTGAAATCGTTGGAATTAGTTTGTCGCCGATAAATTCGTCCCAAATTAAAAATTAAATAATTTAATTTTTGCGCATAGTTAAACCATATATATTAGATCTAACCAGTGTAGTGAGCAGTCCGCTGCTGATGTGTTTACAACGGTTACAAGTCGAACACTGTAACCACCAGCTACCTATAGTTCCATAAAACTCATATCATAAAAATGTATTGGCAACGGATAGGGAAACGTTCGAAAGCGATATTTGCGACCCAATCACATGTATTTATATTAGCTGAAAAAAAGGAAAATATTCTATTTTCGGTCTAAATACAACCACAGGTCCATAGAACAAACATTTAACCCACCCAATGATACTTAATCCTATATGATTACTTATTATTTGGGTGGGGCCAATTTTAATTATGGGGACCCGTGAATACAATATTCACCCAATATAAATACCGGTTGGAAAATAAAACTATCTTTCACCCCGTATGTGATCTGAAATTAACCCTGTATGTGGTCTGAAATTTCAGTCATCTTTCGTCACATCACTGGTTATGGTAAATACCCAGGCTCAGATTTAAATTGTTCTCATAATCTGATAAAGTCCAACCAGTATTCAGTGGGGAATTTGAAATCTTAGACGAACTATCGCATATTTTCCAACATCCGTAATTATTTTGGACTAAATTGGCCATAATTTGGAACATTTCCAATCTCAGGGGCTGTCAAGTTAGTATGCTAATTAAAATATAATTATGATATTCAATTTATATTGGGTTATTTAATGTTGGCTGTGAGATAAAAATGGGCGATACACTTAAAATAGAACTATATTTTGTCTTGATGGCGCCTTTTCTTCCTCTTTGGTTGTGATAAGGAAATCAATATTATTTTTTTTAAACCCAGCTGTTTCCAGATCGTTTTTCCTTGATAAAATGTGATTATGTGACAAAAAGGAATAATAAATTTCTTATACAATTGTGACTTATTATAGAGATACTCTATATATCACACACGCAAAACTAATTAGTCCGAACCCATATTCGAAGTTGACATGTAATAATTGACATGTAATTTTGGAAAAGAAACACAAATACGATATACAAATTTGGTTCAGATAAAAAATCCAAATTGGAGTTCTTGGACAGAAACCAATTGACTGACAGACGGACGGACTGACTGATAACATAATACATGTTCGAGGAGTATACAAATAAAAAATTAATGAACACGCCTCTTTTAAGTGGCCTGCTAATTTGGTAAAATATAAGTAATGAACCCGCCCCGTTTAAGTGGCCTGCTAACTTCGTGTAATGCTAGTGGGGAAAATGGTGGGTGTCATGAACATGTATATACCATGTATATACCATTCAAAACCCTTTATGTGTATATATTATTAAAAACCCATCATGTGTACATACCATTCAAAACAAACAAAAAGTCAACTATTTTAACAATGGACGTTTAGTTTTTGCAAACCGACCATTACCCATATATCTATTACTGTCGCCATGATTAAAATATTTATAAATATAAGCTCACGAATGCTTAATAGGGTCACTGGCTAAGCCAAACACTGTCTTAGCCAAACAACACGAAAATGACAATGTTATAGAAAAATATAGGGTATTTTTGTTAACAGCACCATTTTGCCTCACCAGCATCATAGCTATGCAGCAGGTCTCACAGCACCATAGCAAATTAGCAGGACCACTTCCAGGGTCTAACAATAAAATCTAAAATTGATAAAAACAAATTTCACTTACCTTTGATGTTAAGTTAAGTTGATACCAATCCCAATAAATTATCGTCTGCTTGAGCCGAACGTCTTCGCCGGGATGATGATAGTGACTAAATGCCCCGCCCGACCCTTTATTTACACCCGGAATCAGCCACGTTCTCATAAAATCTGCGGAGTAGCACATGCTCCCTGACACGTACGTGGGCAATAAGGCCAACGTGCTGCCCCTTCAAAAGTCCTAACTAAAACTGGATACATAAGACACGAGGATGTTAATCCAATATGTGACCCCTTCAAAATTGATGTAATGAAATCGGAAGCTGAAATAAGAGGATCCCATGCTGGTGATGATATCTCAATTTAAATGTAATTAGTTTAACGTGACGCAGGATATCTATACACATTAAAATGTGTTGCCATTGTGAAGGAGCAGTTTGTGTTAGATACGGGAATGAGAGTTCACATTTGAGTCTTTTAGGGCCAAGACTTCAGACCCAGTACAACTGAACCAAATGAAAAAGTGCGTGTCTACTACCTTCGTATACTAGGGCATAACCCTGGTATATCTGGGTCCGTTCCTCGTATACCAGTAAATTTTCCTAGTATCCCAGTACCCCACCCACGTGCCAAGCATGACATACCAGAGTTTAATGTGGGTTGTCCCTAGTACATACAGTTAAGTATTCACAATACCACAGTAAAACGTGTACATAACGAAAAAAAAACTTAATATACCACGGCGCATGGTTTTGGTCCTAACGCATGGTTTATAAACCCAAGTATACGATGGTATTTTGGGTAACACCCTTTTCTACTTGATGTTTTATATTAAAACACCAAATATACAATAGTATTACCCGCGTATACAATAGAGGAGCGGCCAAATCCAAAAAGGCCCTTAGTTTTCGAGATACCCCTACCCTATGTAGAACAAGTTGAAAGCAATTTTTTTATGGAAGGTAAATATATATCATTTATGAAAATGATTCTTGGCCTTACCGGAATAGGTGGCAGCTATGTATGGTAAGACTATTTGTGAAGGTACCCTACCGAAAAATTAGCCTGTTTTCAGCGGTTGACCAGCTATACACCATTGGTTAAAAGTTAATCACATCGCCAAAAACAGAACGTCCTATTTGTTTTTATGGGGCACATGGTGATACTAGATCGGAACATTCTTATTTTTCTGGTTTGTTTGAGATTTCACGACGTCATGGTGGAGAATGTAACGTTCTACGTCAAACAGTTATGACGATTCAGAGAAACTGTCGCCGTCAACTCTGTACAAAACTAGCACGCTGGATTGAGCTTATCTTGTCATATATGTTTGGAAAGATTGGAGTATTTTCTACCTGGAGGTATTATTTTCCTGATCCTATAAAATTTGCAATAATAGGTAAAAACTTTACCCTCCCCCAATATCATAAAATGCTGAGTATAGCCATCGCCGGGGATAAGATCCCAGAATGATAGAATAGTGGGTAGTATTCGCTTTTATTTAGTGTAAAATGCGAATTTCCAATCATATTCACTATTAGAAGAGTATCAAAATCCAAGATGGAGTCCAATATGGAATTCAGGTTTTATTTAAGACTTAATGAAGCGACATGCGAAAATCCAGAAAAGGATCGTCCCCAGTGGTAAAATGTATCATGTTTTAATGACCATATAGAATAGCATTTCATATGAAACATTAGTTTCCCCAATAATACATCTTAGCGATTGGTAAAATAATATTCAAAAATTTATTCCGCCTTTCAATGTCATAAAATTCGAACTAAAGTTGTCGCCTGTGATTGATACCACGAATGATCGCATAATGCGCAGTATTTTGTTTTATCTAATGTAGAATACGCATGCGAATTGTCCAGAGAAAATTGCCATCCAGATTTGTTATTAGAAGAGTATAATAATCAAAGATGGCGTTAAATATGGCGCCCAATTTTAATTTTAAAACTCAGTGAACGGGCCTACGACAAATACAGAAAAAGTACATCCCCAGTGGTATATTATATATCATTGTACTGACTAGATAGAATATTTAATATCAAACATTAGATGCAGCATTAATCCATATTATCAATTGATGAAATAATGGCTTTTCAAAGCAGGACATAATTTCTCACAAGAATCCCTTAAGGTTTGTATCTTCTGTTTAGGAGGATGTCGGATTGGACCCGAAACGAGTTATTTTTATGCATGTGGATCGAACAAACGCAACCAGGAACAACACGGATGAAAATAGTACAAAACTTGTTTTAACCATTAATCGACCCCATACACCGGTCCGTCACAAACGGTATCCTCCTGGTTGGTTAAGCTTGTAAAGAAGGGTCTTTATTCTATTCCAGTTGACAGCATTAAGGCTCATTCCACACGTTCGATTGGATCTGCGTCGGCACTCTTCAATGGGGCAGGAATGAGAGACATTCTGGAGAGTATCATCTATCTTTATAAAGTTCTATTTGAAGGATGTTGGCACCGAAGTGCTAAGTGTTGGTTAGATTCCCCAGCGAGATTGCTGTGAATGGAAGTCGTGATTGGTTATCACATGTAAATAGTGTTCAAGCAGAGGGACATTCTTGGAAAGAAAACAGAAGAAGGGACTGTATATAGCGTTATAATGAAAATATTAAAAGAACATTTCATGGAAAAACAATGATACAACATCATCAGACCAGAACAGCTATGGAGTCAGCATAATTATGTATGACTTATGTCAGGTGAGTGGCTATTTTTTTGTTAATAAAATTAGCATATTTGGACTTAAGTCCAAATTTTATGACTAAATTATACTCACCTGACATAATTCATTCCCATCAGATAGAGTTTCCCCATTGCCCGATTGTGGCGCCAATGGATGAAACTGGTTATATGTGCAATGTGCATGTTCAGCACGGTTGCAAAACCTTAACCGGGAGACGGAACGTGTCTTCCGGAGATTGAGATATCTAATTACGTATGAATTATGACAGGTGAGTATAATTTCTTCATATAATTTGAACTTATGTCAATCATCAACTGAAAAGGGGTACGAATATCATATTTGAGAAGGCTCTTTATTACAATGTGTCTACAGCATTTTAGGAGGACACACCATGTTCAGCCACACTCAAGTGTAACTTGTAACGTGTGATAGTACTGTATTGCTCTGCATGGGTACTACTGTATTGCTATGCATGAATACTACTGTATTGATATGCATGGATACTACTGTATTGGTGTGCATGGATACTACTGTATTGCTATGCATGGATACTACTGTAATGCTGTACATGGATACTATTGTATTGCTGTGCATGGATACTACTCTATTGATGTAAATGGATACTACTGTATTGCTATGCATGGATACTACTGTATTGCTATGCATGGATACTACTGTAATGCTGTACATGGATACTATTGTATTGCTGTGCATGGATACTACTCTATTGATGTAAATGGATACTACTGTATTGCTATGCATGGATACTACTGTATTGCTATGGATGTATACTACTGTATTTATGTGCATGGATACTACTATATTGATGTGCATGGATACTACTGTATTGCTGTACATGCATACTACTGTATTGCTGTGCATGGATACTACTCTATTGATGTGCATGGGTATGACTGTATTGCTGTGCATGGATACTACTGTATTGCTATGCATTGGTACTACGCTATTGATATGCATGGATACTACTGTATTGCTGTACATGAATACTACTGTATTGCTGTACATGAATACTACTGTATTGCTGTGCATGGATACTATTGTATTGGTGTGCATGGGTACTACTGTATTGCTATGCATGGATACTACTGTAATGATATGCATGGATACTACTGTATTGCTTTAAATGGATACTACGTATTGCTGTGCATGTATACTACTGTATTGCTATGCATGGATACTACTATATTGATATGCATGGATACTACTGTATTGCTGTACATGAATACTACTGTATTGCTGTGAATGGATACTAATGTATTGCTATGCATCGATACTACTGTATTGCTGTGCATGGATACTACTTTCTTGCTGTGCATAGATAGTACTGTATTGCTGTGCATGGATACTACTGTATTGATGTGCATTGGTACTACTGTATTGCTGTTCATGGAGTGTAACTTGTAACGTGTGATATTACTGTATTGCCATGCATGGATACTACTGTATTGCTGTGCAAGGATACTACTGTATTGCTGTACATGGATACTTCTATATTGATATGCATGGATACTACTGTATTGTTGTGCATGGATACTAATGTATTGCTATGCATGTAAACTACTGTATTGCTGTGCATGGATCAGGGTTGGGGCGATTACATGCCAATGTAATCGATTACGATTACAATTACTTTTGATTTACATGATTACGATTACGATTACTGATTACATTTTTTTCCAATGTAATTGATTACGATTACAATTACTTTAGTAAATGTAATCGATTACTATTTGATTACATCTGATTACAATTGTTAGTTTCCAACCATTTTGATCGCATAGGAATAAATAATGAAATTAACATATCAAATTTGATTGAATAAAGACATTACTGCATAACATGGAAATAAGAAACGACTGAAACAATAGAAAGAAGCAAGCAATAAACATATAAACTTTTTACATTTACATGTATTGGAAAGGTTTGATCATGATGTTATGCACCAACTTATTAGGAATACATTATCGTGTTTTATGTGTATTTATTTATGTAAATATATTTTTAATTTTCTTACATGCATTCAAACTAACGCATAATATTTATGAAAATATCACCAGAAACAACTATAAATTATTTGCATGTCCTGATAGATTCAATACCCAACACAATGAAGATAACACTAATATTTATTTGATGATCATCCGTTGTTAATCCTGATGAGGATTAAATGAGGCTTAACTCCATGAGTGCAGTAAATGACAAACCAGCTGATTAGGTCTACCAATGTACATCACACCTGCTTTGTTCAGTTAATTAGTCCTATTGTACCAGTGTGACTCTACAGCCATTGTCTGTAGCAGTCCCAATTCAATTTAATCATAATTGAATTCGGCTAGCCTATTTATTCATATTATAACATTTCATTGTCTGTATCACAAGTTTATTCCATTCAAGCTATATTCAACAATTGTGTGTTGTTATATGTGTCCACTGCCAGAATGTACATACACACTGTACCACTAACATAACATATGACAAAATTATACTAACTTTCTAATATGTTGTTTGTATCTTTGCACACTCCACAGTACCACAGTATGAGACTATGAGTATCCAATAGCCATCCATAAGGATATTTTAGTAAAAGTAATCAAAAAGTAATCAAAATGTAATCATGATTACAGGTACATTTGAAAGTAATCGATTACGATTACGATTACTTGTAATCAAGAAATGTCATGATTACTGATTACAGACGATTACTCCAAATTTTGTAATCGATTACTTTGATTACGATTACTGATTACGATTACCCCAACCATGGCATGGATACTACTGTATTGCTGTGCATGGATACTACTGTATTGCTATGCATGGATACTACTGTATTGCTATGCATGGATACTACTGTATTGTTTGCATGGATACTACTGTATTGCTATGCATGGATACTACTGTATTTCTATGCATGGATACTACTGTATTGTTGTGCATGGATACTACTGTATTGCTGTGCATGGATACTACTGTATTGTTGTGCATGGATACTACTGTATTGTTGTGCATGGATACTACTGTATTGCTGTGCATGGATACTACTGTATTGCTGTACATGGATACTACTGTATTGCTGTGCATGGATACTACTGTATTGTTGTGCATGGATACTACTGTATTGCTGTGCATGGATACTACTGTATTGCTGTGCATGGATACTACTGTATTGTTGAGCATGTATACTACAGCATTGCAGTGCATGGATACTACTGTATTGGTATGCATGGATACTACTGTATTGTTGTGCATGGATACTACTGTATTGCTGTGCATGGATACTACTGTACTGCTGTGCATGGATACTACTCTCTTGTTGTGCATGGATATTACTTTATTGCTAAGCATTGAAACTACTCTATTGCTGTGCATGGATACTACTGTATTGTTGTGCATGGATACTACTGTATTGCTGTGAATGGATACTACTGTATTGCTATGCATGGGTACTACTGTATTGCTGTACATGGATACTACTGTATTGCTGTGCATGGATACTACTGTATTGATGGGTATGGATTCTGATGTACTGCTATGCATGGATACTACTGTATTGCGGTGCATGGATACCACTGTATTGATATGCATGTATACTACTGTATTGATATGCATTGATACTACTGTGACGATATGCATGGATACTACTGTACTGCTATGCATGGATACTACTGTATTGCTGTGCATGGATACTACTGTATTGCTGTGCATGTATACTACTCTGTTGATATGCATGGATACTACTGTATTGCTGTGCATGGATGCTACTGTATTGGTGTACATTGATACTACTGTATTGATATGCATGGATACTACTGTTTTGCTATGCATGGGTACTACTGTATTGTTGTGCATGAATACTACGGTATTGATGTGCATGGGAACTACTTTATTGATGTGCATGGATACTACTGTATTGGTATGTATGGATACTTCTGTAATGCTATACACGGATACTACTCTATTGATGTGCTTGGATACTAATGTATTGCTCTGCATGGATTCTACTATATTGATGTGCATGGATACTACAGTATTGTTATGCATCGATACTACTATATTGCTGTGTATGGATAGTACTCTATTGCTATGCATTGGTACTACTGTATTGATGTGCATGGATACTACTGTATTGCTGTGCATTGATACTACTGTATTGCTGAGCATGGATACTACTCTATTGATATGCATCAATACTACTGTATTGATATGCATGGATACTACTCTATGTGTGTGCATGGATACTACTGTATTGCTATGCATGGATACTACTGTAATGTTGTACATGGATACTACTGTATTGCTGTGCATGGATACTACTGTAATGCTGTACATGGGTACTACTGTATTGCTGTGCATTGGTACTACTATATTGCTGTACGTGGATACTACTGCATTGAAATGCATGGATAATACTGTATTGCTATGCATGGATACTACAGTAATGATATGCATGGATACTACTGTATTGCTGTAGATGGATACTACTGTATTGCTGTGCATGGATACTACTGTATTGCTGTAGATGGATACTACTGTATTGCTGTGCATGTATACTACTGTATTGCTATGCATGGATACTACTCTATTGATATGCATGGATACTTCTGTATTGCTGTACATGAATACTACTGTATTGCTGTGAATGGATACTAATGTATTGCTATGCATCAATACTTCTGTATTGCTGTGCTTGGATACTACTTTCTTGCTGTGCATAGATAGCACTGTAATGCTGTGTATGGATACTACTGTATTGATGTGCATGGATACTACTGTATTGCTGTGCATGGAGTGTAACTTGTAACGTGTGATACTACTGTATTGCCATGCATGGATACTACTGTATTGCTGTGCATGGATACTACTGTATTGCTGCACATGGATACTTCTATATTGATATGCATGGATACTACTCTATTGTTGTGCATATATACTACTGTATTGCTATGCATGTAAACTACTGTATTGCTGTGCATGTATACTACTGTATTGCTATGCATGGTAACTACTGTATTGTTGTGCATGGATACTATTGTATTGCTGTGCATGGATACTACTTTATTACTAAGCATTTGTACTACTGTATTGCTGTGCATGGACAATACTGTATTGATGTGCATGGGTACTACTGTATTGCTGTGCATGGATACTACTGTATTGCTATGCATGGGTACTACTGTATTGCTGTACATGGATACTACTGTATTGCTGTACATGGATACTACTTTATTGCTGTGCATGGATGCCACTGTATTGCTGTACATTGATTCTACTGTATTGATGTGCATGGGAACTACTTTATTGATGTGCATGGATACTACTGTATTGCTATACACGGATACTACTCTATTGCTGTGCTTGGATACTAATGTATTGCTGTGCCTGGATTCTACTCTATTGATGTGCATGGATACTACAGTATTGTTATGCATCGATACTACTGTATTGCTGTGTATGGATAGTACTCTATTGCTATGCATTGGTACTACTGTATTGATGTGCATGGATGCTACTGTATTGCTGAGCATGGATACTACTCTATTGATATGATATTACTGTATTTCTATGCATGGATACTACTCTATTGCTATGCATGGATACTACTGTAATGCTGTACATGGATACTACTGTATTGCTGCACATGGATACTACTGTAATGATGTACATGGATACTACTGTATTGCTATACATGGATACTACTGTATTGCTATGCATGTATACTACTGTATTGATGTGCATGGATACTACTGTATTGATGTACATGGATACTACTGTATTTATGTACGTGGATACTACTGTATTGCTATGCATTGGTACTACATTATTGATATGCATGGATACTACTGTATTGCTATGCATTGGTACTACTCTATTGATATGCATGGATACTACTGTTTTGCTGTACAGGAATACTACTGTATTGCTGTACATGAATACTGCTGTATTGCTGTGTATGGATACTACTGTATTGCTGTGCATTGATACTACTATATTGCTGTACGTGGATACTACTGCATTGATATGCATGGATACTACTGTATTGCTATGCATGGATACTACTGTATTGATATGCATGTATACTACTGTATTGATATGCATTGATACTACTGTAATGATATGCATGGATACTACTGTACTGCTATGAATGGATACTACTGTATTGCTGTGCATGGATACTACTGTATTGCTGTGCATGGATACTACTCTGTTGATATGCATGGATACTACTGTATTGCTGTGCATGGATGCTACTGTATTGGTGTACATTGATACTACTGTATTGATATGCATGGATACTACTGTATTGCTATGCATGAGTACTACTGTATTGCTGTGCATGAATACTACTGTATTGATGTGCATGGGAACTACTTTATTGATGTGCATGGATACTACTGTATTGGTATGCATGGATACTACTGTAATGCTATACACGGATACTACTCTATTGTTGTGCTTGGATACTAATGTATTGCTGTGCATTGATTCTACTATATTGATGTGCATGGATACCACAGTATTGTTATGCATCGATACTACTGTATTGCTGTGTATGGATACTACTGTATTGCTGTGCATGGATACTACTGTATTTATGTGCATTGGTACTACTATATTGATGTGCATGGATACTACTGTATTGCAGTGCATTGATACTACTGTATTGCTGAGCATGGATACTACTCTATTGCTATGCATGGATACTACTGTATTGCTGTGCATTGATACTACTGTATTGCTGAGCATGGATTCTACTCTATTGATATGCATCAATACTACTCTATTGCTATGCATGAATACAACTCTATTTGTGTGCATGGATACTACTGTATTGCTATGCATGGATACTACTGTAATGCTGTACATGGCTACTAATGTATTGCTGTGCATGGATACTACTGTAATGCTGTACATGGATATTACTGTATTGCTATGCATGGATACTACTGTATTGATGTGCATGGATACTACTGTATTGATGGGCATGGATACTACTGTATTGCTGTGCATGGATACTACTATATTGATGTGCATGGGTACGACTGTATTGCTGTGCATGGATACTACTGTATTGTTGTACGTGAATACTACTGCATTGCTGTACATGTATACTACTGTATTGCGGTGCATGGATACTACTGTATTGGTGTGAATGTGTACTACTGTATTGCTGTGCATTGATACTACTATATTGCTGTACGTGGATACTACTGCATTGATATGCATGGATACTACTGTATTGCTATGCATGGATACTACTGTAATGATATGCATGGATACTACTGTATTGCTGTAGATGGATACTACTGTAGTGCTGTGCATGGATACTACTCTATCGATATGCATGGATACTACTCTATTGATATGCATGGATACTACTGTATTGCTGTACATGAATACTACTGTATTGCTGTGAATGGATACTAATGTATTGCTATGCATCAATACTACTGTATTGCTGTGCATGGATACTACTTTCTTGCTGTGCATAGATAGCACTGCAATGCTGTGTATGGATACTACTGTATTGATGTGCATGGATACTACTGTATTGCTGTGCATGGATACTACTGTATTGCTGTACATGGATACTTCTATATTGATATACATGGATACTACTCTATTGTTGTGCATGTATACTACTGTGTTGCTATGCATGTAAACTACTATATTGCTGTACATGGGTACTACTGTATTGCTGTACGTGGATACTACTGTATTGCTGTGCATGGATACTACTGTATTGCTGTGCATGGATACTACGTTATTGATAAGCATTGGTACTACTGTATTGCTGTGCATGGATACTACTGTATTGCTATGCATGTGTACTACTGTATTGCTGTACAGTGATACTACTGTATTGCTGTGCATGGATACTACTCTGTTGATATGCATGGATACTACTGTATTGCTGTGCATGGATGCTACTGTATTGGTGTACATTGATACTACTGTATTGATATGCATGGATACTACTGTATTGCTGTGCATGAGTACTACTGTATTGCTGTGCATGAATACTACTGTATTGATGTGCATGGGAACTACTTTATTGATGTGCATGGATACTACTGTATTGGTATGCATGGATACTACTGTAATGCTATACACGGATACTACTCTATTGATGTGCTTGGATACTAATGTATTGCTGTGCATTGATTCTACTATATTGATGTGCATGGATACCACAGTATTGTTATGCATCGATACTACTGTATTGCTGTGTATGGATACTACTGTATTGCTGTGCATGGATACTACTGTATTTATGTGCATTGGTACTACTATATTGATGTGCATGGATACTACTGTATTGCAGTGCATTGATACTACTGTATTGCTGAGCATGGATACTACTCTATTGCTATGCATGGATACTACAGTATTGCTGTGCATTGATACTACTGTATTGCTGAGCATGGATACTACTCTATTGATATGCATCAATACTACTCTATTGCTATGCATGGATACTACTCTATTTGTGTGCATGGATACTACTGTATTGCTATGCATGGATACTACTGTAATGCTGTACATGGCTACTAATGTATTGCTGTGCATGGATACTACTGTAATGCTGTACATGGATATTACTGTATTGCTATGTATGGATACTACTGTATTGATGCGCATGGATACTACTGTATTGATGGGCATGGATACTACTGTATTGCTGTGCATGGATACTACTATATTGATGTGCATGGGTACGACTGTATTGCTGTGCATGGATACTACTGTATTGTTGTACGTGAATACTGCTGCATTGCTGTACATGCATACTACTGTATTGCGGTGCATGGATACTACTGTATTGGTGTGCATGGGTACTACTGTATTGCTGTGCATTGATACTACTATATTGCTGTACGTGGATACTACTGCATTGATATGCATGGATACTACTGTATTGCTATGCATGGATACTACTGTAATGATATGCATGGATACTACTGTATTGCTGTAGATGGATACTACTGTAGTGCTGTGCATGGATACTACTCTATCGATATGCATGGATACTACTCTATTGATATGCATGGATACTACTGTATTGCTGTACATGAATACTACTGTATTGCTGTGAATGGATACTAATGTATTGCTATGCATCAATACTACTGTATTGCTGTGCATGGATACTACTTTCTTGCTGTGCATAGATAGCACTGTAATGCTGTGTATGGATACTACTGTATTGATGTGCATGGATACTACTGTATTGCTGTGCATGGATACTACTGTATTGCTGTACATGGATACTTCTATATTGATATGCATGGATACTACTCTATTGTTGTGCATGTATACTACTGTATTGCTATGCATGTAAACTACTGTATTGCTGTACATGGGTACTACTGTATTGCTGTACGTGGATACTACTGTATTGCTGTGCATGGATACTACTGTATTGCTGTGCATGGATACTACGTTATTGATAAGCATTGGTACTACTGTATTGCTGTATTGCTGTGCATGGATACTACTGTATTGCTATGCATGTGTACTACTGTATTGCTGTACAGTGATACTACTGTATTGATGTGTATGGGTACTACCGTATTGCTGCGCATGGATACTACTTTATTTCTATGCATGGATACTACTCTATTGGTGTGCATGGATACTACTGTATTGCTATTCATGGATACTACTGTCATGCTGTACATGGATACTAATGTAATGCTGTGCATGGATACTACTCTATTGCTATACATTGGTACTACTCTATTGATATGCATGAATACTACTGTATTGCTGTGCATGGATACTACTGTATTGCTATGCATGTGTACTACTGTATTGCTATGCATGGATACTACTGTATTGATGTTTATGGATTCTGTGCTGCTATGCATGGATACAACTGTATTGCGGTGCATGGATACTACTGTATTGATATGCATGGATACTACTGTATTGCTATGCATTGATACTACTGTAATGATATGCATGGATACTACTGTACTGCTATGCATGGATACTACTGTATTGCTGTGCATGGATACTACTGTAGTGCTGTCCATGGTTACTACTGTAGTGCTGTGCATGGATACTACTCTGTTGATATGCATGGATGCTACTCTATTGCTGTACATTGATTCTACTGTATTGATGTGCATGGGAACTACTTTATTGATGTGCAATGATACTACTGTAATGCTATACACGGATACTACTCTATTGCTGTGCTTGGATACTAATGTATTGCTGTGCATGGATTCTACTATATTGATGTGCATGGATACTACAGTATTGTTATGCATCGATACTACTGTATTGCGGTGCACGGATACTACTGTATTGATATGCATGGATACAACTGTATTGCTATGCATTGATACTACTCTATTGGTGTGCATGGATACTACTGTATTGCTATTCATGGATACTACTGTAATGCTGTACATGGATACTACTGTATTGCTGTGCATGGATACTACTGTAATGCTGTACACGGATACTACTAAATTGCTATGCATGTATACTACTGTATTGCTGTGCATCGATACTACTGTATTGATGTGCATGGATACTGCTGTATTGCTATGCATGGGTACTACTATATTGTTGTGCATGGATACTACTGTATTGCTGAGTATGGATACTACTTTATTGCTAAGCATTGGTACTACCCTATTGCTGTGCATGGATACTACTGTATTGATATGCATGGGTACTACTGTATTGCTGTGCATGGATACTACTGTATTGATATGCATGGGTACTACTGTATTGCTGTGCATGGATACTACTGTATTGCTATGTATGGGTACTACTGTATTGATGTGCATGGCTACTACTCTATTGAAGTGCATGGGTACTACTGTATTGCTGTGCATGGATACTACTGTATTGCTATGCATGGGTACTACTGTATTGCTGTACATGGATACTACTGTATTGCTGTGCATGGATACTACTGTATTGATATGTATGGTTACTACTGTATTGATGTGTATGGATTCTGCTGTACTGCTATGCATGGATACTACTATATTGCGGTGCACGGATACTACTGTATTGATATGCATGGATACTACTGTATTGATATGCATTGATACTACTCTATTGATATGCATGGATATTACTTTATTTCTATGCATGGATACTACTCTATTGGTGTGCATGGATACTACTGTATTGCTATTCATGGATACTACTGTCATGCTGTACATGGATACTACTGTATTGCTGTGCATGGATACTAATGTAATGCTGTGCATGGATACTACTGTATTGCTATACATTGGTACTACTCTATTGATATGCATGAATACTACTGTATTGCTGTGCATGGATACTACTGTATTGGTGTGCATGGGTACTACTGTATTGCTATGCATTGATACTACTCTATTGATATGCATGGATATTACTGTATTTCTATGCATGGATACTACTCTATTGCTGTGCATGGATACTACTGTATTGCTATGCATGGGTACTACTGTATTGATGTACATGGATACTACTGTATTGCTGTGCATGGATACTACTGTATTGTTGTGCATGGATACTACTGTAATGCTGTACATGGATACTACTCTATTGCTATGCATGGATACTACTGTATTGCTATGCATGTATACTACTTTATTGGTGTGCATGGATACTACTGTATTGATGTACATGGATACTACTGTATTGCTGTACGTGGATACTACTGTATTGCTGTGCATGGATACTACTGTATTGCTATACATTGGTACTACTCTATTGATATGCATGGATACTACTGAAATGATATGCATGGATACTACTGTATTGCTATGCATGGGTACTACTGTATTGATATGCATGGATACTACTCTATTGATATGCATGGATACTACTGTATTGATGTACATGGGTACTACTGTAGTGCTGTGCATGGATACTACTGTATTGATATGCATGTATACTACTGTATTGATGTACATGGAAATTACTGTATTGCTGTGAATGGATACTACTGTATTGATATGTATGGATACTACTGTATTGATGTGCATGAATATTACTGTATTGATGTGCATGGATACTACTCTATTGATATGTATGGATACTACTGTATTGATGTGCATGGATACTACTCTATTGATAGGCATGGATACTACTGTATTGATGTACATGGATATTACTGTATTGCTGTGAATGGATACTACTGTATTGATATGTATGGATACTACTGTATTGATGTGCATGGATACTACTGTATTGATGTGCATGGATACTACTCTATTGATATGTATGGATACTACTATATTGATGTGCATGGATACTACTGTATTGATGTGCATGGATACTACTGTATTGCTATGCATGGATACTACTGTATTGATGTACATGGATATTACTGTATTGCTGTGAATGGATACTACTGTATTGATATGTATGGATACTACTGTATTGATGTGCATGGATACTACTGTATTGATGTGCATGGATACTACTGTATTGCTATGCATGGATACTACTGTATTGATGTGCATGGATACTACTGTATTGATGTGCATGGATACTACTGTATTGCTATGCATGGATACTACTGTATTGCTATGCATGGGTACTACTGTATTGATGTACGTGGATACTACTGTATTGTTGTGCATGGATACTACTGTATTGTTGTGCATGGATACTACTGTATTGCTATGCATGGGTACTACTGTATTGATATGCATGGATACTACTCTATTGATATGCATGGATACTACTGTATTGATGTACATGGGTACTACTGTAGTGCTGTGCATGGATACTACTCTATTGATATGTATGGATACTACTGTATTGATGTGCATGGATACTACTGTATTGATGTGCATGGATACTACTCTATTGATATGTATGGATACTACTGTATTGATATGCATGGATACTACTGTAATGATGTGCATGGATACTACTGTAATGATATGCATGGATACTACTGTATTGATGTAAATGGATATTACTGTATTGCTATGAATGGATACTACTGTATTGATATGTATGGATACTACTGTATTGATGTGCATGGATACTACTGTATTGATGTGCATGGATACTACTCTATTGATATGTATGGATACTACTGTATTGATGTGCATGGATACTACTGTAATGATATGCATGGATACTACTGTATTGCTATGCATGGATACAACTGTATTGCTATGCATGGATACTACTGTATTGCTGTGCATGGATACTACTGTATTGATGTGCATGGATACTACTGTATTGATGTGCATGGATACTACTGTATTGCTATGCATGGATACTACTGTATTGATGTGCATGAATACTACTGTATTGATGTGCATGGATACTACTGTATTGCTATGCATGGATACTACTGTATTGCTATTCATGGGTACTGCTGTATTGCTGTACGTGGATACTACTGTATTGTTGTGCATGGATACTACTGTATTGCTATGCATGGGTACTACTGTATTGATAAGCATGGATACTACTGTATTGATATGCATGGATACTACTGTATTGATGTACATGGGTACTACTGTAGTGCTGTGCATGGATACTACTGTATTGATATGTATGGATACTACTGTATTGATGTGCATGGATACTACTGTATTGATATGCATGGATACTACTTTATTGATATGCATGGATACTACTGTATTGATGTACATGGGTACTACTGTAGTGTGTGCATGGATACTACTGTATTGATATGTATGGATACTACTCTATTGATATGTATGGATACTACTGTATTGATATGCATGGATACTACTGTAATGATGTGCATGGATACTACTGTAATGATATGCATGGATACTACTGTATTGCTATGCATGGATACTACTGTATTGCTATGCATGGATACTACTGTATTGATATGCATGGATACTACTGTATTGATGTGTATGGATACTACTGTATTGATATGTATGGATACTACTGTATTGATGTGCATGGATACTACTGTATTGATGTGCATGGATACTACTCTATTGATATGTATGGATACTACTGTATTGATATGCATGGATACTACTGTAATGATGTGCATGGATACTACTGTAATGATATGCATGGATACTACTGTATTGTTGTGCATGGATACTACTGTATTGCTATGCATGGGTACTACTGTATTGCTGTGCATGGATGCTACTCTATTCATATGCATGGATACTACTGTATTGATGTACATGGGTACTACTGTAGTGCTGTGCATGGATACTACTGTATTGATATGTATGGATACTACTGTATTGATGTGCATGGATACTACTGTATTGATGTGCATGGATACTACTCTATTGCTATGTATGGATACTACTGTATTGATATGCATGGATACTACTGTATTGATATGCATGGATACTACTGTATTGCTATGCATGGATACTACTGTATTGCTATGCATGGATACTACTGTATTGATATGCATGGATACTACTGTATTGATGTGTATGGATACTACTGTATTGCTATGCATGGATACTACTGTATTGATATGCATTGATACTACTGTATTGATGTGCATGGATACTACTGTATTGCTGTGCATGGATACTACTGTATTGCTGTGTATGGATACTACGATATTGATGTGAATGGATACAACTGTATTGATGTGCATGTCTACAACTGTATTGAAGTGCATGGATACTACTGGATTGTTGTGCATGGATACTACTGTATTGCTGTGCATGGATACTACTGTATTGCTGTGAATGGATACAACTTTATTGATGTGCATGTATACTACTGTATTGCTGTGCATGGATACTACTGTATTGATGTGCATGTATACTACTGTATTGATGTGCATGGATACTACTGTATTGATGTGCATGGATACTACTGTATTGATGTGCATGGGTACTACTGTATTGCTGTGAATGGATACAATTTTATTGATGTGCATGTATACTACTGTATTGCAGTGCATGGATAATACTGTATTGATGTGCATGGGAACTACTGTATTGCTGTGTATGGATACTACTGTATTGCTGTGTATGGATACTACTGTATTGCTGTTCATGGATACTACTGTATTGATATACATGGATACTACTGTATTGCTGTGAATGGATACAACTTTATTGATGTGAATGGATACAACTTTATTGATATGCATGTATACTACTGTATTGCCGTGCATGGATACTACTGTATTGACATGCATGGATACTACTGTATTGATGTGCATGGATAATACTGTATTGATATACATGGATACTACTGTATTGCAGTGCATGGATACTACTCTATTGATAAGCATGGATACTACTCTATTGATATGCATGGATACTACTGTATTGCTGTGCATGGATACTACTGTATTGATGTGCATGGATACTTCTGTATTGATGTGCATGGATACTACTGTTTTGTTATTCATGGATACTACTGTATTGCTGTGAATGGATACAACTTTATTGATGTGAATGGATACAACTTTATTGATGTGCATGTATACTACTTTATTGCTGTGCATGGATACTACTGTATTGATGTGCATGGATACTACTGTATTGATGTGCATGGATAATACTGTATTGATATACATGGATACTACTGTATTGCAGTGCATGGATACTACTGTATTGCTATGCATTGGTACTACTCTATTGATAAGCATGGATACTACTCTATTGATATGCATGGATACTACTGTATTGCTGTGCATGGATACTACTGTATTGATGTGCATGGATACTTCTGTATTGATGTGCATGGATACTACTGTAATGCTATGCATTGGTACTACTCTATTGATATGCATGGATACTACTCTATTGATATGCATGGATACTACTGTATTGCTGTGCATGGATACTACGATATTGATGTGCATGGATACTACTGTATTGCTATGCATGGATACTACTGTATTGCTGTGCATGGGTACTACTGTATTGCTGTGTATGGATACTACGATATTGATGTGCATGGATACTACTGTATTGCTGTGCATGGATACTACTGTCTTGATGTGCATGGATACTACTGTATTGCTGTGCATGGATACTACTTTATTGCTATGCATCGATATTACTGTATTGATATGCATGGATACTACGATATTGATGTGCATGGATACTACTGTATTGCTATGCATGTATACTACTGTATTTCTATGCATGGATACTACTGTATTGATGTGCATGGATACTACTCTATTGATATGCATGGATACTACTGTATTGTTATTGTACTGTGTATGCCTATTACGTTCTTGCTGTGTATACAGTAGTATTGCTGTGCATGGATACTACTGTTTTGATGTGCATGGATAATAATGTATTGCTGTACATGGATACTATTGTATTGCTGAGCATGGATACGAATGGTGTGCATGGGTAATACTGTATTGATTTGTATTGATACAACTGTATTGCTGTACGTGGATACTACTGTATTGCTGTGTACGGATACTACTGTCTTGGTATGCATGAATACTACTGTATTACTGTGCATGGATACTACTGTATTGCTGTGCATTGAAACTACGGTATTGATGTGCATGGGTACTACTGTATTGATATGCATGTGTACAACTGTATTGCTGTGCATGGATACTACTGTATTGCTGTGCATTGATACTACGGTATTGATGTGCATGGATACTACTGTATGGATGTGCATGGATACTACTGTATTGATGTGCATGGATACTACTATATTGCTGTGCATTGATACTAATGTATTGCTGTGTACGGATACTACTGTCTTGGTATGCATGAATACTACTGTATTGCTGTGCATGGATACTACTGTATTGCTGTGCATTGAAACTACGGTATTGATGTGCATGGGTACTACTGTATTGCTATGCATGGATACTACTGTATGGATGTGCATGGATACGACTGTATTGATATGCATGGCTAATAATGTATTGATATGCATGGATACTACTGTATTGCTATGCATGGATATTACTGTATTGCTATGCATGTATACTACTGTATTTCTATGCATGGATACTACTGTATTGATGTGCATGGATACTACTGTATTGATATGCATGGATACTACTGTATTGATGTGCTTGTTTACTACTGTATTGCTATGCATGGATAGTAATCTAATGATGTGCATGGATACTACTTTATTGCTATGCATGGCTAATACTGTATTGATATGCATGGATACTACTGTATTGCTATACATGGATACTACTGTGTTGCTGTGCATGGATACTAATCTATTGCTGTGCATGGCTACTACTGTATTGATGTGCATGGATACTACTGTATTGCTATGCATCGATACTACTGTATTGCTTTGCATGAATATTACTTTATTGCTGTACATAGGTCGCCTCGCATATATAAGAGAATGCATTGGCCTAACAATTTTTTACAATTTTAATAATTTTTTCTTGTATTCTTTAACAATTTTATAATTTCACCCATACAGAGCCCCAGACAAACATGAGCAGACGACAATATTCTATATGCTTCTATATATGTGTGGGGCTCCCTGCAGGGTAATGGATGTTTTTTATTTTATGTCCTAAAAATTGTAAGAAACAATTACTTTAAAAAAATGATAAAAAAGTGTTAGGCCAATGCATTCTCTTATATATGCGAGGTGACCCATGGTCGACTCGCATATATAAGATAATGCATTGGCACAGGGTAAACAAATCCCGACTTACGACTGGATTTGATATGGCGGGTCACATTTATGGTGGATACACACATGCATGTAATTTTTGTATGTAAAATACATGTATTACATGTATTTTACATGGCCATATCAATAATTGACAACATAAATCACTTGCGCGCGAGCGGTTCATTGCTAACAGGCCAGACAAGTCAGTAGTGATAAGCGAAGACAAACTGTCTGCTGGCAGGACATTTAAGACCAGTCCAAATCATGTCTTCTCTTACGGAGGTGGCAATTAGTCAAGTCTGTGTGATATCTGGCATTTTATTAATGCACGAACACCAGAAGCGACACGTCTGGCATATACAGGCTTGATATATAACATATTTGACCATGATGCTTGTTTGGCGTAGGGTCTCGAAAGCTTCAAATCGCTAATGGACTTGGTTGAATGTATCGGTCGGAATAATCTGGGCAAGACGGTATAATATAATATGTTTTACTTAAATAGCTCAGAGTTAGCCACCCCCGCCTGGTAGCTTTTGTAGTCATATATAGCCCCTGCGTCGGGATCATATATAGCCCCTGCTTCGGGGAAATCCTGATCAACCACTGCTATAAATATCAAGAGAAAACTGGTAATTATTTAAGTAGAACGTCCACCATATGGATTATCGATTATCACACGAACAATTATGTTAAGTGGCCTGGCGACTCGGTCCAAGATTGCAGCTTCTCTACATTCCGACTTAATGGGAACTAGAACTCAATGCGGTCAACACGTCGGCAATTATTGTGTTGTCAGTGGACACATATTACTTTGTCTGTATGATCCATGTAAAACGCCAAATACACGATAATTACAGAGATTACATGCATGTGTGTATCCACCCTTAGCTGTGAGATTTCGTAAAGCGAGGTACTCAAACGCACTTATTCGTTAAACGATATACTCGACCGCACGAAATATTAAGCACGTCGCGTGATAAAAGTGACCCCTTCAGCTTATAATATTGATGTTTTAAACGATCTTACTACGTCGTATGAATTCCTGCATCATAACGCCATATCAAATCCAGCCGTAAGTCGGGATTTTTTACCCTGTGCCAATGCATTCTCTTATCTATGCGAGTCGACCATAGGTCGCCTCGCATATATAAGAGAATGCATTGGCCTAACAATTTTTTACAATTTTATTATTTCACCCATACAGAGCCCCAGACAAACATGAGCAGATGACACTCTTCTATATGCTTCTATATAACGAACCAAAGCCGGACGGTTTGCATCGTACATAGATCATATCTGAATATGTGACGTCACCAATTATGATCTAATACTACACTGCGGTTTTGAACTTTTGCGACCACGTAGATCGGTGGGCTTACTGAAATAAACGTCTTTCAATGGCCGGCGTTCCAAAATGAGGGGAGTCATTACTATCGGAATTATGCACAGTGAATTTCATTCGTAGCCGGGGTTTACATTTTATTGAGAACATAATTATAACATATTATGGACTGTCAAATATTTGCATTTGAGTTGCCTAAAATATAAATGTCGCGTGCAATTGGAAAATCTCAATCACTCCGGCTGGCCTGGAGACAATACTGGAATTTAAACCACAATCGCCATATTTTCTATTATTCTCCCTTGCACAATATCCAGCCGATTACCCGCTGATAACAATAACTGTGCATTATTTTAACAATAACTGGGAAATATTAAAATAGTCCCCAGGTATTGTCATAACAACCACAAGTCATTGTTTGGTGTACTCTCCACTTGCTGACACACCGGAAGGTCAAATTGGTGTGACTAATCAATAAAATGAGAAACTGAACAGTGTTCGGTGATTACAATGCAGACTCCACTGTGTCGCCATAATCCGGTAATACGTTGTGGTCCGATTCACTATTCCGAACGTTCAAGTCCTCTTCTAAACCTAATACGTCAGAAAGTATATATTGTGTCGAAATTCCGACAAACGAAACATGGTCCTCGTCTGATTACGATTCCAATCTATACGTTGACTGGGTCATAGTACTTCTAAATTCATCACCTGATTCCATGGTGGTTATGTGTAGATCTTAGAATACACCCACTTTGTGGGTGCATTTATTCTCGTGAACACAGCATAGGTAGCGCGTTATAGTTAACACATTTAAGGTGAACTGATGTCGCTGGTGATGAGTGAGACAATTGTCATTTATGCATGATATTATTAGGATCAACTCATGAGTTGTTGGTTAATCGCAAAACTAATATAATCAGCCTGTGAAATATCACTCACGGACAGACCGCAATCAACCAGCTTTCAAACAGGGACGTTTGTTCCTTTGAACTCCCAAAACATGTCAGAAGAAACCAGGACACAGCTAGACACAATTTTTTGGGATGTCCATATTCGTCCTGTATTCACCATATATTCCTATATTCACGACCATTTTATAATTCAAACACGGTAAGTATACAATGGTTCATAACAATCAAATGAATAATAAACTTTATATCCCAATCACCACTCATCGAATAACTGGACTGTCAACGCGGCCCAGTGAATTCCAGTTCAAAGCGATAATTTGGATTTGTGACAATGCCTTGGTAAGCGAAGTCGATGCAGCGAGGACGCACACTATCAGGCCAAGCAAATTAAATGTTTGTTGTAGCTGGAAGGTGTCCATGCTGTTAACACATATGCACTGGTGTCAATTAGACTTCCACCCATGTGTTATCTGAGATCTAACATCATGTGAGTAAGAAATATTGTGTTTATTTGTTTATACATGCACAGCCAAGTAGGACATATCGCAGACTTGAACAGTGTTCATGGGGCGGGGGGGGGGGGGGGGTCGATTGACACGTTTTAATGACGATTTCAATTCCAAGTCTCCGGATCACTATTTAAAGTGGCAACTGAATATGCGTACACATCTTTATTTGTCTGACAGACTCGGAACTTGTTTAATGGTCATGTTGACATTTTTCGTTAAATTTTGTATTGACTTTTAGTTAAATATATCATACATTGTAATATCATTGACAAATTTCTAAGTAAAATTATAGCGAAAATTTTAAATTTCGTCTTGTTATTCTTTAAATACTTAGGTTTAAGACTGGTATTCCCCTCGCTGTCGGGCATTCGTCCAAATAAATACCGCGGCTTCGCCTCTGTGAAATATTTTTCCGAATGCCCGACAGCTCGGGGAATATCCTATACCGAAATCGAAATCCTAGCTCATGTGTACGTTAATTGCGCTATCGTATGGTCATATTATTATTTTTTTTAGACAGCCCGGGGCCATTGCGGACCTCTCTTGTCGGCTGGACATCCCATATTTCGGGGATGATTCCCACCCTACGAGATGGTCAAAGTGCCCGCCGGAGATCCGTCCCTGCGAGAAGCTGCAGTCAGAAGTGTTTTTTTCTTCAGACATTTGTTTTTTTAAAGTAACCCGGAGCTTTTACGGACCAGTCTTGTCGGCTGAGCACCCCGTCAGAGGTACCCACCCTCACGAGCATGGTCAAAGTGCTACTCGTGGTCAGTCCCCGCCTAAGCGGACAGTCGGTCAGTCAGTCAGGTCCGCTTGTCGGCCAAAGGCTGCGAACCCAAACAGTGGAAGTCCCTTCAGGTGGGGAAAACCACCCTGGGGGACGTATCACACCGTAAGGGCTCGATCAACGCATAGCGACCCTGCTCACGGCCAGCGCGGAACAGATACTACACTTTGATCTTAGCCAAAAGGCCGAGAAGCGATCCAGACATTATTATATTTTTTTTAGAGACAAAATGATTTATTATGATATGAATGTTACAGATGTATGGGTTCTCAGAAGCCCTTATACATATTACAATATTACAAAGCATGCAGCTGGAAAAGGAAGGTTAATTTGCAACATATGTATTTACAAATGTTCCCGGCAGCCGTTAAAAACCGATTAAGACGGTGATATCACAGTAGGGGTTGACCGCCGGAAATGCTGATAACGAGATATTTTTTACAACTTTCCAATTTAAAAGTTGGATTGTCGGCACGGTTTCCGAGATGTAAAATGACTCTGAGCATTTATTAATTGCGGCACCATGCTGATATGGTGTCACATTTAACGAAATCTCAGACTTATGGTCTCAGAACAATACACATGGTACGCTAATGTGTGGAATGGGACTGTGTTTGTCGTCTCAAACTGCCATCTGTATAATATTTCTTGACATTACTTATTGGATAATTGATTGATTAGGGCGCCATATGTTGCCTGCCGCGTGATTCGTGGTTCACGTGCGTACTATGCCGTTAAAGTGGCCTGCCAATTTTAGATCGCACTGTGTGTGAGCGGGTCTTATGATTATCGAAATGTGTTGGTATGTAGATATACGCCATGCATTAATATGAAAAACAAAAGACAATGGGAAAAAATGCGAACATTCTTTAAAATGTGAAAACAACTTTGTCATTTATGACTTGACATATATCATTATTTTGTGCCCAATATTCATGGAAATTTAACCTCTCGAGACGCCTAAAGTCGCTCAAACTTCGCAAACGAAGTCGCGCTAGAAAGGCGACAACGAGACTGTCTCTAGAAATGCATTTGCGCATGAATTTGGTTTCGTTTCTTTCAAACCAAATTGTATTGATAGCCTCCGAAATGAGGGTTAAACTTGCTGAACGTTGTGTTTTTGCAAAGTCTGCTGGAAGGTGCAGAAATCTGATTGATTTAGCAGATGGTGATACTTTAATGACTGTGACAAGATTTGAAATCCAGTTGAAAATGAGTAGCCATAATAATTGTATATTTTTGCAGTCGACAAACAGATGCTGTATAGTCTCGGCTTCCGCTTTGCATAGACAGCATCGATTATCCCGTGCAATATGAAAATTATGTAATTTATAATTTGTTGGCAGGATTTCATGAATTACGCGCCAACATGTTGATCGACAAAATGGGTCTAGAAATTTATCAGAAAGATTGGTCCAAGTAATTTTAAAATCAAACGTTGGGCAATTTTGTTCAACATTTGACTTCCGAATGACTTTAGACATTAGAACATCATAAAATTGTTTGGTTGATATATTTTTGAACTCAACTGAGTCCACACAAGATTTGAACGCCCTGAGAGCGGAAAGACATTGTAAATAAAATAATGGAGCATAGTCCATGCTGTGAGGTATGAGATTGGATGCAAAATCCGGCCTATAATGCCGGAGTGAGAATCCAATCCAATAGATGGCAAAATATTTCCATCGTACATCAGGATTATTTATGAGCCTTTGAATATGGCTAAGATAAAAAGCTGCTTGTTTTGTTGGAATGTGGCACAAATTAATGCCTCCGTTGAGAACATCATTGTGACACACAGAACGCGCAAGTGGCTCACCTTTAATTTTCCAGAAATGTGAAAACATAGATTTTTGAAATAATTTGGTATAATGCTTAGGTATTGGTACTATGCCTACATAATACCATAACTTGCTACAGGCAAAAACATTTATGTGTTTGGCTCTCCCGAAGTGGGAGAGTTTTCTGTCATATAAATTATTGCATGAGGCATCAAATTTAGTATATACTTTATAAAAATGATCGTCGGCAGATATTTGGTTTCCAAACTGTATGCCAACAATTGTAGCGTGCTTTGCCCACGAAATCCCAAAGGGATGGTCAGAGCGGGATTTCCATTTCCCGAGAAAAATGCCACATGTTTTGTGCATGTTTAATTTTGAGCCAGAGGCTTTTCCAAAAAGAAAACAAGATTTGAATAATTCGCCGATGGAATTTTCAGATGTGAGAATGGCTGTTACATCATCGGCGTACGCACTGAGCTTGACCACTTCTGATGTACCTGGCATTTTTCAAACCCCAAATTTTCGGATTATTACGCAGGTGAATAAGGAATGGCTCTATGCATAAAACATACAATAGAGGTGAGAGGCTGCACCCTTGCCTTACGTAGGGTGACAGGGAATGGATCTGATACATAATGATTAACCAAGACACTGGATCAAATATCAGTACAAAATACTTTCACTCATGAGATGAAATTATCGCCGAAGCCGAAGGCTGTTAATGTTTTGAGTAAATAATCATGATTTACTCTGTCAAAAGCCTTTGCTTGATCTAGTGCTATAAAAGTGCATTCATCATTCTTCTGATTTGTATAATCAACAACATTCCGTAACAAGTGTGCATTATCAAGAACAGTTCTTCCCGGCATGCATGGATACTACTGTAGTGCTATACACGGATACTACTGTATTGATGTGCATGGATACTAATGTATTGCTGTGCATGGATACTACTGTATTGATGTGCATGGATACTACTGTATTGATGTGCATGGATACTACTGTATTGCTGTGCATGGAAACTACAGTATTGCTATGCATGGGTACTACTGTATTGCTGTGCATGGATTCTACTGTATTGCTGTGCATGGATACTACTGTATTGATGTGCATGGATACTACTGTATTGATATGCATGGATACTACAGTATTGCTATGCATGGCTACTACTGTATTGCTGTGCATGGGTACTACTGCATTGATGTGCATGGGTACTACTGTATTGCTCTGCATGGATTCTACTGTATTGCTGTGCATGGGTACTACTGTATTGCTCTGCATGGATTCTACTGTATTGCTGTGCATGGATTCTACTGTATTGCTGTGCATGGGTACTACTGCATTGATGTGCATGGATACTACTGTATTGGTATGCATGGATACTACAGTATTGCTATGCATGGCTACTACTGTATTGCTATGCATGGATAATACTATATTGCTGTGCATGGATACTACTGTATTGCTATGCATGGATTCTACTGTATTGCTATGCATGGATACTACTCTATTGCTATGCATGGATACTACTGTATTACTGTGCATGGATACTACTGTATTGATGTGCATGTATACTACTGTATTGCTGTGCATGGATACTACTATATTGCTGTGCATTGATACTACTATATTGAAATGCATGGATACTACTGTATTGCTATGCATGGATACTACTGTATTGCTGTGCATGGATACTACTGTATTGATATGCATGGATACTACTCTATTGCTATACATGTATACTACTGCATTGCTGTGCATGGATACTACTGTATTGCTGTGCATGGATACTACTGTATTGTTGTACATGGATACTACTGTATTGGTATGCATGGATACTACTCTATTGCTGTGCATGGATGCTACTGGATTGCTGTGCATGGATACTACTTTATCGATATGCATGGATAATACTGTATTGCTACGCATATATACTACTGTATTGATGAGCTTGGATACTACTGTATTGCTGTACATGGAAACTACTGTATTGATATGCATGGCTAATAATGTGTTGATATGCATGGATACTACTGTACTGCTATGCATGGATATTACTGTATTGCTATGCATGTATACTACTGTATTTCTATGCATGGATACTACTGTATTGATGTGCATGGATACTACTGTATTGATATGCATGGATACTACTGTATTGATGTGCTTGTTTACTACTGTATTGCTATGCATGGATAGTAATCTAATGATGTGCATGGATACTACTTTATTGCTATGCATGGCTAATACTGTATTGATATGCATGGATACTACTGTATTGCTATACTTGGATACTACTGTGTTGCTGTGCATGGATACTAATATATTGCTGTGCATGGCTACTACTGTATTGATGTGCATGGATACTACTGTATTGCTTTGCATGAATATTACTTTCTTGCTGTGCATAGGTCGCCTCGCATATATAAGAGAATGCATTGGCCTAACAATTTTTTACAATTTTAATAATTTTTTCTTGTATTCTTTAACAATTTTATAATTTCACCCATACAGAGCCCCAGACAAACATGAGCAGACGACAATCTTCTATATGCTTCTATATATGTGTGGGGCTCCCTGCAGGGTAATGGATGTTTTTTTATTTTATGTCCTAAAAATTCTAAGAATCATTTATTTAAAAAAAATGATAAAAAAGTGTTAGGCCAATGCATTCTCTTATATATGCGAGGCGACCTATGGTCGACTCGCATATATAAGAGAATGCATTGGCACAGGGTAAAAAAATCCAGACTTACGACTGGATTTGATATGGCGGGTCACATTTATGGTGGATACACACATGCATGTAATTTTTGTATGTAAAATACACGTATTACATGTATTTTACATGGCCATATCAATAATTGACAACATAAATCACTTGCGCGCGAGCGGTTCATTGCTAACAGGCCAGACAAGTCAGTAGTGATAAGCGAAGACAAACTGTCTGCTGGCAGGACATTTAAGACCAGTCCAAATCATGTCTTCTCTTACGGAGGTGGCAATTAGTCAAGTCTGTGTGATATCTGGCATTTTATTAATGCACGAACACCAGAAGCGACACGTCTGGCATATACAGGCTTGATATATAACATATTTGACCATGATGCTTGTTTGGCGTAGGGTCTCGAAAGCTTCAAATCGCTAATGGACTTGGTTGAATGTATCGGTCGGAATAATCTGGGCAAGACGGTATAATATAATATGTTTTACTTAAATAGCTCAGAGTTAGCCACCCCGCCTGGTAGCTTTTGTGGTCATATATAGCCCCTGCGTCGGGGATCATATATAGCCCCTGCGTCGGGGAAATCCTGATCAACCACTGCTATAAATATCAAGAGAAAACTGGTAATAATTTAAGTAGAACGTCCACCATATGGATTATCGATTATCACACGAACAATTATGTTAAGTGGCCTGGCGACTCGGTCCAAGATTGCAGCTTCTCTACATTCCGACTTAATTGGAACTAGAACTCAATGCGGTCAACACGTCGGCAATTATTGTGTTGTCAGTGGACACATATTACTTTGTCTGTATGATCCATGTAAAACGCCAAATACACGATAATTACAGAGATTACATGCATGTGTGTATCCACCCTTAGCTGTGGGATTTCGTAAAGCGAGGTACTCAAGCGCACTTATTCGTTAAGCGATATACTCGACCGCACGAAATATTAAGCACGTCGCGTGATAAAAGTGACCCCTTCAGCTTATAATATTGATGTTTTAAACGATCTTACTACGTCGTATGAATTCCTGCATCATAACGCCATATCAAATCCAGTCGTAAGTCGGGATTTTTTACCCTGTGCAAATGCATTCTCTTATATATGCGAGTCGACCATTCGCCGATGGAATTTTCAGATGTGAGAATGGCTGTTACATCATCGGCGTACGCACTGAGCTTGACCACTTCTGATGTACCTGGCATTTTCAAACCCCAAATTTTCGGATTATTACGCAGGTGAATAAGGAATGGCTCTCTGCATAAAACATACAATAGAGGTGAGAGGCTGCACCCTTGCCTTACGTAGGGTGACAGGGAATGGATCTGATACATAATGATTAACCAAGACACTGGATCAAATATCAGTACAAAATACTTTCACTCATGAGATGAAATTATCGCCGAAGCCGAAGGCTGTTAATGTTTTGAGTAAATAATCATGATTTACTCTGTCAAAAGCCTTTGCTTGATCTAGTGCTATAAAAGTGCATTCATCATTCTTCTGATTTGTATAATCAACAACATTCCGTAACAAGTGTGCATTATCAAGAACAGTTCTTCCCGGTATGCATGGATACTACTGTAGTGCTATACACGGATACTACTGTATTGATGTGCATGGATACTAATGTATTGATGTGCATGGATACTACTGTATTGCTGTGCATGGAAACTACAGTATTGCTATGCATGGGTACTACTGTATTGCTCTGCATGGATTCTACTGTATTGCTGTGCATGGATACTACTGTATTGGTGTGCATGGGTACTACTGCATTGATGTGCATGGATACTACTGTATTGATATGCATGGATACTACTCTATTGCTATGCATGGCTACTACTGTATTGCTATGCATGGATACTACTATATTGCTGTGTATGGATACTACTGTATTGCTATGCATGGATTCTACTGTATTGCTATGCATGGATACTACTCTATTGCTATGCATGGATACTACTGTATTACTGTGCATGGATACTACTGTATTGATGTGCATGGATACTACTGTATTGCTGTGCATGGATACTACTGTATTGATATGCATGGATACTACTCTATTGTTATACATGTATACTACTGTATTGCTGTGCATGGATACTACTGTATTGCTGTGCATGGATACTACTGTTTTGTTGTACATGGATACTACTGTATTGGTATGCATGGATACTACTCTATTGCTGTGCATGGATGCTACTGGATTGCTGTGCATGGATACTACTGTATCGATATGCATGGATAATACTGTATTGCTACGCATATATACTACTGTATTGATGAGCTTGGATACTACTGTATTGCTGTACATGGAAACTACTGTATTGATATGCATGGCTAATAATGTATTGATATGCATTGATACTACTGTATTGCTATGCATGGATATTACTGTATTGCTATGCATGTATACTACTGTATTTCTATGCATGGATACTACTGTATTGATGTGCATGGATACTACTGTATTGATATGCATGGATACTACTGTATTGATGTGCTTGTTTACTACTGTATTGCTATGCATGGATAGTAATTTAATGATGTGCATGGATACTACTTTATTGCTATGCATGGCTAATACTGTATTGATATGCATGGATACTACTGTATTGCTATACTTGGATACTACTGTGTTGCTGTGCATGGATACTAATATATTGCTGTGCATGGCTACTACTGTATTGATGTGCATGGATACTACTGTATTGCTATGCATCGATACTACTGTATTGCTTTGCATGAATATTACTTTCTTGCTGTGCATAGGTCGCCTCGCATATATAAGAGAATGCATTGGCCTAACAATTTTTTACAATTTTAATAATTTTTTCTTGTATCTTTAACAATTTTATAATTTCACCCATACAGAGCCCCAGACAAACATGAGCAGACGACAATCTTCTATATGCTTCTATATATGTGTGGGGCTCCCTGCAGGGTAATGGATGTTTTTTTATTTTATGTCCTAAAAATTGTAAGAAACATTTATTTAAAAAAAATGATAAAAAAGTGTTAGGCCAATGCATTCTCTTATATATGCGAGGCGACCTATGGTCGACTCGCATATATAAGAGAATGCATTGGCACAGGGTAAAAAAATCCAGACTTACGACTGGATTTGATATGGCGGGTCACATTTATGGTGGATACACACATGCATGTAATTTTTGTATGTAAAATACATGTATTACATGTATTTTACATGGCCATATCAATAATTGACAACATAAATCACTTGCGCGCGAGCGGTTCATTGCTAACAGGCCAGACAAGTCAGTAGTGATAAGCGAAGACAAACTGTCTGCTGGCAGGACATTTAAGACCAGTCCAAATCATGTCTTCTCTTACGGAGGTGGCAATTAGTCAAGTCTGTGTGATATCTGGCATTTTATTAATGCACGAACACCAGAAGCGACACGTCTGGCATATACAGGCTTGATATATAACATATTTGACCATGATGCTTGTTTGGCGTAGGGTCTCGAAAGCTTCAAATCGCTAATGGACTTGGTTGAATGTATCGGTCGGAATAATCTGGGCAAGACGGTATAATATAATATGTTTTACTTAAATAGCTCAGAGTTAGCCACCCCGCCTGGTAGCTTTTGTGGTCATATATAGCCCCTGCGTCGGGGATCATATATAGCCCCTGCGTCGGGGAAATCCTGATCAACCACTGCTATAAATATCAAGAGAAAACTGGTAATAATTTAAGTAGAACGTCCACCATATGGATTATCGATTATCACACGAACAATTATGTTAAGTGGCCTGGCGACTCGGTCCAAGATTGCAGCTTCTCTACATTCCGACTTAATTGGAACTAGAACTCAATGCGGTCAACACGTCGGCAATTATTGTGTTGTCAGTGGACACATATTACTTTGTCTGTATGATCCATGTAAAACGCCAAATACACGATAATTACAGAGATTACATGCATGTGTGTATCCACCCTTAGCTGTGAGATTTCGTAAAGCGAGGTACTCAAGCGCACTTATTCGTTAAGCGATATACTCGACCGCACGAAATATTAAGCACGTCGCGTGATAAAAGTGACCCCTTCAGCTTATAATATTGATGTTTTAAACGATCTTACTACGTCGTATGAATTCCTGCATCATAACGCCATATCAAATCCAGTCGTAAGTCGGGATTTTTTACCCTGTGCAAATGCATTCTCTTATATATGCGAGTCGACCATAGGTCGCCTCGCATATATAAGAGAATGCATTGGCCTAACAATTTTTTACAATTTTAATAATTTTTTCTTGTATTCTTTAACAATTTTATAATTTCACTCATACAGAGCCCCAGACAAACATGAGCAGACGACACTCTTCTGTATGCTTCTATATATGTGTGGGGCTCCCTGCAGGGTAATGGATGTTTTTTTATTTTATGCCCTAAAAATTGTAAGAAACATTTATTTTAAAAAAATGATAAAAAATAAATTTGTGTTTTGTGCATGTTTAATTTTGAGCCAGAGGCTTTTCCAAAAAGAAAACAAGATTTGAATAATTCGCCGATGGAATTTTCAGATGTGAGAATGGCTGTTACATCATCGGCGTACGCACTGAGCTTGACCACTTCTGATGTACCTGGCATTTTCAAACCCCAAATTTTCGGATTATTACGCAGGTGAATAATGAATGGTTCTATGCATAAAACATACAATAGAGGTGAGAGGCTGCACCCTTGCCTTACGTAGGGTGACAGGGAATGGATCTGATACATAATGATTAACCAAGACACTGGATCAAATATCAGTATAAAATACTTTCACCCATGAGATGAAATTATCGCCGAAGCCGAAGGCTGTTAATGTTTTGAGTAAATAATCATGATTTACTCTGTCAAAAGCCTTTGCTTGATCTAGTGCTATAAAAGTGCATTCATCATTCTTCTGATTTGTATAATCAACAACATTCCGTAACAAGTGTGCATTATCAAGAACAGTTCTTCCCGGCACGCCACACGTCTGATCGGGATGAACTATTGATGATATCACATTGCGTAGTCTGTTGCTGAAGATTTTGGATATAATTTTATAATCGTAATTAAGAAGACTAATAGGTCGATAATTGCCCATTTCTTCTGGATGTGAGGGGTCTTTTTGAAGAAGTACAATTAATGAGAGCTTTTGTGATGGCGAAAGTGCCTTATTATTAAAAACATCGGAATAAACTTCAAGAAGAGTGGGCGCTAACATGTCGATGAATGATGCATAAAATTCTTTTGCTAAGCCGTCACTACCTGGTGATTTGTCATTTTGCATGTCTTTGACAGCTTTTTTAATTTCAGATAATGTAATTGGCGACTCGCACATTGTTGAGTCTAAAGAGGAAATTTGAGGAAGGTCCTCGAGAAATGAATCACAAGCACTTTCCTCAATTTCCTCTTTTGTAAATAAGTTGGAATAAAATTCCCGGAATTTGCATAAAATATCATCAGTTTTGGTGTATGTATGTTCACCATCTTTAATATTTGTAATTATTTTCTGAGATGCACGTTTTCTTTCTAACCGAGAGAAGAAAGAAGACGGCTGCTCTTGGTGATCGAGGAAATCAGATTTGGATCTGATATGGGCGCCATATGTGGCTTTAGATTGCAGGTCTCTAAGCCTGTTGCGTAATTCAATTATTTGTTCAATATAATTGCCGGTATTGGTTTTCTCGGCTTCAATTAGAGAATAATATAATTTTTGCATGTCCAGTATAGTAGATCTTTCTTTGCGTGCATTTTGTTTTGAAAATGAAAAAATGAAATATGTGATGCGTTGTTTAGCGCTTTCCCACCAAACTGTGGTTGCCGTAACATCTATTATTTCATTACTTATTTAATTGCCGGTATTGGTTTTCTCGGCTTCAATTAGAGAATAATATAATTTTTGCATGTCCAGTATAGTAGATCTTTCTTTGCGTGCATTTTGTTTTGAAAATGAAATAATGAAATCTTTGATGCGTTGCTTAGCGCTTTCCCACCAAACTGTGGTTGCCGTAACATCAATTATTTCATTAGTTATTTCATACCAAAAGGTTTTGAATTCTTCTTGAAATTCTTGTAAATGAAAAAGTGAAGTGTTGGCTTTCCAATAGCCCGGTCCTATTGATTGGCACCGGGTGTCAGATAATGTAAAATGAATAAGTTCGTGGTCTGTGAAACCGACTGCGAGTTGGCTACAATCTTTAACAGAGGGAATAAGTGACTTAGAGATGTAGAAACTGTCAAGACGCGTTGCTACAACTCCTTGTCGCCATGTCGTGCAAATAGATTGTTTGTTAAGGTGTCTGTAAACATCAATCAGATTGAAATTTTCAGTTATAGCAGGCCATAATTTCCCAGTCGCTGAGATGATTTCATCACCTGCTATTTTAGAGTTTGTTTCCAGTTTTGGATCAGTAATAAAATTGAAATCACCTCCTATGATAATAGGCCGGCTTGTAACGAAATGGTTTTGAATATTATCGAAAAACGTTTTTCGGTCGCCTTGTGCGTTAGGACCATATACATTGATTAGTCTAAGTGGTTGACCATTTATAGTTGCGTCCATGCCGACATATCTGCATTCAAAGTCATAGTTATATTTGTGAACTTTACATTCTAGGTGTTTGGATATTAGTATTCCAGTTCCGCACGAGCGGCTGAATCCGAAAGACCAAAATCCATCACAATTCATTGAATTTGAAATGTGTCGGGCTTCATATAATTTCGTTATATGAGTTTCTTGTAGGAATATTATGTTGAAGTTATTGTGATCAAAAAGATATTTCAATATATAGCGCTTTTTATGGAGGCCCAAGCCATTACAATTGAGGGAGGCTATTTTTAACTTATCCATTGGAGATGTTATGTGTTTTTTTTAAAACATTATGACATTGGGAAATCAAATAAACAAACCTGAAATGAGTTAAATAAAAACATGAGTAAACAACAACCACACGAATGTGGTTGCATTGTGACGTAATCATTGTGAGGTAATCATTGTGAGGAGGTAATCATTGTGAGGTAATCATTGTGAGGTAATCATTGTCCGTGGGCGTTCCAGTTCGTTTTCCGTTCGTTGTGGATATTCCGTAAATCGTCGGACAGTTCCGCGTCTGTTTTTCACTGACACACATTTTCCTGTAATCCATTATGTGTCGAGTAGTTTAAGTTTGTTCCGAGTCATCCCATCGTATTCGATGGGATGGTCCATGACAAGAGCCAAGAGTTTTTCCGGCGCGTGCTCGGATTCGCTTTCAGAATCCGAACTCGAGCTTCTCCTCCGTTCTCGTCCCCTTTTCTCAGCTTTAGTTTCTGTTAACATTTATTCTTCTACCGGTACTTTCTCTCCCTCGTCTTCATCCCCCTTTTCAATTTCTCCCTCTGTTGTTTCTTCTGTTTTCTCTTCGGTCGTCTCAACCGTCTCGGGAGGTGTAACACTTGTCTCCTCCTTTTCAGAATCGGGCGTCACTGTAACACTTTTGTTTTCACTTTTTTCAGTTTGTGTACTTGGAACAACTTTCACATGTGGGGGTCGTTGGTTTACCACACTAGTCGCTGTACAGTTTCGGCTTCTGTGGCCGACACTATTGCACCGTAGGCACAATGGTTCCCGTCCGGGAATAATAATCAGGCATTTGTACCCCTGAATCACAGCTCTGTGAGGTATAACGCTCTTCATGTCGTTGTCGACAGTCATCTCTATATCCCGTACACCTGTCTTATACTTAATTCCGCTAGATTCAGATGTTACGAAGTACGACTTTGCAATCCTTCCGAATCGATTGAAATAGTTTGTTACACTGGTCCCGAACACATGATACGGGAGCCAGTGTACTCGAATCGTAACAGTCTGTGCTAAATAATATGAAGGTTTGAATGTAAGTCCATCAGCTTGAAAGGGTGCTGAGAACCCTAACTGTTTTGCTGCTATATCGCTGTTTAGCACAATGTACCATTCGTCGCTCCTCTCCATCCGATATACGACTTCTATCGTCTCCTTTATTTCGGCCAATTTGGTCGGTTACTTCATGTGACTTTTTCATCTGACGTGTGTGCCGGATAATTGATCTGGAGGATTTATGTAAATGTTAGCCCAAACTACATTTCCAAGTAACGATGGTTTTGTTGTTTATTTTGAGGAATAATACCGCGTCAGATGAATTCAGCCCAAATATGTTAACAGTTGTCGTGTCAAACATTCGGCAGTAGGTTAGCGTTATTTAGTATTTGTGGATGTCCTTTAACATGGGGAAAATAGACTACTGCGCTTGAACGAGCATGTGAATTTGTCGTTTTTAATGTACAGCAACTTGATAATCAATAACAGAGGAATTATCTGTCAAATAAGGTCGCTCTATTTACGGTATTAATTGCGGAACTTTCTAAAGTAAACTACGCGTAAACGGATACATACGGTAAATTATAGAATGTGCCGGAATCGGCCTAATCGCCCCAGGGCCAACTCGCCCAGTCGACGTGTGTCAATTCGGTACCTACTATAACATGTACCCGAGTCCGATATGGAATAAAAGATGTATACGGGTGTTATATAGCGTTTGGTCCGTTGTTTCTCAATGAATATTATTGAAATTTGGTGTATATGTCCGGGCTGGGACATGGAATACAACAACGTTTGAATTGTTTTTAAATTAACAAATTTGTTGATTTTATTCAATTTTTTTTCGTTCTGAAAACACACTATAACGTGTATATAATATAATAACGAACACGAGACATACATAATTTATAAACTGTTAACAAAAGATATCAAATTCAATACATGACAAAGATGACTCAGTGGAGTTTATAAAGTGAACATAAAAACATTGAGGTAAGAATCTTTTTAAGGAATGCAACTTTATTTAATGATAATAAACACATAAATTAAAATAACAAACATGAGACATACATTATTTATAAACTGTTAACAAAAGATATCAAACTCAATACATGACAAAGATGACTCAGTGAAGTTTATAAAGTGAACATAAAAATATTAAGGTAAGAATCTTTTAAAGCATTACTAAACCGTTTAGCACAGACCACAGTCCACTTCACTCATCCGATCATCACCAAACTTCATATTTATCTTGATATTGATCTATCAGATGAGAGCTATCAAATATTTTTTTAATTTCATAGGAAAAAATGGTCGCCAGCGGCCATATTGCATTTACGTTATATTTTATCGCGTCATGTCGATATCTAGTATTACTTAGAAATTTCACCTTTCCAGATTCATAATTGCTCCATTGACTGTAACAGATGAAATTATTCCCCTCTTCGGATAGAGTGTCACTGAAACTTTATTTTGTCAGACTGTCTGTATAATCACTGATTATATATGGCAATAATCTGTAATAAGATGTAGCACTATTTTATTTTATATTTACATGCAGTGCTGTTTTTATACATCAATTCTAATCCCCCTAGATCATCATGTGATCGATCATACATCGCGCGAGGACCTGGTTGAATTAAGGGGGGTTTTATGGATCACTTCTGTCCTCAAGCTAGATTATACTTATGACATTTAATGGCATGTTTCTAACGTGGAGGGTTAGATATGCTTGAGAAACCACCACTCTTTAATTCACACCAAGTTCTCAGCTGTCATGTTCGGATATTAGAACCCATAGCCATGATATATGGTTTATTTTGTGTATACTAGTAATATAGTTATTTTCAGTACCTTTATATACCAGTACTGTGTATAACAATGCATATAAATTAATCCATGTATACATGTATATTGATTCAACGGATTCAGTGGTTTTGTCCATCAGTCTATCAAATTTGCGGGGAAAACATGGCCACAAGCAGTACACCCTGCTAAATTTCGAATTTGAATCAATTGGCGCACCCTGCAGTCAGCTTTTATTGGAGAACTTTTTCTTATGTGGATATTTTGGGTCACCGCTAGATCTGAGCCATATTTTGTTCTCAAACTGTCCTTGTGAAGACATCACTGCCAGCGGTGATCTTCAATTTTACTATTTTTATGGCTAAATAATTTGGTTGATCCTACAGACGACACCCCTTGTCCGATCGTCATCAGATTCCACAATTATCTTCTGGATAACCAGGGTGAGAGTAATCTAATTTTCCCGAATTTCGTTAAAAAACATTACCACAGGCAGCAATTTGGTATCTTACTCTTTGATCCTCTTTTGTATGACTGAATTGTTTAGCAACTGTACAGACATATCCCTCATCTGGTTTTTATATACATGTATATCTCTTCATGCGGATAGCCAGTATTACGTAGGTACTTCAACTTTCTGCATTCCTGTCATCATTTGAAATATAAAAATTTACCTGATACATGCACCCTTCAAAATTTGTTTCGTCGTATCTATTTTAATGACCCGTATGGTAATATTGATACAGATATATTTGTCAAACATTTCTTTGTACAATATACAGGTATTTAGTTTGTAACTAAATCTAGAAATATATAAGAGTAGCTCGTGGACCCCACTTCGTCCGGGATGTTCCCCTCTGATTTTCGGAGAAATGCGCGATTTAACCTTGAATTGACTATTTTAAAGGTGAAGGTCATGTCGGGGTCACGATTTGACCCGTCCAAAACACTCCCCGGACAAAAGTCACGACAAAAGTACCCGTCGAAATCCGCCCGGCTTTATACCCGATTTGACCTTGAATTGACAATTTTGAATGTCAAGATCAGGTCAGGGTCATGATTTGACCCACCCGAAACACTCCTGGGACAAAAGTAACAGTAGGTATCAAATTTCGTTGAAATACTTCCGTTTTACCAGATTTGACCTTGAATTGATCTTTTTGAATGTCAAAGTCAGGTCGGGATCAAGATTTGACCCGTCCAAAATACTCCCTGGAAATAATTTCCCCTAGGTATCAAATTTCGTCAAATCTGTCCGGCAGTTTTCCCGGCCATAGCTAACAGACAAACAGACAGACAAATGTCCAAAATATATATTAAACTAGCTGATGTACTCGACTTCGTTCGGGCTAGTTAGGGATTTTTTTTGTGATCGCCTCCATCTGGACAGTACCCAGTATATACAGCGTCTGGCCAAACTATTGTTCAATTGGTCCAGAAACATGCCTATATCAGCACGTTCGAGAACATGGCCCCACGTGAAATTGGACCCGTCCATATTGCTCCCGGGATCGAAGTAGTCCTACACACAAATTTTTAGTCGGATCGGTCAAGGTCCAGAAACATGCCTATGAGCGAGGTCAAGTTGACACGTTAAATACCAAATTCGAGCAGTGTTAGAGTCTATAACACATACACACATGCATTCACGCATACACACATACATACAGACAGACAGGTGTTTCAAAATGTATAATCGATAGCTACAACAATTCTATGGTAGATAGTTCACGGCCGACCTGATGCATGCATCTTAGTTTTCTTGTACCCCATATGTCACCGAAAACTCCGATTATTTCAGCCAAACCTTGGCTGTTTATTTCACAGGAGTTTCTGGGATAACCTGTGTGTCGGCTCAGAACATGCATGCCAATTGAGGAGAACACGCGAAGGATTTGTGTAAATGTTAGCCCAAACGACATTTCGAAGTAACGACTGCTTTGTTGTTTATTTCGAGGAATAATACCGCATCATATGAATTCAGCCCAAATATATTGACAGGTGTCAAGGGTCAAACTCAAAACTGAGCAATAAAAAACTAATATTAATAAATACCGAGTATATTTAATTTAACGCCAATGGGTCGTTTATGTGCGTTCAAGAGTGTATTTATGCCTAAAGCAAAGTGAAATAACGATCTTAAAATGAATTGGCCGGTATATTGTATTAGTTATCAGGGTTACCAGGGTCGTAGTTGTATAAATTACAATATATTTTTATGCTAAGATAATTGCGTGGTAATTTGTTTGCAATGGATTGATCGGTATTCAGGTCCCATATATGGACATTCCAAATATGGAAAGTGACGTGCGCAAAACAGCTGCATCTGGGTCAGATATATTTATAGCGAAGAAATGTTGTCAAATTGCACGTCTGAATACGCGTCTTATTCTCACTTATACCGTGTTTATATCAGTTTTATTCTATGTGTTGTTGTGTATTGTATTACTTTGATCAAGGTTGCGCTTTTGTTATTCTCACAAAAGGTAAATTTGATGCGTACTGTTTGATGCGTGTTTACATTTCAAAATTTCGTCGGCCATGTACACAGTACAGTAACACTACAGTGCGACGGAATTCCATATCCTTAATTACGAGACTAATTTATCGAATGAGGTCAAATTTTCGCATATAAGAAGACTCGTATGTTATTCTGCACCATTCTGACGAGTGCTGAAATTCGCATTATTTTCGTTTTTATCGAAAAATAATCGTTCTCTATGTAAATTTTTTCAACCAAAAAAAAATTCATTGTTTTGCCAATTTCAAGCTAGTTTATAGCATGGTCATGGCATAATTTGACATAGCGAGTGTCGGTAGACGTTTCTTGAGTGTGCACAACAAATTTTGGTCCCAACGAAGCAGGCTAAAATCCTGAAATTTGTCAATTTTACTTTGCGTGTGAAGAAAATATTCATTTAAACTTCCAAAATTGGTTGAAATATGCTCAACAACATTCAGTTGAATGGTGACATTATTTATAGTCACCGACTAACTTCCACGATGAATCAAATTTGTTTTTATTGGTGACAATTATGTCGCGAGAGATAAAAATGTAAATTTTTTAAAGAAAATGTAAAATTTTAGCTCATTTTAAGACTTTAATTGCTTGTAGATCGGTGTTAATTATCTTCGTCAATGATGTCATGTCACGCTTGTTAATAATTCATTTGTTCGGAAATACTTATTGGGGGTCGAAATGTATAAAATTTAACTACCACCACTTCCAAAAACAACACCAATAAACAATAACGCTCTTTGTTCCATGCAATGGAAATGGCTATTTATTGTCCTGATATCAGTGATATAAATGAATGCCTAAAATTAGTATTATCCTGAAATAAATTTATGCCACTTTGGCGAACATGGGAACCACGGTACAATTTATGCCATTTAGGCACACTTCAGAGTGAAATCAGGGCTTATATTTCGGCGAAAATCCAAATCTAGATTCTCGTAAATATTCTCGCAAATTACCCTGGATTCTCGTGAAAAAGTATATATGGATTCTCGCTAAATCAGATGAAATATATGCCTTGGAAATATAGCAAATCGTTTAATGCTTTAGAATTTTTGTTTTTCGGAGATTTATATATATGCTTAAAGACATATTATGGACTTGTAATGGACTTTTTCAGGTGCGAGAAATTGATAAGTTAGTGCTCAGGGACTTTGCCAAATCACTGAAATTTTCCACAAAAATCTGCCACACCACTTCATAGAGAACATCGTCTGAACTACTCCAAATTGTAAATATTTACATCTCGATTCGGGGCGCAACTATCGGCTATAATTAAACAAAAATGATTTCGCCATCGAGAGTCATTGCATTTAACTAATATATAAGAATGACGTTGTGTATCATCCATTTGGATTAATATTCGTAACGAATAACTACTTTGAGAAAGATTATTCTTAATTTCTATTTGATCACTCTGCCCGTTGTCTGCCGGAGTGTTTCACATCACTTTAATCAAGGAAGACTGTTCAGAAAAACTGCATTTCAAGATCACCAAACAACTTTCCTTTTTAGGGCCACCACATCTTTCCAAAGATGTACTTCTTCCATTTTGCTATCAAAGACCGAAAAATGTCGTTAAACTAGAGATCCAAATACCCACTAAGGGCCCCTATATCTTGAAATATTAAAGACCGAGAATGTCGTTAAACTATAAAGACCGAAAAATGTCGTTAAACGGTGTCTGCCGGAGTGTTTCACATCACTTTAATCAAGGAAGACTGTTCAGAAAAACTGTATTTCAAGAAATCGTTTAATGCTTTAGAATTTTGGTTTTCGGAGATTTATATATATGCTTAAAGACATATTATGGACTTGTTATGGACTTTTTCGGGTGCGAGAAATTGATAAGTTAGTGCTCAGGCACTTTGCCAACCTGGGGAATTTTATCATTCTACTAACATCACTGAAAATTTCCCAAAAAATCTGCCACACCACTTCATAGAGAACATCGTCTGAACTACTCCAAATTGTAAATATTTACATCTCGATTCGGGGCGCAACTATCGGCTATAATTAAACATAAATGATTTCGCCATCGAGAGTCATTGCATTTAACTAATATAAAAGAATGACGTTGTGTATCATCCATTTGGATTAATATTCGTAACGAATAACTACTTTGAGAAAGATTATTCTTAATTTCTATTTGATCACTCTGCCCGGTGTCTGCCGGAGTGTTTCACATCACTTTAATCAAGGAAGACTGTTCAGAAAAACTGTATTTCAAGAAATCGTTTAATGCTTTAGAATTTTGGTTTTCGGAGATTTATATATATGCTTAAAGACATATTATGGACTTGTTATGGACTTTTTCGGGTGCGAGAAATTGATAAGTTAGTGCTCAGGCACTTTGCCAACCTGGGGAATGTTATCATTCTACTAACATCACTGAAAATTTCCAAAATAATCTACCACCCCACTTCATAGAGAACATCGTCTGAACTACTCCAAATTGTAAATATTTACATCTCGATTCGGGGCGCAACTATCGGCTATAATTAAACAAAAATGATTTCGCCATCGAGAGTCATTGCATTTAACTAATATGTAAGAATGACGTTGTGTATCATCCATTTGGATTAATATTCGTAACGAATAACTACTTTGAGAAAGATTATTCTTAATTTCTATTTGATCACTCTGCCCGGTGTCTGCCGGAGTGTTTCACATCACTTTAATCAAGGAAGACTGTTCAGAAAAACTGTATTTCAAGAAATCGTTTAATGCTTTAGAATTTTGGTTTTCGGAGATTTATATATATATGCTTAAAGACATATTATGGACTTGTTATGGACTTTTTCGGGTGCGAGAAATTGATAAGTTAGTGCTCAGGCACTTTGCCAACCTGGGGAATTTTATCATTCTACTAACATCACTGAAAATTTCCCAAAAAATCTGCCACACCACTTCATAGAGAACATCGTCTGAACTACTCCAAATTGTAAATATTTACATCTCGATTCGGGGCGCAACTATCGGCTATAATTAAACATAAATGATTTCGCCATCGAGAGTCATTGCATTTAACTAATATAAAAGAATGACGTTGTGTATCATCCATTTGGATTAATATTCGTAACGAATAACTACTTTGAGAAAGATTATTCTTAATTTCTATTTGATCACTCTGCCCGGTGTCTGCCGGAGTGTTTCACATCACTTTAATCAAGGAAGACTGTTCAGAAAAACTGTATTTCAAGAAATCGTTTAATGCTTTAGAATTTTGGTTTTCGGAGATTTATATATATGCTTAAAGACATATTATGGACTTGTTATGGACTTTTTCGGGTGCGAGAAATTGATAAGTTAGTGCTCAGGCACTTTGCCAACCTGGGGAATGTTATCATTCTACTAACATCACTGAAAATTTCCAAAATAATCTACCACCCCACTTCATAGAGAACATCGTCTGAACTACTCCAAATTGTAAATATTTACATCTCGATTCGGGGCGCAACTATCGGCTATAATTAAACAAAAATGATTTCGCCATCGAGAGTCATTGCATTTAACTAATATGTAAGAATGACGTTGTGTATCATCCATTTGGATTAATATTCGTAACGAATAACTACTTTGAGAAAGATTATTCTTAATTTCTATTTGATCACTCTGCCCGGTGTCTGCCGGAGTGTTTCACATCACTTTAATCAAGGAAGACTGTTCAGAAAAACTGTATTTCAAGAAATCGTTTAATGCTTTAGAATTTTGGTTTTCGGAGATTTATATATATATGCTTAAAGACATATTATGGACTTGTTATGGACTTTTTCGGGTGCGAGAAATTGATAAGTTAGTGCTCAGGCACTTTGCCAACCTGGGGAATGTTATCATTCTACTAACATCACTGAAAATTTCCAAAATAATCTACCACACCACTTCATAGAGAACATCGTCTGAACTACTCCAAATTGTAAATATTTACATCTCGATTCGGGGCGCAACTATCGGCTATAATTAAACAAAAATGATTTCGCCATCGAGAGTCATTGCATTTAACTAATATATAAGAATGACGTTGTGTATCATCCATTTGGATTAATATTCGTAACGAATAACTACTTTGAGAAAGATTATTCTTAATTTCTATTTGATCACTCTGCCCGTTGTCTGCCGGAGTGTTTCACATCACTTTAATCAAGGAAGACTGTTCAGAAAAACTGCATTTCAAGATCACCAAACAACTTTCCTTTTTAGGGCCACCACATCTTTCCAAAGATGTACTTCTTCCATTTTGCTATCAAAGACCGAAAAATGTCGTTAAACTAGAGATCCAAATACCCACTAAGGGCCCCTATATCTTGAAATATTAAAGACCGAGAATGTCGTTAAACTATAAAGACCGAAAAATGTCGTTAAACTATAGAGATCCAAATACCCCCTATATCTTGAGATATTATAAAGACCGAAAAATGTCATTAAACTATTAAAGACCGAAAAATGTCGTTAAACTAGAGATCCAAACATCCCGATCCCCTATTTTTTTTAGAAATTAAGAACGAAATATGTCGTTACACCATTAATACATAATTTGTGTTTATGAAAGTCTGGCACCCATTAGCAGTTTGTTTTCAGTACATTTTAATATTCATTGGAACGTAAACAATTATTCGCTGACAGAAATCATGTTAATATCGCCTTTCGTTACTGGTTTCCTCTACTCAAATATTTCTCACTGCTCAATACTTATAATTAAAAAAAATGTTCTGTGTTTTGTGTCACTTCTTAATAGCATTATGTATTCTGCTATTGGCAAGAAACAAAGTTGCAGTATACCTTAAAGGTACGGAAGGCCTTGGTGGATATCCTGTGAACATATTTCCACCTGTCAAAAACCGCTGCAAATGAAAATAATATTCAAATATAGACATACTTTGTTAATATACAAATGAGAAATATCTCATAAACAGTGTGTTATTGTCGTAAATTTGACGATTGTTTGACAAAGCATAAAAAGTTACTTTCTTGGTGTTTCTTTATATTATGATGGTAACCATAAAGAGCGTTCTTTGTTGCTCAATTCCTTATTTGGAAATAATAAAGAGCGTTTATACCATTTGTGTGTGATTAGCCAGTAGCATTGTGCTGCCTTCTATAACACAATCAGACTCTTGTTTAGGTAAAATTTAGTAGGTCTTAATGTGAGCATGATGTTTACGCGATAGTGATCGTATATTTGAACCAATATGTATGCCTTTTAATATTTTTCTGTTTACGGTGTTTGGAACAAATATGAATATTTTCGACAACTAAGCCCCCTCGTCCCTTTAATATAATTAATATAACATCCCTCATCCAATAATCTCCAAATTGCATATCTAAGTTCAATCCTAGTTACACGTCACGCCGCCCCTCATCATTTGCCAATTGTACACCCTTTTTTTGCTGCTGCTGCTGCAACTGTTCAATTTCTTTTAAAATTATTGAAAAAATGGCCCTCCCGCCCGCCGACATTTACTTCTGATTTTGTTTTATCATCGGTCCGCACCAAAATTGAGCACACGTCCCTATATAATATACCTATTTAAACCGAGTATACACGGTGGTGTAATAGATCAACCGTTAATTTAACCGTTTAGGTAGCATATTTCCATGTATACGTTATCACGACAAATCCCTGCTGATCTGTTATTAATGAACCAAACACTTAACATGTCAACACACTCTGGTCCGCCAATGCTACAGTGTATAAACGTAACGGGGCAAATATGCACATTATATTGGCAGCTAACGAGAGCATTCATCATCGGCAATCTGCTCACCTCTTTTATCCGATACGATAGAAACTAAACGATTTGTTACTTCTAATTACCCGTACTTAATTACACTACTTGCGTTGCCGACATTTACTTCTGATTTTGTTTTATCATCGGTCCGCACCAAAATTGAGCACACGTCCCTATATAATATACCTATTTAAACCGAGTATACACGGTGGTGTAATAGATCAACCGTTAATTTAACCGTTTAGGTAGCATATTTCCACGTATACGTTATCACGACAAATCCCTGCTGATCTGTTATTAATGAACCAAACACTTAACATGTCAACACACTCTGGTCCGCCAATGCTACAGTGTATAAACGTAACGGGGCAAATATGCACATTATATTGGCAGCTAACGAGAGCATTCATCATCGGCAATCTGCTCACCTCTTTTATCCGATACGATAGAAACTAAACGATTTGTTACTTCTAATTACCCGTACTTAATTACACTACTTGCGTGTTAATAAAGTACGACCCCATTACCACTAAATGTGAAACATGGGATTTAGAACATTAATATTCACTCTTACATATTTCCACATTCAAGGTGTAATCGTATGTCAGTTGTAACGTTGTGAAACTGCAACCGAACTGAATTATTCTATGCTAAATAGTTCATGGCTGACCTGATGCATGCATCTTAGTTTTCTTGTAACTTCCTTGTTCGCACGATGAGCCCGCTGGCCACTGATGTTAATCTTCACAGTACGTGAACAGATGCTGTAGACAGCATCAGCCGAAGCCGATGCTGCCACCGCTGGGTAATTCACGCTACTGTCCAGCGGCGATAACCACGCCTGCCATAAATTGCCAGACTGAATTATAGCAGGTTAGACATCACACGCCGATATGTCTGACCACAAGGAACGACGTGTTTCAAATTTGGTGGACTTACCACCAGAATTCGCTGGATTTTTCTTCAATTCGACTTGTACTTCATTGAAATCGCGACAACAAGAATACAAGTACTTTAGTGAAGGCTACATACATTCAGTTTCAATGTTTATTTGGGACGACAAGCTCTTTATTAGGGCAAATTACCACCAAAGCATGATGAAAACTGAACCTGCACATGACGTCGATTTTGAGATAAATTGTTCGATAATTTCGGATATTCACTGTTCTTGTCAAGCTGGATATGTAACACATTATAAATATTCAATGTTATTATGATATATCTCTTCACAATATTCACACAATCTATCAATTTATCGATGGTGTACCATACAATTTCCCTATTTCGATAAAAATTCGAGGACTTGTATGTTTTCAGCCGTTGTAGTCAGTTTTTTTGTACTTTTTCGAAGATGCACCATACTGGTATCAAAAAGTGTTCCATGTCATAATTGATTGTTTTTTTCTGGATAACTGATTGTTTTTTTCTGGTTAATGATACATATTCTAATAGATGGGCACTATTGGATCCTATACTGGACTTATGAACGTGAACGTATTGATCATATTTGGAGATAGTTTTGTCATCGACCGCCTTCAACCTCTTTGACTAAACTATCTACGGTATCTATACGTACGTAGCAGCCCACATCCTTCCCGATACACCAAAGCATCTGATATTTGTTTTTTTTCTTTATTAACTCCTTAGTCACTGATTTAGAATTTGAAAATACCACGCCTATACAGAAAGTGGGGGTAATGCCATAGACATAGGTTCAAATACATACGGCATATATTGCTATATAGTGTTTATATATGTCCTAGAATAATATAGGGACTGTTTGCGTGTGTATGGAGCCTCTGTGTGTTGTAACTTGTAATAATTTTCCCACAATGACGTAGAGCAGACCACCCTATTACCAAGAATGGTGTTATGCAACAATATCTGTACAATATATAATAATCCTTTTGTTTCAGACAAAAAGAACGCCCTTATCCATGCCACGTGGGTGTGTATGGGCTATGTAAAAACGTGACATATATCTAAGGAATTAATAAAGACATTTAAATTTAAAAAAAAATGTTATAATAACAATTAATAATCTTCATAATTGACACATTACGCGTATAGAACAAACATGTTTCAGTATATTGAGAAATTATTTTTCATATTACAGTTCCCTAATATTCCGTTGGTCTGTCATAATGTCTGTGTTTGTAAGTCCACGTATAAATGCCATGAATACCATTTATTCACAAAATATACCAATAAATGCTGTATAATGTACCAAATCTAACCACCACAAATCCGAAAGCTATCAGGAAGAGGCGCCCTAATCAGCCTGTATTAATCGACAACAGGTGAATTTAACAGGTGCTGTCATATACTTTGGCCATTTTAGTGTCCCTCTTTCCCCAACAAATCATCCCTTGGAGATTATAACACTATGTGGTCCATTATCTCAAATGTGTACATAGTTTTATTTGATAGTTTTAACTAATAAGCTTATCTAGCACTTCTTAATCCCCTCATCATATTTCCATTTGTCACCTCTCTGGCTCAGAGTGACATTTCCAACTTCATAATTTACTAATCCAAAAAGCCCATAGGGCGAAGCTTTCGCATTCTGTTACTGTTATATTATTATATTGTGTCAACTTACATGAAACCAATACTCTTTTATACAAAACAAAATCAAAGCGACACAGAGTAAGCCGGTAAAATGAGTCTTTTTGTCTAACCGCCTGTTCGCAGAAGCGACCATTGCTCCAGGCTGTATAATGCAATTATCTCATTGGCTCACACAGCTAATTGCGGTAGGGTCAATTAGTTCTGCGGGAGCGAGAGCGAAGCACGTCCTCACTCGCCGAGATCCAGACATTATTATTTATTTTTTTTAGAGACAAAATGATTTATTATGATCATAAAATTACAAGTGTGTGGGATCTAAGAAGCCCGTATACAAAGCATGCACCTGGAAGAGGAAAAATAATTTGTAACATATGTATTTACAAGGGTTCCCGACAGCCGTTAAAAACCGATTACATAACATAACGGCGACATCACAGATATAGGGATGACTGTCGGGACTGCTAATGTGGAAAGTATTTACACTTTCCAATTTAAAGGTTTGTCTGTTAGCATGATTCGAAGAGATAAGCTGAGTCAGGGCGTTGATTAATTGCGGCACCATGCTGACATGGTGTCACACTTAACGAACGCCCAGAGTTATGGTCTGACAACGATACACATGGCACGTTGGTGTGCCAAATGGACCGTGTTTGTCGGCTCATAACGCCATCTGTATATTGACATTACTGATTGGGTAATTGATTGATTAGGGCGCCATATGTTGCCTGCCGTGTAAAACGTGTTCCTTTCGCGGTGCCACGCCGTTTAAGTGCCTGTCAATTTAGCACTGTGTGTGGGCGGGTCTTGTGAACATAGAAATGGTGGTATTTGCATATGCGCTGTGCATTGATATGAAAACAAAAGACAGTGGGAAAATTGCGAGCGTTTTTTAAAAATGTGAATACGACTTTGTCGTTTATGACTTGACATATGTCATTATTTTGTGCCCAATATTCATGGAAATGTAACCTCTCAAGACGCCGGAAGTCGCTTAGTATACGCACACGAAGTCGCGCTAGAAAAGCGACAACTAGGCTGTCTCGAGAAATGCATTTACGCCTGAATTTGGTTTCATTTCTTTCAAACCAAATTGTATTGATTGCCTCAGAAATGAGGGCTAAACTTGCCGAACGTTGTGTTTTGGCGAAGTCTGCTGGACGGCGCAGAAATCTGATAGCTTTAGTAGATGGTGATACTTTAATATCTGTGACAAGATTTGAAATCCAGTTGAAAATGAGTAGCCATAATAATTGTATATTTTTGCAGTCGACAAACAGATGCTGTATAGTCTCGGCTTCCGCTTTGCATAGACAGCATCGATTATCCCGTGCAATATGAAAATTATGTAATTTATAATTTGTTGGCAGAATTTCATGAATTACGCGCAACATGTTGATCGACAAAATGGATCTAGAAATTTATCAGAAAGATTGGTCCAAGTAATTCTAAAATCAAACGTTGGACAATTTTGTTCAACATTTGATCTCCGAATGACTTTAGACATTAGAACATCATAAAATTGTTTGGTTGATATATTTTTGAACTCAACTGAGTCCACACAAGATTTGTACGCCCTGAGAGCGAAAAGACATTGTAAATAAAACAATGGGGTATAGTCCATGCTGTGAGGTATGAGATTGGATGCAAAATCCGGCCTATAATGCCGGAGTGAGAATCCAATCCAATAGATGGCAAAATGTTTCCATCGTACATCAGGATTATTTATGAGCCTTTGAAAATGGCTAAGATAAAAAGCTGCTTGTTTTGTTGGAATGTGGCACAAATTAATGCCTCCATTGAGGACATCATTGAACGCGCAAGTGGCTCACCTTTAATTTTCCAGAAATGTGAAAACATAGATTTTTGAAATAATTTGGTATAATGTTTAGGTATTGGAACTACACCTGCATAATACCACAGCTTGCTACAGGCAAAAACATTAATGTGTTTGGCTCTCCCGAAGTGAGAGAGTTTCTTTCTTTTTTTTTAAACTACCCGGGGCTTTTACGGACCAGTCTTATCGGCTGAGTACCCCTTTAAGAAGTGAGAGATTTTTGTTTTTTTTTTTGTTGTTTTTTTTAAACAACCCGGAGCTATTACGGACCAGTCTTGTCTTCTTTTTTTCTTCTTTTTTTTAAACAGCCCGGAGCTATTACGGACCAGTCTTGTCGGCTGAGTACCCCTTTAAGAGGTACACACCCTTACGAGCATGGTCAAAGTGCCCCTCGGGGTCAGTCCCCGCTTTGCAGCGAAAGTCCGTCAGTCAGTCAGGTCCGCTTGTCGGCCCCAGGCTGCGAACCCAAACAGTGGAAGTCCCTTCGGGTGGGAAAAACCACCTGTGGGGGACGTATCACACCGTAAGGGCTCGATCAAAGCATAGCGACCCTGCTCACGGCCAGCGCGGAACAGATACTACACTTTGATCTTAGCCAAAAGGCCGAGAAGTGAGAGAGTTTCTTTTCTTTTTTTCTTTTTTTTTTAAACCCGGGGCTACTGCGGACCACTCATATCGGCTGGAGCACCCCGAAAGAGGTGACCCACCCTTACGAGATGGTCAAATTGCCTGTCGGGGTCAGTCCCCGCTTTGCAGCGGAAGTCCGTCAGTCAGTCAGGTCCGCTTGTCGGCCCCAGGCTGCGAACCCAAACAGTGGAAGTCCCTTCGGGTGGGAAAAACCACCTGTGGGGGACGTATCACACCGTAAGGGCTCGATCAAAGCATAGCGACCCTGCTCACGGCCAGCGCGGAACAGATACTACACTTTGATCTTAGCCAAAAGGCCGAGAAATGAGAGAGGTTTTTTTTTTTTTTTTTTTTTTAAACCCGGGGCTATTGCGGACCACTCATATCGGCTGGAGCACCCCGAAAGAGGTGACCCATCCTTACGAGATGGTCAAATTGCCTGTCGGGGTCAGTCCCCGCTTTGCAGCGGAAGTCCGTCAGTCAGTCAGGTCCGCTTGTCGGCCCCAGGCTGCGAACCCAAACAGTGGAAGTCCCTTCGGGTGGGAAAAACCACCTGTGGGGGACGTATCACACCGTAAGGGCTCGATCAAAGCATAGCGACCCTGCTCACGGCCAGCGCGGAACAGATACTACACTTTGATCTTAGCCAAAAGGCAGAGAAGTGAGAGAGTTTATTTTTCCTTTTTTTTTTTAAACCCGGGGCTATTGCCGACCACTCATATCGGCTGGAGCACCCCGAAAGAGGTGACCCACCCTTACGAGATGGTCAAATTGCATGTCGGGGTCAGTCCCCGCTTTGCAGCGGAAGTCCGTCAGTCAGTCAGGTCCGATTGTCGGCCCCAGGCTGCGAACCCAAACAGTGGAAGACCCTTCGGGTGGGAAAAACCACCTGTGGGGGACGTATCACACCGTAAGGGCTCGATCAAAGCATAGCGACCCTGCTCACGACCAACGCGGAACAGATACTACAATTTGATCTCAGCCAAAAGGCCGAGAAATGAGAGAGTTTTTTTTTTGTTTTTTTTTTTAAACCCGGGGCTATTGCGGACCACTCATATCGGCTGGAGCACCCCGAAAGAGGTGACCCACCTTACGAGATGGTCAAATTGCCTGTCGGGGTCAGTCTGATAGCTTTAGTAGATGGTGATACTTTAATATCTGTGACAAGATTTGAAATCCAGTTGAAAATGAGTAGCCATAATAATTGTATATTTTTGCAGTCGACAAACAGATGCTGTATAGTCTCGGCTTCCGCTTTGCACAGACAGCATCGATTATCCCGTGCAATATGAAAATTATGTAATTTATAATTTGTTGGCAGAATTTCATGAATTACGCGCCAACATGTTGATCGACAAAATGGATCTAGAAATTTATCAGAAAGATTGGTCCAAGTAATTCTAAAATCAAACGTTGGACAATTTTGTTCAACATTTGATCTCCGAATGACTTTAGACATTAGAACATCATAAAATTGTTTGGTTGATATATTTTTGAACTCAACTGAGTCCACACAAGATTTGTACGCCCTGAGAGCGAAAAGACATTGTAAATAAAACAATGGGGTATAGTCCATGCTGTGAGGTATGAGATTGGATGCAAAATCCGGCCTATAATGCCGGAGTGAGAATCCAATCCAATAGATGGCAAAATGTTTCCATCGTACATCAGGATTATTTATGAGCCTTTGAATATGGCTAAGATAAAAAGCTGCTTGTTTTGTTGGAATGTGGCACAAATTAATGCCTCCATTGTGGACATCATTGAACGCGCAAGTGGCTCACCTTTAATTTTCCAGAAATGTGAAAACATAGATTTTTGAAATAATTTGGTATAATGTTTAGGTATTGGAACTACACCTGCATAATACCACAGCTTGCTACAGGCAAAAACATTAATGTGTTTGGCTCTCCCGAAGTGAGAGAGTATTCTTTCTTTTTTTTTAAACTACCCGGGGCTTTTACGGACCCGTCTTATCGGCTGAGTACCCCTTTAAGAAGTGAGAGATTTTTGTTGTTTTTTGTTTTGTTTTTTTTAAACAACCCGGAGCTATTACGGACCAGTCTTGTCTTCTTCTTTTTTCTTTTTTTTAAACAGCCCGGAGCTATTACGGACCAGTCTTGTCCGCTGAGTACCCCTTTAAGAGGTACACACCCTTACGAGCATGGTCAAAGTGCCCCTCGGGGTCAGTCCCCGCTTTGCAGCGGAAGTCCGTCAGTCAGTCAGGTCCGCTTGTCGGCCCCAGGCTGCGAACCCAAACAGTGGAAGACCCTTCGGGTGGGAAAAACCACCTGTAGGGGACGTATCACACCGTAAGGGCTCGATCAAAGCATAGCGACCCTGCTCACGGCCAGCGCGGAACAGATACTACACTTTGATCTTAGCCAAAAGGCCGAGAAATGAGAGAGTTTTTTTTTTTTTTTTTTTTTTAAACCCGGGGCTATTGCGGACCACTCATATCGGCTGGAGCACCCCGAAAGAGGTGACCCACCCTTACGAGATGGTCAAATTGCCTGTCGGGGTCAGTCCCCGCTTTGCAGCGGAAGTCCGTCAGTCAGTCAGGTCCGCTTGTCGGCCCCAGGCTGCGAACCCAAACAGTGGAAGTCCCTTCGGGTGGGAAAAACCACCTGTGGGGGACGTATCACACCGTAAGGGCTCGATCAAAGCATAGCGACCCTGCTCACGGCCAGCGCGGAACAGATACTACACTTTGATCTTATCCAAAAGGCAGAGAAGTGAGAGAGTTTCTTTTTCCTTTTTTTTTTTAAACCCGGGGCTATTGCCGACCACTCATATCGGCTGGAGCACCCCGAAAGAGGTGACCCACCCTTACGAGATGGTCAAATTGCATGTCGGGGTCAGTCCCCGCTTTGCAGCGGAAGTCCGTCAGTCAGTCAGGTCCGCTTGTCGGCCCCAGGCTGCGAACCCAAACAGTGGAAGTCCCTTCGGGTGGGAAAAACCACCTGTGGGGGACGTATCACACCGTAAGGGCTCGATCAAAGCATAGCGACCCTGCTCACGACCAGCGCGGAACAGATACTACAATTTGATCTCAGCCAAAAGGCCGAGAAATGAGAGAGTTTTTTTTTTTTTTTTTTTTAAACCCGGGGCTATTGCGGACCACTCATATCGGCTGGAGCACCCCGAAAGAGGTGACCCACCTTACGAGATGGTCAAATTGCCTGTCGGGGTCAGTCTGATAGCTTTAGTAGATGGTGATACTTTAATATCTGTGACAAGATTTGAAATCCAGTTGAAAATGAGTAGCCATAATAATTGTATATTTTTGCAGTCGACAAACAGATGCTGTATAGTCTCGGCTTCCGCTTTGCATAGACAGCATCGATTATCCCGTGCAATATGAAAATTATGTAATTTATAATTTGTTGGCAGAATTTCATGAATTACGCGCCAACATGTTGATCGACAAAATGGATCTAGAAATTTATCAGAAAGATTGGTCCAAGTAATTCTAAAATCAAACGTTGGACAATTTTGTTCAACATTTGATCTCCGAATGACTTTAGACATTAGAACATCATAAAATTGTTTGGTTGATATATTTTTGAACTCAACTGAGTCCACACAAGATTTGTACGCCCTGAGAGCGAAAAGACATTGTAAATAAAACAATGGGGTATAGTCCATGCTGTGAGGTATGAGATTGGATGCAAAATCCGGCCTATAATGCCGGAGTGAGAATCCAATCCAATAGATGGCAAAATGTTTCCATCGTACATCAGGATTATTTATGAGCCTTTGAATATGGCTAAGATAAAAAGCTGCTTGTTTTGTTGGAATGTGGCACAAATTAATGCCTCCATTGAGGACATCATTGAACGCGCAAGTGGCTCACCTTTAATTTTCCAGAAATGTGAAAACATAGATTTTTGAAATAATTTGGTATAATGTTTAGGTATTGGAACTACACCTGCATAATACCACAGCTTGCTACAGGCAAACACATTAATGTGTTTGGCTCTCCCGAAGTGAGAGAGTTTCTTTCTTTTTTTTTAAACTACCCGGGGCTTTTACGGACCCGTCTTATCGGCTGAGTACCCCTTTAAGAAGTGAGAGATTTTTGTTGTTTTTTGTTTTGTTTTTTTTAAACAACCCGGAGCTATTACGGACCAGTCTTGTCTTCTTCTTTTTTCTTTTTTTTAAACAGCCCGGAGCTATTACGGACCAGTCTTGTCCGCTGAGTACCCCTTTAAGAGGTACACACCCTTACGAGCATGGTCAAAGTGCCCCTCGGGGTCAGTCCCCGCTTTGCAGCGGAAGTCCGTCAGTCAGTCAGGTCCGCTTGTCGGCCCCAGGCTGCGAACCCAAACAGTGGAAGACCCTTCGGGTGGGAAAAACCACCTGTAGGGGACGTATCACACCGTAAGGGCTCGATCAAAGCATAGCGACCCTGCTCACGGCCAGCGCGGAACAGATACTACACTTTGATCTTAGCCAAAAGGCCGAGAAATGAGAGAGTTTTTTTTTTTTTTTTTTTTTTTAAACCCGGGGCTATTGCGGACCACTCATATCGGCTAGAGCACCCCGAAAGAGGTGACCCACCCTTACGAGATGGTCAAATTGCCTGTCGGGGTCAGTCCCCGCTTTGCAGCGGAAGTCCGTCAGTCAGTCAGGTCCGCTTGTCGGCCCCAGGCTGCGAATCCAAACAGTGGAAGTCCCTTCGGGTGGGAAAAACCACCTGTGGGGGACGTATCACACCGTAAGGGCTCGATCAAAGCATAGCTACCCTGCTCACGGCCAGCGCGGAACAGATACTACACTTTGATCTTAGCCAAAAGGCCGAGAAGTGAGAGAGTTTCTTTTTCCTTTTTTTTTTTTAAACCCGGGGCTATTGCGGACCACTCATATCGGCTGGAGCACCCCGAAAGAGGTGACCCACCCTTACGAGATGGTCAAATTGCCTGTCGGGGTCAGTCCCCGCTTTGCAGCGGAAGTCCGTCAGTAAGTCAGGTCCGCTTGTCGGCCCCAGGCTGCGAACCCAAACAGTGGAAGACCCTTCGGGTGGGAAAAACCACCTGTAGGGGACGTATCACACCGTAAGGGCTCGATCAAAGCATAGCGACCCTGCTCACGGCCAGCGCGGAACAGATACTACACTTTGATCTTAGCCAAAAGGCCGAGAAATGAGAGAGTTTTTTTTTTTTTTTTTTTTTTAAACCCGGGGCTATTGCGGACCACTCATATCGGCTGGAGCACCCCGAAAGAGGTGACCCACCTTACGAGCACCCCGAAAGAGGTGACACACCCTTACGAGATGGTCAAATTGCCTGTCGGGGTCAGTCCCCGCTTTGCAGCGGAAGTCCGTCAGTCAGTCAGGTCCGCTTGTCGGCCCCAGGCTGCGAACCCAAACAGTGGAAGACCCTTCGGGTGGGAAAAACCACCTGTAGGGGACGTATCACACCGTAAGGGCTCGATCAAAGCATTACGACCCTGCTCACGGCCATCGCGGAACAGATACTACACTTTGATCTTAGCCAAAAGGCCGAGAAATGAGAGAGTTTTTTTTTTTTTTTTTTTTTTAAACCCGGGGCTATTGCGGACCACTCATATCGGCTGGAGCACCCCGAAAGAGGTGACCCACCCTTACGAGATGGTCAAATTGCCTGTCGGGGTCAGTCCCCGCTTTGCAGCGGAAGTCCGTCAGTCAGTCAGGTCCGCTTGTCGGCCCCAGGCTGCGAACCCAAACAGTGGAAGTCCCTTCGGGTGGGAAAAACCACCTGTGGGGGACGTATCACACCGTAAGGGCTCGATCAAAGCATAGCGACCCTGCTCACGGCCAGCGCGGAACAGATACTACACTTTGATCTTAGCCAAAAGGCAGAGAAGTGAGAGTTTCTTTTTCCTTTTTTTTTTAAAACCCGGGGCTATTGCCGACCACTCATATCGGCTGGAGCACCCCGAAAGAGGTGAACCACCCTTACGAGATGGTCAAATTGCATGTCGGGGTCAGTCCCCGCTTTGCAGCGGAAGTCCGTCAGTCAGTCAGGTCCGCTTGTCGGCCCCAGGCTGCGAACCCAAACAGTGGAAGACCCTTCGGGTGGGAAAAACCACCTGTGGGGGACGTATCACACCGTAAGGGCTCGATCAAAGCATAGCGACCCTGCTCACGACCAGCGCGGAACAGATACTACAATTTGATCTCAGCCAAAAGGCCGAGAAATGAGAGAGTTTTTTTTTTTTTTTTTTTTAAACCCGGGGCTATTGCGGACCACTCATATCGGCTGGAGCACCCCGAAAGAGGTGACCCACCATACGAGATGGTCAAATTGCCTGTCGGGGTCAGTCTGATAGCTTTAGTAGATGGTGATACTTTAATATCTGTGACAAGATTTGAAATCCAGTTGAAAATGAGTAGCCATAATAATTGTATATTTTTGCAGTCGACAAACAGATGCTGTATAGTCTCGGCTTCCGCTTTGCATAGACAGCATCGATTATCCCGTGCAATATGAAAATTATGTAATTTATAATTTGTTGGCAGAATTTCATGAATTACGCGCCAACATGTTGATCGACAAAATGGATCTAGAAATTTATCAGAAAGATTGGTCCAAGTAATTCTAAAATCAAACGTTGGACAATTTTGTTCAACATTTGATCTCCGAATGACTTTAGACATTAGAACATCATAAAATTGTTTGGTTGATATATTTTTGAACTCAACTGAGTCCACACAAGATTTGTACGCCCTGAGAGCGAAAAGACATTGTAAATAAAACAATGAGGTATGAGATTGGATGCAAAATCCGGCCTATAATGCCGGAGTGAGAATCCAATCCAATAGATGGCAAAATGTTTCCATCGTACATCAGGATTATTTATGAGCCTTTGAATATGGCTAAGATAAAAAGCTGCTTGTTTTGTTGGAATGTGGCACAAATTAATGCCTCCATTGAGGACATCATTGAACGCGCAAGTGGCTCACCTTTAATTTTCCAGAAATGTGAAAACATAGATTTTTGAAATAATTTGGTATAATGTTTAGGTATTGGAACTACACCTGCATAATACCACAGCTTGCTACAGGCAAAAACATTAATGTGTTTGGCTCTCCCGAAGTGAGAGAGTTTCTTTCTTTTTTTTTAAACTACCCGGGGCTTTTACGGACCAGTCTTATCGGCTGAGTACCCCTTTAAGAAGTGAGAGATTTTTGTTGTTTTTTGTTTTGTTTTTTTTAAACAACCCGGAGCTATTACGGACCAGTCTTGTCTTCTTTTTTCTTTTTTTTAAACAGCCCGGAGCTATTACGGACCAGTCTTGTCGGCTGAGTACCCCTTTAAGAGGTACACACCCTTACGAGCATGGTCAAAGTGCCCCTCGGGGTCAGTCCCCGCTTTGCAGCGGAAGTCCGTCAGTCAGTCAGGTCCGCTTGTCGGCCCCAGGCTGCGAACCCAAACAGTGGAAGACCCTTCGGGTGGGAAAAACCACCTGTAGGGGACGTATCACACCGTAAGGGCTCGATCAAAGCATAGCGACCCTGCTCACGGCCAGCGCGGAACAGATACTACACTTTGATCTTAGCCAAAAGGCCGAGAAATGAGAGAGTTTTTTTTTTTTTTTTTTTTTTAAACCCGGGGCTATTGCGGACCACTCATATCGGCTGGAGCACCCCGAAAGAGGTGACCCACCCTTACGAGATGGTCAAATTGCCTGTCGGGGTCAGTCCCCGCTTTGCAGCGGAAGTCCGTCAGTCAGTCAGGTCCGCTTGTCGGCCCCAGGCTGCGAACCCAAACAGTGGAAGTCCCTTCGGGTGGGAAAAACCACCTGTGGGGGACGTATCACACCGTAAGGGCTCGATCAAAGCATAGCTACCCTGCTCACGGCCAGCGCGGAACAGATACTACACTTTGATCTTAGCCAAAAGGCCGAGAAGTGAGAGAGTTTCTTTTTCCTTTTTTTTTTTAAACCCGGGGCTATTGCGGACCACTCATATCGGCTGGAGCACCCCGAAAGAGGTGACCCACCTTACGAGCACCCCGAAAGAGGTGACACACCCTTACGAGATGGTCAAATTGCCTGTCGGGGTCAGTCCCCGCTTTGCAGCGGAAGTCCGTCAGTCAGTCAGGTCCGCTTGTCGGCCCCAGGCTGCGAACCCAAACAGTGGAAGACCCTTCGGGTGGGAAAAACCACCTGTAGGGGACGTATCACACCGTAAGGGCTCGATCAAAGCATAGCGACCCTGCTCACGGCCAGCGCGGAACAGATACTACACTTTGATCTTAGCCAAAAGGCCGAGAAATGAGAGAGTTTTTTTTGTTTTTTTTTTTTTAAACCCGGGGCTATTGCGGACCACTCATATCGGCTGGAGCACCCCGAAAGAGGTGACCCACCCTTACGAGATGGTCAAATTGCCTGTCGGGGTCAGTCCCCGCTTTGCAGCGGAAGTCCGTCAGTCAGTCAGGTCCGCTTGTCGGCCCCAGGCTGCGAACCCAAACAGTGGAAGTCCCTTCGGGTGGGAAAAACCACCTGTGGGGGACGTATCACACCGTAAGGGCTCGATCAAAGCATAGCGACCCTGCTCACGACCAGCGCGGAACAGATACTACACTTTGATCTTAGCCAAAAGGCCGAGAAGTGAGAGAGTTTTTTTTTTTTTTTAAACCCGGGGCTATTGCGGACCACTCATATCGCTGGAGCACCCCGAAAGAGGTGACCCACCTTACGAGATGGCCAAATTGCCTGTCGGGGTCAGTCCCCGCTTTGCAGCGGAAGTCCGTCAGTCAGTCAGGTCCGCTTGTCGGCCCCAGGCTGCGAACCCAAACAGTGGAAGACCCTTCGGTTGGGAAAAAACCACCTGTAGGGGACGTATCACACCGTAAGGGCTCGATCAAAGCATAGCGACCCTGCTCACGGCCAGCGCGGAACAGATACTACACTTTGATCTTAGCCAAAAGGCCGAGAAATGAGAGAGTTTTTTTTTTTTTTTTTTTTTTAAACCCGGGGCTATTGCGGACCACTCATATCGGCTGGAGCACCCCGAAAGAGGTGACCCACCCTTACGAGATGGTCAAATTGCCTGTCGGGGTCAGTCCCCGCTTTGCAGCGGAAGTCCGTCAGTCAGTCAGGTCCGCTTGTCGGCCCCAGGCTGCGAACCCAAACAGTGGAAGTCCCTTCGGGTGGGAAAAAACACCTGTGGGGGGACGTATCACACCGTAAGGGCTCGATCAAAGCATAGCGACCCTGCTCACGGCCAGCGCGGAACAGATACTACACTTTGATCTTAGCCAAAAGGCAGAGAAGTGAGAGAGTTTCTTTTTCCTTCTTTTTTTTAAACCCGGGGCTATTGCGGACCACTCATATCGGCTGGAGCACCCCGAAAGAGGTGACCCACCTTACGAGATGGTCAAATTGCCTGTCGGGGTCAGTCCCCGCTTTGCAGCGGAAGTCCGTCAGTCAGTCAGGTCCGCTTGTCGGCCCCAGGCTGCGAACCCAAACAGTGGAAGTCCCTTCGGGTGGGAAAAACCACCTGTGGGGGACGTATCACACCGAAAGGGCTCGATCAAAGCATAGCGACCCTGCTCACGGCCAGCGCGGAACAGATACTACACCTTGATCTTAGCCAAAAGGCCGAGAAGTGAGAGTGTTTTTTTTTTTGTTTTTTTTTTAAACCCGGGGCTATTGCGGACCACTCATATCGGCTGGAGCACCCCGAAAGAGGTGACCCACCCTTACGAGATGGTCAAATTGCCTGTCGGGGTCAGTCCCCGCTTTGCAGCGGAAGTCCGTCAATCAGTCAGGTCCGCTTGTCGGCCCCAGGCTGCGAACCCAAACAGTGGAAGACCCTTCGGGTGGGAAAAACCACCTGTAGGGGACGTATCACACCGTAAGGGCTCGATCAAAGCACAGCGACCCTGCTCACGGCCAGCGCGGAACAGACACTACAATTTGATCTTAGCCAAAAGGCCGAGAAATGAGAGAGTTTTTTTTTGTTTTTTTTTTTAAACCCGGGGCTATTGCGGACCACTCATATCGGCTGGAGCACCCCGAAAGAGGTGAACCACCCTTACGAGATGGTCAAATTGCCTGTCGGGGTCAGTCCCCGCTTTGCAGCGGAAGTCCGTCAGTCAGTCAGGTCCGCTTGTCGGCCCCAGACTGCGAACCCAAACAGTGGAAGTCCCTTCGGGTGGGAAAAACCACCTGTGGGGGGACGTATCACACTGTAAGGGCTCGATCAAAGCATAGCGACCCTGCTCACGGCCAGCGCGGAACAGATACTACACTTTGATCTTAGCCAAAAGGCCGAGAAGTGAGAGAGTTTTTTTTTTTTTTTTTTTTTTTTAAACCCGGGGCTATTGCGGACCACTCATATCGGCTGGAGCACCCCGAAAGAGGTGACCCACCCTTACGAGATGGTCAAATTGCCTGTCGGGGTCAGTCCCCGCTTTGCAGTGGAAGTCCGTCAGTCAGTCAGGTCCGCTTGTCGGCCCCAGGCTGCGAACCCAAACAGTGGAAGACCCTTCGGGTGGGAAAAACCACCTGTAGGGGACGTATCACACCGTAAGGGCTCGATCAAAGCATAGCGACCCTGCTCACGGCCAGCGCGGAACAGATACTACACTTTGATCTTAGCCAAAAGGCCGAGAAGTGAGAGAGTTTCTTTTCTTCTTTTTTTTTAAATCCGGGGCTATTGCGGACCACTCATATCGGCTGGAGCACCCCGAAAGAGGTGACCCACCCTTACGAGATGGTCAAATTGCCCCTCGGGGTCAGTCGCCGCTTTGCAGCGAAAGTCGGTCAGTCAGTCAGGTCCGCTTGTCGGCCCCAGGCTGCGAATCCAAACAGTGGAAGACCCTTCGGGTGGGAAAAACCACCTGCGGGGGACGTATCACACCGTAAGGGCTCGATCAAAGCATAGCGACCCTGCTCACGGCCAGCGCGGAACAGATACTACACTTTGATCTTAGCCAAAAGGCCGAGAAGTGAGAGAGTTTCCTGTCATATAAATTATTGTACAGAGAGATATCTGCTAGACTCTTGAGTAAACATTGATATATAATGTCACCGACATAGCTCTGTGGTGTTATGTTCAGTAATGCATAGTAATAAAACTCTCCAATGTCAAACATTGTCAAAATTATCTTAATTTAGTAGTATTTACTAACATAGGTATTGTGTGTGTTGTATACGATAACTTTGTATTATCTATGGGTCTCTGAGTAATTGGTAAGGTAAATTACAATGTATCGACAATAGGTTTGACGAGATAGAGTTGTTGTTCTTATCGGTTTGCCGGATGACAGAATCAGGGAATAAATATGGTCGTGAAATGTGCAGTGGTTACGAAGCTAACGCTGTACCAAACATGGTTATAATTAGTGATGCTGGTGGGTCCTGCTGAATTGGATATGCTGCTGGTAGGGCAAACTGAAGCTGTTATGAAAATGTACCGTTATTATTTTTCTGAAGTTGCCATTTTCGCGGTGGTTGGCCGATGTAAGAGATTTGACAAAAAGCCAGTATCTGTGCGAAACATTCAAGAAAAAATATATATAAGAAAACCAATGTCAGAAATGGTAACGCGCTCAAGATCATATATTATATACCCATGCTTGTAATTATAGAATATAATATTTATTGGTTTCGCGAATGACCAACTCAGAATTCCGTTTAAATAACAATAACAACAGCACCTAATTAACGAACCGGCGGCCGACTCGACCATCTCCGACCACAACCATTAGTGGTCTGCAGAACGAAACATATCTATAAAAGTTGAAATATAAGACTTACAAATTATCTTTAAAATTTCATTTATTGGTAATTGACATAGCTTGTCACAAACCAATATTATTATTATTATTATTGACTTAATAATGTAAAGGACAATAAACGAAATAGAAACTCCCAACGACACCTTTTACCGGACTCGGCCTCCTGGTCGCGCAGTTCGACTTTTAAACAGAAAAAAATATATATCTATAACTAAAATGCCCATCGGACCACAGCTTTCAAGAATTTGCAGAACAGTATACACGCGGCGCGCTAATAAAATCAAATTAAAAATGGCCCGCTGGTGGTCGCAAAACGACGCGAATAGCCACCTTGGTTGTGGTTTGCAACAACAATTCTGCAAGTATTTAACAATAAATGTTTTCGAATGTTTTATACATGCACGATATACGGTTCATATTATCCGAACAAAGCGAAAATGACAAATTAAACAAAAAATAACGGTACTTTTTAACAGCATCAGTTTGATCAACCGACATCATATAATGTCAATGCATATTAAAACCTAAAATAAAGTATGGTCCCTATATGTGTAGATCATGCCGTGAATCTATGCTCTATACAGGGGGGGGGGTGGAAAAAAGTATTTTTCCGGGCACGTATACCGGGGTGGGTGGGCGGTCGATAGGACAAACAATTTATCTTTTCCGCAACTCAAAAATATTTTTCCTGCAAGTCTTTTTGACTGTTTTTGCAATGAGTTTGGTTTAAAACACATCTATATGTCAATATTAACATAAATGACAAATTTCATAATGATCAGACAAACAGTACAGCCTGTAGCCCATGCTACTTAAAAAATTGAATTTTGAAATCCAAGATGGCTGCTGGCAGCCAAGTTTTGTTTTACCGAATGACCCCAAAATGACTTGTTCCTATTTACATGTTAATGTTAATATCCATTATTAATAGTATGCACAGAAATTCATATACAGCTGTTTACAGTGGATTTCCCCCGCAAATCTCTGTTTTAGTGTTAAAAGGGGGTGGGTGTCCAAAAATGGTCGGAAAAAACAGCCGAAAACGGAAACAAATTGGACGCAGGGGTGGGTGGATCCCAACAAGGGTCGAAAGTCAAAAATCAGCATACGTGCCTGCACATTTTTTCCGACTCCCCCCTGCTCTATATAGATATATACACCCGTAGATATCATATTCCACCAGTACAAAACCTGGGAACTTTGTGTTGTTCTGACCGGTTCTGACAGGGAACTTATAACATTGAACAAAAAAGGCAGAAAATAAACATAATTCTTTGTTAATATGTGTTCCTCAATTTACTTCACAGTGGGGTTTGTTCCAACTCGAATTGTCATGCCTTTTGATGAATGTTTTGAGCCGATATCGCAATGAACATTAAATTAATAACTGGGGAGAAATTCCATGACTGTAAGCGATGCAACGCAAAATCGTTCACAATGTCACCTAAATCATACAACTTCGAGTTGCGACCTTCAGCTGCAGTGAACTTCATTAATAGGAAACATATATTTACTAATATAAGAAATATATTACCTCCACTGATTTTCCCCCAATGTTTTAAACATAAAGAAGTTCCCAGGTTTTGTACAGGTGGAATATGTGACCCGCCATATCAAATCCAGTCGTAAGTCGGGATTTTTTTACCCTGTGCCAATGCATTCTCTTATATATGCGAGTCGACCATAGGTCGCCTCGCATATATAAGAGAATGCATTGGCCTAACAATTTTTTATATTTTTTTCTTGTATTCTTTAACAATTTTATAATTTCACCCATACAGAGCCCCAGACAAACATGAGCAGACGACACTCTTCTATATGCTTCTATATATGTGTGGGGCTCCCTGTAGGGTAATGGATGTTTTTTATTTTATGTCCTAAACATTGTAAGAAAGATTTATTAAAAGATAAAAAATTGTTAGGCCAATGCATTCTCTTATATATGCGAGGCGACATATGGTCGACTCGCATATATAAGAGAATGCATTGGCACAGGCTAAACAAAATCCCGACTTACGACAGGATTTGACATGGCGGGTCACATATGATCTCAACAGGCTGAGATGAAGTAGAGATTTATCGAACCCCAATATTTGACGGAAAATCTGTTGTAATCTCTCATGTGTTCTTACACATAGCCGGGTCTTCTTTTTACGTTCATTTTAGGGTCAGACGCACGTTTTGCCAAAAATTCCTGGTATTTCAAAATGGATTTTCTCAATATCTTTGTGAAATTTGGTAAAAGCGATTATTGTGACACAATATTTAAGATCTACCGATCCATTGGATATTATAACCTCATTTACTTAACTTTAATGGCGTGACAAATATCTAACGGGTTTCAGGTACCAAGAACTTTTTTTTTTCAAGAGTGCAGTTCATATATCCATGATATAATATCTCAAGATCACGAGAGGAGACTTAATTATTCTTTAGTTGTGACATATAATGATTATTTTCATTAAGAAAGGCAACTACCCATAATTAATGTTCTATATTTGAGGATTTTCGTGCCGTGCCTGTTGATCAACGAACAATTGGGTTGGGATGAGTTGTGGGTCATGCACTGCCAAAAATATTTTCTCAATTCAGGAAAAAAAAATATCTTGAAATGAGATATTATCTTGGGAGAATAGCTAGAAAAATAAGAAAAACATATTTTCTAGGTCAAGAAATGAAAGGGTGGGAAAATTTCTTGTCTGAGAAAATTTCTTTAAGAAAACACAGTAATCTTAGTAAGAAAATCCTAGTAAAAAAATCTTAGTATAGATTTTTTTTCTTAATGTAGGAAAGATTGTTTTTCTCACATAAGTTTATTTTTCTTGAAATAAGATAAGTTTAAGATACTGCGATTATCTTGGGAGAATAGCTAGAAATTTAAGAAAGCTATACAATTAATCTAGAACAAGAAATTATATTTTCTATAGTTAGAAATATCGTCAAGATATTTTTTCTTAAGTGATGCCAATTTTTTCTAGAATGAGATTTTCTCAAGCAGGAAAATAAATCTAAGTAAGGAAAACAAGTTTTCTTAACTAGGAATATTTTCCCCAATTAGGAAAGATACATTAGAAAACAATTCTTAATTAAGAAAAACATTTAATTTTAAATTAATATATAATTTCAATTGTGTTTTAAAATATACAATTGACATTTATTCTGAATATAAAAACTTCTTTGTAAATATCATTGTTAAATGTATAATGGAGACAATAAGGGGGCTTAAAGGCACGGGAGGCCTTAGTTGTCGAAAATATTCATATTTGTTTCAATCACCGTAAACAGAAAAACATTAAAACGCATACAGTTTTGTTCATATATACCATGACCATCGCGTAAACAGCATGCTATCATAAAGACCTACTATATTTTACCTAAGCAGGAGCCTGATTGTGTTACAGAAGGCAGCACAGTGTTACTGGCTAATCACACACAAATCATATAAATGCTCTTTATTCGTTCCATATCAAAATTCAGCAACAATGAACGCTCTTTATGTTTACCATCATAATATAAACAAACAACAGGAAAGTACCTTTTTATGCTTTTGTTTACATAAGAATGGTCAAACATATGACAATAACATACTGTTTATGCGATATTTCTTATTTGTATACGGACAAAGTCTGTCTACATTTTAATATTCTTTCTGTTTGTGGCGGTTTTTGACCGGTGGAAATATTTTCACAGCATACCCACCGCCAAGGCCTCCCGTACCTTTAAACTTTAAATATACAATCAACAATTTCTCGTTACAGTTATGGGTTTCTAAAATTGCAAGAGGCCAAACAAGATACTGTGTACATTCGCGAAATGAAACTATACAAAGTACCTGTATCTTGTTCTGCCTCTTAAAATTGTATAAACCTATATATGCAACAAAAAATATATTGATTGCTAATAATTACATCCCGACACATGATTTTCAATATATTTATAGAAAGAGTTACCTCAAATCTGTCGGTTGCTAAAAAAATATATAACAATTTCTGTTATTTGAGTATCCAGTTCAAACGATAGGAAAAAAAATCATCACACATGACAAAACAAGCACTGTATGTGCCTTAATAAACATCGTAACCCTGTATTTTTAAATGCACATATTCTAGGACGGGTGATGTGTAATAAACACAGAAAGACACTTGTATTAATGGATTTGTTGATACAGCACTTGTGCCATTGAGGAAAGATAGAACTCTAGGGTGTGCTGTTCATTCCGTCATTGTGCGCTAGCACTCGTGTCATATCAACAAACCCATAAACAAAATTGTGTAATTCTGTGTATATACAGCATGTTTTCAATAGCTGTTTCATGAATCATGCAGATTGCAGGTTTACTGTTCAGGTACTAGCCCAAGTCTTTTCGGTATGCAACAGCTTGAGATATCGAATACAGTAATGCCCCCCCGAGTATAATCGACTCCTTAAACAAAGTAGAATTATGGGTAACTTTTCAGGATTTAGTCGGAAATATGGCTTGTTGCCATTCATCGGAAAGCTCTCTGAGAGCTTTCCGATGAATGGCAACAAGCCTCATTTTAACAGTGATGTTTATCAGAATTTCTAGCATGCAATGCCATTCTTTCATATAAATTACTCACAAAATATCAAAAGACCAGATGTGAGTATAATATAAATTTATCACCCCATTTTATGCAGGGATACATAAAATAAACATAACATATGTTACTAGTATGCTTTAAAGTCAACATTGACAATTAAAGGTAAACAATCTCTCCATGGTCTCCATATCATCAGATTCTAAGAACAACATTTCTTAATCAATTAATTACCAAAACATAATGCTACAGTAATGGCCAAAGTAATCGACCACTTAACCACAGCTGAATTATGGGAAATTTTTCAGGATTTAGTCGGAAATATGACTTGTTGCCATTCATCGGAAAGCTCTCCCCAAGAGCTTTCCGATGAATGGCAACAAGCCATTTAATTCTGCTGTGGTTAAGTGGTCAATTACTTTGGGCATTACTGTAACTACTGTCAACTCTAGTGTAACATTTTCCAAAACGTGTTATAAATCAACATTTTGTTCATCGCAACTTGGTATCAAGATTATGTCAATCGACTCATTGAATATTTGCTAGGCCGGGAAATATTCATGGTGGTGAAAAATAACAGATTTCAAAAAATTATATTTTTTAACTCAGAACTTTAAAGGGTGTGTTCCTCAACTCGAATAAGTTATTTTTACCCCTGAAGCCAAAGAAATTGTAATTGAGGAGCGTGAACTCGGATTATCTGTCTTTAAATGTACATGTATGGTACATGTCTAAGCCACATTAAGCTCCTTGTACATATTACTTGGTGATACAGCAGGTTGACAAAGATAAAGGAACATCAGAATATTTTTATTCTGTGATGGATTTTAAGGCCTGTATGTGTGTACATGTACATGAATCTGATTATATTGACATGCTGCAATAATTTGTCACTTAAAGTGATGTGAAACACTCCAATAGGGTGATAAAATATAAATGGAGAATAATCTTGTTCAAAGTAGTACTTTTTACAAATATTATATCCAAATTAACAACACACACCATCATTCGTATACATAATTAAATGCAGTAACTATCAAAGGCGAACTCGTTTTCGTTATATTATCGCCGATAGATGCGCCCCGAATCGAGTAGTAAATATTCACAAATGAGCGTAGCTCAGGCAATGTGTTCTATGGAGTGATACGGTTGATTTGCTTTCGATTTTCGGCTATGTTAGTAGAATGCTACCTTCTTCCAGTTGGCATAGCGCCTTGGTACTAACTGATCAGTTTCACGCACCAGAACAAGTGCATAATATATCTTTAAAAGTTCATATCCTTCAGACAAGCTCAGAAACAAGGCTTGAGACTGATCCATGGGTACTGTTGTGCTTTGTGTAGAGATATGAAACTGGTACACCTCCAAATTCTGGTCAATGTAGTATGAAGTACGGTATAACAAAGGTTATGCATACACTGGATGCCATAGTGCACATTTTCTGAGACTCATACAGGTACATACAGAAGCATACAGGTACATGTACATGTATGTTGTAGAATTGAATTCACTAACTTCACTTGCCAAGATTTTCACCACTAAGTCTGATAAAATGTAGACGTCACTCATCGGTCTCCATCAAGGAAGGAATGGATGTGTCATTTTTGCCTTTGATGAAGACATTGGTCATCATTTGGTTATATATTAAAGCCTCCCCTTCGCTGCACACTGCACAGTACTGGATTCAGTGCATACCATTCATTGGTATACATATGGTACATGTATATAGCCAGGACTGTCACAAAGCAACAACTCACATTATGTCATGCATGGACGAATACCGATAACATCTAGATTACATGTATCCGTTACATGTACACCGAATAACATTTGAAATCCTTCCTCATCCAGTCTTGGACAGAATTAATAATATTGGTATCAAGTGTAATCATTATCTGCAAGAAACACTCAGGAAACATGATTCTATGATTGGTTATCAGATATCAGGCCTTGAATGAAATTTGTATGTCTCAATCCAATCAGGCAGCTCCTCCTGTCTGAAAAATAAGATTTGAATGCTTGTAATGACATCAGAAAAGCGGAATGACTAATCATGTACATATTATTAAGATGTACGGTCCAAATTAATCACCCGGGGGGGGGGGGCAGTTATAACAGTATTGTTATCCATTCAAACGCTGCATGTTGGTCAGAATCAGCTACAAATACATATATTTACATACTAAGTGTTGTCATCACTAAATCCAGCATACTGATTGGTCCGCGCCCACGTGGCTAGTTGCAGTTATTTCTCGGTGAATGCGCAACGGCTCATAACACCAAGCTCACAACACCATCCATACGTCATTGGGTTTGGAAAGACGAACGCGTAATGTTTTGGGCGCATTTGGACTCGCGCAGGATTGACTTAATACATCACCTGGTTGCAATATGAAGAGAAATTGTTCCTATTAACTTTTGCCAAGGGTGCTATTGGGTACTTTGGGCTGTTTTTGTCACGATACACTATTCAATTTAAATACATTTACAAAAGTGGCTTTTTCGCTAAATATATATAAATATAAGGATTAACTGTCATGTAGACTATTTTAATGGAGATGTAACCGTGAGGTAAGTGGTCATAACTTGTATGTAAAGGGTTTTACACAAGTTATGTCCACTTACCTCACGGTTACATCTCCATAAAAACAGTCCACATGACAGTTAATAATTATGTACATGTACTAGTAGCATATACCGTTGTAACAGGATACCTCCCCTTAAATATCTCCCCACTCACGATACCCACATGAATGACTAAAATAAAATTTCACTCATTTGATATGCTACTTGAACAAACAAAATTAAATAAAAAACAAACGTAAATCTCATAAAACATCTTTTTCGAGCCATTTCATGGTTAAACGATATCAAACTTCAAAAGGGTGAATTTTCTTTTAGTCATATATTGGGGGAATGTCAGGGAATTACAGTAATGCCCAAAGTAAGTGACCACTTAACCTCAGGATTGTGGGTAATTTTTCAGGATTTATTCAGAAATATGGCTTGTGTGGTCTCACACCAGAAACTTCTAACACAGCAGTACTAGAAGGTTACCGCTTCAACACTGCACAAAATCGGTTGATATTTATGTAAAATATACTAAGCAGACTAGGTGTTATGTATTGCTCCGCGTACCTATTTTTCCATGTACCTAAGAATAAGTCAAGCCCTGTTCCATGTGTGAGGTATGGCTACATGTATACTCAAAGTAATTGGCCACCTCTTAGTATAGTACCCCCCCCCGTTAATACTGCAGTATTAAAGATATAAAGCACAGTAACCTCCAACACCTCATTATGGTTACTAGTACAGTTTCAACGCTGCATATACCGCAGTTACACCCCATATGCATGTTGTCATGTTACACCCTATATGCATGTTGTCATGTTACACCCCATATGCATGTTGTCATGTTACACCCCATATGCATGTTGTCATGTTACACCCCATATGCATGTTGTCATGTTTCGCATGCATGAAAATAAAATGCAGTGTTTTTCCTCATATCTGTGGAACGGATGGCCTTCGTTACATGTACATGTATATAGTACTCCAAATATAGGACATGGGAACGCTGATAGAAAAATTGTATTGTATATACGGGGGTTAAATGTAGCACATAATGAACTTTGAAGTTGCCAACATTGTTTCGGCTGTCAATTTATAAACTCCACCCATCCATGTTGTCAGGCTGCATTGATTGGCATTACACAAACAAGCATGAAAATATAATTTAGTGATTCATCTTATTCATGCATATATAAGTTCATTGAACAAGATCCATGTGGCTGTTTTAATTTTCAACTTTTGGTGTGATATTTGTTGGTGTATCATAACTGCATGGTGCTCCACAACAGTAATCGACTTGATACCGTGGTGGATATCATATACTGCGATCATTACCAGGTATCCCCCCCCCCCCGCGGAAAAAAAACTGCGGGACACAACGTACCGGGGGTGGGGGGGGGTACCTGGGCGTAAAAAATTTACACGTAAATTTTGTCCTTATTCATTTAGGGGGGGGGGGGTTGCATGTAAAACAAATTCCAAATATGTATTTTCAGACTCACAACTTCAATTTTCTCTCATTTTATAGAATATGGATTAACCTTAATATCCAAATCATATATACATGAGTAGTACAATCCACATAAAACAATTTTGGATAACCACTGTCTTGGTTTACATGTGATATTGACCCCATTAACCCTCTTAATAATGCCAACTATGTCAGTGTCTACCAGTCGATTGCAGAATTCTACCCTGCGATCGCTTATATGGCAAATTTTTACTGCAGAACTATCCCATGTATTAAACAATTTCTCCTCCAATGGTATCAGAAAACAGTTATATGCTGGTATCTCACTCATCTCATTTGCATCAGATTTTTCAAAGTCGAGGTAATGACTAGTTGTCATTTTTTAAAGTGCATACATAGCGTTGCGATCACCAATATACATGTTTGTACATGTCATGACATCACGAGGTACAAATCTGCGTTCTACTGGTAGACAATGACCATTTTAGTCATAATAATCTAAACTAAGTTACCAAGCACCTTCTCGTCAATTGTATGCTCAGGTGTTTTTTTCGGTTTCCGGTCAAACCGAGTTGTTGTCCGGCTGGGGTAGATTTGATTTTTCTGGGGGGGGGGGGGGGGCAAATGGTCAGTGGAAAAAAACTGCAGTTTTTGCTGTGGGGGGGGGGGGGGGGTACCCAAACCGAAGAAAACAGTTTTTTCCACCCTGTGTCTGCAGTTTTTTTCGGCCCCCCTGCCCCCCCCCCATTTTTAAGGTCCATAATTTTGAGGATAGCGGTATATACATGTATTGGTGACAATGTACAAATATTCATCTGCATGGTAGCTATAGATATAAACTCACCACTGGTATTTTGGCGAACAGACTTCCAGTGATATTTCACCTGTCATTTGTTCATTGCCACGTGTCTAGCTAGACAGGACCGACGCTTAAGACTAATCATGGGCGAAATCAATCTTCATATGTTGAAGATGAGAGGGCATGATGCCGCATCCACCATGGCTAATGAATCTGGTATTTCTGTAATTGAAGAAAAAATACATGTACATATATATGTGATATGGATGCATGTATTTTCATAATTTGCAAACATATTCAAAAAACAAGTGTAAAGTTCATTCTTCCAACAATATTAGCATTTTCGGCGATTCAGATGTCAGAAGACCATAATTCAATCGTAAGTGGAGGAATCGGGCCTGACAAAATCATGGATAGTTTGTTACGATGTCATCGCAGATGAGTATATTTAATATCGGTGGTTAACCACGTGATTAACTATCCTATGATATTTCCATTTACTTTGTACGATTTTTACGTACACGCAAATTTCACCAAGTGGAGGTAACCAAGGATACGTCACAATTTTGCAATTCTGCATTGATATAACTCGTGATCATGTCGTAAGCATGCGCAGTCCAACTATCGGTTATTACCCAAGAAGGGAATCTGTCTACTTACAATTGAATCGTAGTCATATGAATCATGAATGTTCACTCAGTGAACGTACAGATGAAAGATACAATCTTAAGTGGAGGAACCGGGATCGACGAGATCGTGGATAGTTTGTTCACATGATTACGATGTCGTACATGATGAAATCACAGTTTTTTTGTAAAGCATGTGATTGACTATCATGCGATCCTTCAGGCCACAATTTTTACATACACATGACTGATTAGTGATTACGTCGCAAATGGGGATAACCAAGGATACGCCACAATTTCGCTTTTAAATAAAACAGTGCATGATATTATTTTTTACCTACGATTTTGAGGTGAGCATGCACAGTTGAGCGGTTACTTCCTACGACAGAAATATTTCCACTTACGATTGTATCGTGGTAATCTGAACGTTCAATTAGTGTTAAATTGGCCATGGCATGACAATATTAAAGAGATTGTGGGAATTCTATCAGGTTGACATTTGTTAGAATAATGGTATGAAGTACCGGTATAACTGATCATAACTGACAATTTCCTTATAAGCTACATGTATATTTTCAATAACTGGGACCTTTTAATATTCCAACTATTGTCATATTAAAGACATATTATGTACTTGTTTGAGTGTGTGAAACTGATCAGTTACTATCCAGGCGCTATGCCAACTGGAGGAATGTACCATTCTACTAACATCGCCGAAAATCTGAAGCAAATCGACCATACCATTCCATAGAAAACATCGTCTGAACTACGCTCAAATGTAAATATTTACTACCGGTACTCCAATCGGGACGCATCTATCTGCGATAAACTAATGAAAACGATTTCGCAATCGAGAGTCACTGCATTTAATTAATATATAAGAATGACAGTGTGTGTTGTAAATTTGGATTAATATTCATAAAAATAACTACTTGAGCAAGATTATTCTCAATATATGTTTGGTCACACAACCTGAGTGTTTCACATCACTTTAATGTCGACCGATAATACACTGCATTTATGGCAGAATTTGATTTTGCAGACGAAAATAGCCATTCCCGGACAGTTTTTCCTTTTATGAAGCATCAAATTTAGGCCAATTTATAATTCATTAAAAATCGTTTTTGCAGTTGGGAACACAGTTGGGAATATTGTGTAGGGCTACCTTTATATATGATTCATAAATGCCATATAATCATAGTCCGTCAGAAGTTACTATTTTGACCAAAAAAATGTTCATTTATCAATGACGGATTCCATTTTCTGAAATATTTAACGGAAACAAAATTAGGCCGATTTACTATCAAATTTCATTTGAATAAAACAGGATATGTCGTGCATTTTTAATTGTAGTTCGATTAAGTATTTTACTAGTAACAGTCTGTTCATAATGAGAAATCACTTCAATTGATGACTAATTAGTTTCACTTACCTAAAATCCGATCAATTTGTATCCTATGAAAACGTAAGATGTACGTCCAGCCTCGATCTGCGCCGGTAGGTTAAAAAAATAGGAATCATTGTGCGCTGTTGTAAAGTGGAACGAAATTACACGCTTCAAGAACTTTTACCTCAAATTTGCAATAATAAAAGTTCAACGAAGCAATAGATTGATAAGGCCATCACCAACAGGAGCGTGAAGACAGGGTTATTGGGGTGTATATATCACAAACAGTTCTAATAATTAAAAATTTCATGACTGCCACATTAGTTGTAAACTTCACACCATATAAGAGCACCCCACCCCTTGGAATACGGAATAATACCACTTAACACAGAGGGTGGAATACGAAATACCAGTTAACAGCCATATGGATAAATTCTCTATTGCCGTACGAACGCCGGTCATCATGTCCATGTCTAAATTGATATAAATTGATGATCGACGATCTGTATGTCAAACCGTGCATTTATTGTGACAAACATCGCATTTGTATTATTCTTATGATCGTTTTATTGGAAGGTTGGTATACGAATACCGGTATTTTTGGAATACCGAATACCTCCTAACAGAGGGGCCGGAATATGGCGTACCTCATAACAGGGCATGGAATATAGCGTACGAAATGGGGGGGGGGGGGGGGCTCTTATACCGGATATGACATATATTACATAAAAAACACACTCACCGCGCTGTTGAAGGGGGATGTCTGTGTAACCTTTGTTTATTAATTTAACCCTTTCATAACGGGAGTTAGGCTGGTGCAGCATTAAGGACGCTGTTTGTATTAAACATTTATCATGGTCAGTGTATGCATTTTAAAACACAGGACAAGTTAGATTACATCATTTAATTGATATTCTAGTTAAAATAGTCTGTGAAACTACTTTAAAACCACATGTTATGCACCCTGTTTAGCCAACTAAACTATGAAATATAGATATGTTATTTGTTTTATTATCAGAGAAAAGCATTCTGCAAAGATATGGCCTTATACATGTTATAAACATGCAAATAGTGGCTTCATTTGGCCTTTCTTCCATCATTTAGAGAGTCAAATCTGAAGAAATTCCCTTAGTTTGATATTTATGATCCCATAATCCCATGAAATGGTATTTAAAACCTCAAATGTCAGTATTTCCTATCAGATGGACATATCAACTAATAAATTAAACATTTCCCATGGTCAGTACATGCATTTTAATATACAAGGCAATGTAGAAAACATCATTTGATGGATATTTTACTTAAAATAATCAGTGGAAACTACATAAAAGCAATATTGTATGCATCCCTGTATAGCCAAATCAAATTAAACTATGGATGTTGTATTGTTTATTTCACCTGAGACATGTATTCTGTTCAGATATAGCCTTATATATGTTATATACATGCCAATAATGGCATAATTTAGGCTTTTTCCCCATAATTTAGAGGGTCAAAGCTGAATAAATTCCCTTATTTCAAATTTGTAAGATGCCAAGCCAGCTGAAATGGTGTATCAAACCTCAAATGGCAGTATTTCTTATCAGATGGACATCTCTACCAATAAATTAAACATTTTTCATGGTCATTGCATGCATTTTAATATACAGGACAAGGCCGAAAACATCATTTGATGGATATTTTACTTAAAATAGTCTGTGGAAACAACCTAAAAGCCATGTTGTATGCATCCCTGTATAGCCAAATCAAATTAAACTATGGATGTTGTATTGTTTATTTCACCTGAGACATGTATTCTGTTCAGATATAGCCTTATATATGTTATAAACATGCCAATAATGGCATAATTTAGGCTTTTTTCCCATAATTTAGAGGGTCAAAGCTGAATAAATTCCCTTATTTCAAATTTGTAAGATGCCAAGCCAGCTGAAATGGTGTATCAAACCTCAAATGGCAGTATTTCTTATCAGATGGACATCTCTACCAATAAATTAAACATTTTTCATGGTCATTGCATGCATTTTAATATACAGGACAAGGCAGAAAACATCATTTGATGGATATTTTACTTAAAATAGTCTGTGGAAACAACCTAAAAGCCATGTTGTATGCATCCCTGTATAGCCAAAACAAATTAAACTATGGATATTTTATTGTTGATTTCATCAGAAACATGTATTATGTTCAGATATAGCCTTATATATGTTATAAACATGCCAATAATGGCATAATTTAGGATTTTTTCCCATAATTTAGAGGGTCAAAGCTGAATAAATCCCTTATTTCAAATTTGTAAGATGCCAAGCCAGCTGAAATGGTGTATCAAACCTCAAATGGCAGTATTTCTTATCAGATGGACATCTCTACCAATAAATTAAACATTTCTCATGGTCACTGCGTGCATTATGCTATATAGGGCAAGGTAGAAAACATTATTTGATGGATATCTTACTTAAAATAGTCTGTGGAAACTACTTAAAAGCAATATTGTATGCATCCCTCTATAGCCAAATGCAATTAAACTATGGATATTTTATGGTGTATTTTATCAGCGACATGTATTCTGTTGAGATATAGCCTTATACATGTCATTAACATGCAAATAGCGGTTTCATTTGGGCTTTCTTCCATTATTTAGAGAGTCAAATCTGAAGAAATTCCCTTAGTTTGATATTTATGATCCCATAATCCCATGAAATGGTATTTTAAACCTCAATTGTCAGTATTTCTTATCAGATGGACATATCAACTAATGAATTAAACATTTCCCATGGTCATTACATGCATTTTAATATACAAGGCTATGTAGAAAACATCAATTGATGGATATTTTACTTAAAATAGTCTGTGGAAACTACATAAAACCAATATTGTATGCATCCCTCTATAGCCAAATGCAATTGAACTATTGATATTTTATTGTGCATTTTATCAGAGACATGTATTCTGTTGAGATATAGCCTTATACATGTTACTAACATGCAAATAGTGGCTTCATTAGGGCTTTCTTCCATAATTTAGAGAGTCAAAGCTGAATAAATTCCCTTAGGTTTCAAATTTAAAAGATGCCAAGCCAGCTGAAATGGTGTATCAAACCTAAAATGTCAGTATTTCTTATCTGATTGACATCTCTACCAATAAATTAAGCATTTCTCATGGCCATTTCATGCATTTTAATATATAGGACAAGGCAGAATACATCACTTGATGGATATTTTACTTAAAATACTTTGTGGAAACTAAATAAAAGCCACATTGTATGCTTTCCTATATAGCCAAATGAAATTCAACTATGGATAAATTGGATATTTTATTGTTTGTATCATCAGAGACATCCATTCTGCTAAGATATAGTCTTTTGTGTGTTATAAACATACAATAGGTGCATGGCCTCATTGGGCTTGCTTTCATAATACAAGAGAGTCAACTCTGAAGAAATACCATCGGTTTGAAATTGGTAGCATCTTCCATCCTTATATAAGAGGGGTATATACCAGCTTGAAGTACCGGTTTAATTAATAGGTTCAATGCAAGGGGCCACCAGAGAGGTTTGTCTAGTTCGGGATGGTGTGGCAAACCACCAACTGGAGATTTCAAGGGAGGCCTCCTCAATGGCGACCCACTATATTGTGCAAACAAAATTTTATTAAAATTGTATAAAGGTCAGCATGCCCTAAGCGCATTGAGAAATAGATAAAAACACTTACTGACAGATTGCCAATAACAAAATTACAGCTGTTGAAACTATTGTTATGTAAACAAAACTGTTACAGTAATTTGTCAACAAATATATAATTCTAGCTGTATTATTAGTTCAAATATTTAACTATGAATAACATTTTCAGAATATTTAATCAACAGGTTGGACCTTTTCCAATGTTATGTAAACAAAACTGTTACAGTGAGTGACTTGTCAACAATTATATAATCCTATAGCTGTAGTATTACATGTAGTTCAAATATTTAAGTATGAATATGAATTTCAGAATATTTAATCAACAGGTTGGACCTTTTTCAATGTTTACCATAAAATTTTGATCACAATTTTGCTATCGTTGGACTTTTACAGTTATTCTATTACAGCAGTAATTTGTACATAACAATTAATTCTTGGTTTAGAAATATTTTCTTTAAGTATTTTTTAACTTAGAAAAAAAATCTTGAAACAAGAAATATATATTTAATTTTTGAAGCCATTTTCTTAGTAAGGAAATTTTTTCTTGTTTCAAGACTAAAATCTATCTTTTTTGAGAAAACTATCTTTTGTCTGGTGGGAGTTTCTTAAATTTTCTTGATGTAGCAGACTTTGGGGGTAAATTTCTCAAAATAAGATTTATTTTCCTGTTTCAGGAAATAGTTTTTCTTGTTTCAAGATATTTTATCTTATTAAGAAATTATTTTTGGCAGTGTGTGTTCATATAATCAAGTTAAAGTTGACCACCATAACTCTTAACACTGTGACATAATTCCTGTTGATTGCTCCCTGCTTGAGTGGACCACACTGAATATCAACATAAGTGTTCATTGTGCTGGAATATTTGTGACTGCTTTATTCTTTATTATAATATTATGGTGGTATGATGCTATATTATGCAATTAACTCAATTAGCTCAACGCTGTGATACAAATAAAGCCTCCTCTTATAGAACCAAGACAATTAACGATTTGGTTATTGGAGTTTTGTGTGAAATTATTAATTATTCTAGCAGTTCTTGGTACTGAAAGGGGGGGGGGCAAAATAAATGTTTTAACCTCTCAAATATATTAAAATCCATTGTTTTTGTTGTCTCTTAGAGAGATAATATTGAAAATATCTTGCCATTTTTGACTGGATTTATGCAAAACATGCGTCCATTGTAGCACAAGTCACCCCAATAGTTTTTAATTCAAGAAACAGGCCCTCTTGTCATACTATATCAAATGCTTTCTCAATATTTCTTAATTTAAAGGCACGGGCGGCGTTCGTTGCAGAAATACACGCGGCAATTATATTGTACGTTGACTTTTCCATGATATAAATAACTCCAGAAAACCTATGAAAATAACTTTCACCTTACAAGATGGACATAATACGAGTCGATTGAATGCAATATTAGTTTATTTCACATGAATTATTCATTAGTGTTCTTTTTCCAGATTTTTCTATTTCTTTCTAGACTTGATTTCTTGAATGGAGTGAATTATTGAATCCTGAAATTACATAATAAATAGAGAGTGATGATATAGCTTTATAATAACTCAATAGCCCTATAATAACTCAAACGTCTGACAGAATGAAGTTTCCTGTCATAGAGCCAAGTCAATAATCAAATTGGTGGTTGGATTGTTATGTGAAATTATTAATTATTCAAGAAGCTCTTGGTACCTAAAGGGACAAACATGTATTATGATCCATTGAAGTTGGTTTCATCGTAATAACTGTTCATATTATCTAGTATACAATGGAGATGATATGTGAAATTCTTTTACCATATAGGTCCAGAGATATTCTTTGTTGAATATGTCTTGCAATTTTGGGGTGAAACTTTCCAGCTAGTACAGGTAGTGGTGCAACATTGGAAAATTCCAAATTCCAACCTAACACCACACTCTAAGGTTGGAAATTCAATTATGACCATTTATAGTCCAAAAGACTAACAAAACGTAGTAAAATATCTGACTTGTTGTCTGAACACATTTCACACCGCATACTGGTCTAACCACATCTCACACTATATACTGATCTAAACACATTTAACGCTACATTCTGGTCTAAACACATTTCACACTATATACTGGTTGGGAAATCAAACTCACAATCTTTCAACCTATATTTGTTATAATATTTATAACTAATTTTGAACAAAGCTGGGGGGTTAGATGCCAACCCCAACCCCGTCTGTCACATCCCTGGTGCCAACAACAGAGGCCCCAACAACAGAGGCACCACCAACAACATATGCTTCTAAGAAATACACATATCCCAGGTTGAAGTAACGCAAAAGCATGTCTCCATATTCCCAACTGAGTGTGACAGTGGTGAAACAGTCTGAGTTAGTTTTGTCAACATAACTACCCGTACAGAAATGTCCTATACAATGCTTTTCGACGCTTGTTGTTTTATTTTAGGTGTTATCATTATCATTATAGTATGCTATGTCTGTGTTCTTTTGTTGTTTCTCATTTGCTATATTCTATTTCCACTGATACCACCAAAAGCAATTAACGGCCGAGTAACAACCCAACAGGTGGAAAATACCCAATTGCGTTCCCACATCTCATAAATAACCCACATGCGTTCCCACATCCCATAAATACCCACATGCGTTCCCACATCCCATAAACACCCATATGCGTTCCCACATCCCATAAATACCCCATGCGTTCCCACATCCCATAAATACCCACATGCGTTCCCACATCCCTTAAATACCCACATGCGATCCCACATCCAATACATACCCATATGCGTTCCCACATCCCATAAATACCCACATGCGTTCCCACATCCAATAAATACCCACATGCGTTCCCACATCCCATAAATACACAATGCGTTCCCACATCCCACAAATACCCACATGCGTTCCCACATCCCATAAATACCTACATGCGTTCCCACATCCCATAAATACCCACATGCGTTCCCACATCCCATAAATACCCACATCCAATACATACCCACATGCGTTCCAACATCCAATAAATACCCACATGCGTTCCAAGATCCAATACATACCCACATGCGTTCCCACATCCCACAAATACCACATGCGTTCCCACATCCCATAAATACCCACATGCGTTCCCACATCCAATACATACCCATATGCATTCCCCCATCGCATCAATACCCACATGCGTTCCCACATCCAATACATACCCATATGCGTTCCCCCATCGCATAAATACCCACATGCGTTCCAACATCCCATAAATACCCACATGCGTTCCCACATCCCATAAATACCCACATGCGTTCCAACATCCCATAAATACCCACATGCGTTCCCACATCCCGCAAATAACCCACATGCGTTCCCATATCCCATAAATAACCCACATGCGTTCCAACATCCCGCAAATAACCCACAAGCGTTCCCACATCCCGCAAATAACCCACATGCGTTCCCATATCCCATAAATAACCCACATAGGCTACATCTGGAAAAAGTTCAAGCCTTAGTTTAGTGTGCCTGTCAGTTGCATTTAGTGACGATATCCTGCATAGCGGGCTAGCATCACCAAATTCACCCTGTTTGGACCTAATTCTGCATGGATTCATCTGCTATAGGAGACATAGACTCAGATTGAAGTTCCCAAATGGTGAATATTGTGATGTACACCCATTGGGAACCTCGATTATGCAATGTGTTGCCTGCCAATTTGGGAATTAAACTAGAGAAACTAAACTAAAAAAGAAATATAATCTATGTGAAGAAGTTTTTATAGAAATTTGATAATTAATAAACTTTCCAGAGAGTATGAGGCCTAATCAGAATGAGGTTCCCAGAGGGAGAATTTAGTGACGCTAGCCCACTGTGCTAAATTCACCACCTGGGGACCTTATTCTGTAAATTACAGGCACACTAAACTCAGATTTGACTAAACCTAGGCGCGTAATACAAACTTGTTAAATTTCAGTGTAATTATACTGCCAGTATAGTGAAAATGCTCAACACAGACACATTTGGTATTAAATGCTAACATACATAGTGGCTAGGATGCTCACCTGCAATAACACATATCCAGAGAGAATTGAATGAACACATATCCCAGATTGAAGTAACACTAAAGCATGACTCCATATTCCCAACCGTGGTGTGAAACTGTTCAAACAGTCTGAATTAGTAATGTCAACATAACTATTTAAAATAAACGCAGCCAAGCCAAGTGTTGATTATTTCTAAAGTCAGTGTTTGTGGCTTTACTTCTTTGAGTTTAATTCAATGATGTCCATAACTATTTAAATATTAAAATGAAATAAGCAGCTATCTTCACAACATAATTATGTGCAATTTTAGTTGTGATGGTCTTTAATATACACTTGTATCTTAAGGGACGATTAAGAACTGAACATGTCATCAAATACAACATATAAATACATGTTTAGTCAGTGTGCAAAAAACAAAACAGAGCCAAAATAGTACTGTGTGAATTTATCCCTCTCATTACTAAATACCCATTGACGAGTAGCTGCCATTATTGTACAGGCCATTTGTTGAATTTATTATCATAACATTTCCCACCAATGAATTAGACTCCTCCGAACTTGTATTATCAAGTCATATGTCTGTCGTCTGCTCATTTTTCCTGACCCCCCCCCCCCTCAACATTCTTTTACCATATAGGTCCAGAGATATTCTTTGTTGAATATGTCTTGCAATTTTGGGGTGAAACTTTCCAGCTAGTACAGGTAGTGGTGCAACATTGGAAAATTCCAAATTCCAACCTAACACCACACTCTAAGGTTGGAAATTCAATTATGACCATTTATAGTCCAAAAGACTAACAAAAGGTAGTAAAATATCTGACTTGTGGTCTGAACACATTTCACACCGCATACTGGTCTAACCACATCTCACACTATATACTGATCTAAACACATATAACGCTACATTCTGGTCTAAACACATTTCACACTATATACTGGTTGGGAAATAAAACTCACAATCTTTCAACCTATATTTGTTATAATATTTATAACTAATTTTGAACAAAGCTGCGGGGTTAGATGCCAACCCCAACCCCGTCTGTCACATCCCTGGTGCCAACAACAGAGGCCCCAACAACAGAGGCACCACCAACAACATATGCTTCTAAGAAATACACATATCCCAGGTTGAAGTAACGCAAAAGCATGTCTCCATATTCCCAACTGAGTGTGACAGTGGTGAAACAGTCTGAGTTAGTTTTGTCAACATAACTACCCGTACAGAAATGTCCTATACAATGCTTTTCGACGCTTGTTGTTTTATTTTAGGTGTTATCATTATCATTATAGTATGCTATGTCTGTGTTCTTTTGTTGTTTCTCATTTGCTATATTCTATTTCCACTGATACCACCAAAAGCAATTAACGGCCGAGTAACAACCCAACAGGTGGAAAATACCCAATTGCGTTCCCACATCTCATAAATAACCCACATCCCATAAATACCCACATGCGTTCCCACATCCCTTAAATACCCACATGCGTTCCCACATCCAATACATACCCATATGCGTTCCCACATCCCATAAATACCCACATGCGTTCCCACATCCAATAAATACCCACATGCGTTCCCACATCCCATAAATACACAATGCGTTCCCACATCCCACAAATACCCACATGCGTTCCCACATCCCATAAATACCTACATGCGTTCCCACATCCCATAAATACCCACATGCGTTCCCACATCCCATAAATACCCACATCCAATACATACCCACATGCGTTCCAACATCCAATAAATACCCACGTGCGTTCCAACATCCAATACATACCCACATGCGTTCCCACATCCCACAAATACCCACATGCGTTCCCACATCCCATAAATACCCACATGCGTTCCCACATCCAATACATACCCATATGCATTCCCCCATCGCATCAATACCCACATGCGTTCCCACATCCATGTGGGTTCCCACTAAATACCCATTGACGAGTAGCTGCCATTATTGTACAGGCCATTTGTTGAATTTATTATCATAACATTTCCCACCAATGAATTAGACTCCTCCGAACTTGTATTATCAAGTCATATGTCTGTCGTCTGCTCATTTTTCCTGACCCCCCCCCCCTCAACATTCTTTTACCATATAGGTCCAGAGATATTCTTTGTTGAATATGTCTTGCAATTTTGGGGTGAAACTTTCCAGCTAGTACAGGTAGTGGTGCAACATTGGAAAATTCCAAATTCCAACCTAACACCACACTCTAAGGTTGGAAATTCAATTATGACCATTTATAGTCCAAAAGACTAACAAAAGGTAGTAAAATATCTGACTTGTGGTCTGAACACATTTCACACCGCATACTGGTCTAACCACATCTCACACTATATACTGATCTAAACACATTTAACGCTACATTCTGGTCTAAACACATTTCACACTATATACTGGTTGGGAAATCAAACTCACAATCTTTCAACCTATATTTGTTATAATATTTATAACTAATTTTGAACAAAGCTGGGGGGTTAGATGCCAACCCCAACCCCGTCTGTCACATCCCTGGTGCCAACAACAGAGGCCCCAACAACAGAGGCACCACCAACAACATATGCTTCTAAGAAATACACATATCCCAGGTTGAAGTAACGCAAAAGCATGTCTCCATATTCCCAACTGAGTGTGACAGTGGTGAAACAGTCTGAGTTAGTTTTGTCAAAATAACTACCCGTACAGAAATGTCCTATACAATGCTTTTCGACGCTTGTTGTTTTATTTTAGGTGTTATCATTATCATTATAGTATGCTATGTCTGTGTTCTTTTGTTGTTTCTCATTTGCTATATTCTATTTCCACTGATACCACCAAAAGCAATTAACGGCCGAGTAACAACCCAACAGGTGGAAAATACCCAATTGCGTTCCCACATCTCATAAATAACCCACATGCGTTCCCACATCCCATAAACACCCATATGCGTTCCCACATCCCATAAATACCCCATGCGTTCCCACATCCCATAAATACCCACATGCGTTCCCACATCCCTTAAATACCCACATGCGATCCCACATCCAATACATACCCATATGCGTTCCCACATCCCATAAATACCCACATGCGTTCCCACATCCAATAAATACCCACATGCGTTCCCACATCCCATAAATACACAATGCGTTCCCACATCCCACAAATACCCACATGCGTTCCCACATCCCATAAATACCTACATGCGTTCCCACATCCCATAAATACCCACATGCGTTCCCACATCCCATAAATACCCACATCCAATACATACCCACATGCGTTCCAACATCCAATAAATACCCACATGCGTTCCAACATCCAATACATACCCACATGCGTTCCCACATCCCACAAATACCACATGCGTTCCCACATCCCATAAATACCCACATGCGTTCCCACATCCAATACATACCCATATGCATTCCCCCATCGCATCAATACCCACATGCGTTCCCACATCCAATACATACCCATATGCGTTCCCCCATCGCATAAATACCCACATGCGTTCCAACATCCCATAAATACCCACATGCGTTCCCACATCCCATAAATACCCACATGCGTTCCAACATCCCATAAATACCCACATGCGTTCCCACATCCCGCAAATAACCCACATGCGTTCCCATATCCCATAAATAACCCACATGCGTTCCAACATCCCGCAAATAACCCACAAGCGTTCCCACATCCCGCAAATAACCCACATGCGTTCCCATATCCCATAAATAACCCACATAGGCTACATCTGGAAAAAGTTCAAGCCTTAGTTTAGTGTGCCTGTCAGTTGCATTTAGTGACGATATCCTGCATAGCGGGCTAGCATCACCAAATTCACCCTGTTTGGACCTAATTCTGCATGGATTCATCTGCTATAGGAGACATAGACTCAGATTGAAGTTCCCAAATGGTGAATATTGTGATGTACACCCATTGGGAACCTCGATTATGCAATGTGTTGCCTGCCAATTTGGGAATTAAACTAGAGAAACTAAACTAAAAAAGAAATATAATCTATGTGAAGAAGTTTTTATAGAAATTTGATAATTAATAAACTTTCCAGAGAGTATGAGGCCTAATCAGAATGAGGTTCCCAGAGGGAGAATTTAGTGACGCTAGCCCACTGTGCTAAATTCACCACCTGGGGACCTTATTCTGTAAATTACAGGCACACTAAACTCAGATTTGACTAAACCTAGGCGCGTAATACAAACTTGTTAAATTTCAGTGTAATTATACTGCCAGTATAGTGAAAATGCTCAACACAGACACATTTGGTATTAAATGCTAACATACATAGTGGCTAGGATGCTCACCTGCAATAACACATATCCAGAGAGAATTGAATGAACACATATCCCAGATTGAAGTAACACTAAAGCATGACTCCATATTCCCAACCGTGGTGTGAAACTGTTCAAACAGTCTGAATTAGTAATGTCAACATAACTATTTAAAATAAACGCAGCCAAGCCAAGTGTTGATTATTTCTAAAGTCAGTGTTTGTGGCTTTACTTCTTTGAGTTTAATTCAATGATGTCCATAACTATTTAAATATTAAAATGAAATAAGCAGCTATCTTCACAACATAATTATGTGCAATTTTAGTTGTGATGGTCTTTAATATACACTTGTATCTTAAGGGACGATTAAGAACTGAACATGTCATCAAATACAACATATAAATACATGTTTAGTCAGTGTGCAAAAAACAAAACAGAGCCAAAATAGTACTGTGTGAATTTATCCCTCTCATTACTAAATACCCATTGACGAGTAGCTGCCATTATTGTACAGGCCATTTGTTGAATTTATTATCATAACATTTCCCACCAATGAATTAGACTCCTCCGAACTTGTATTATCAAGTCATATGTCTGTCGTCTGCTCATTTTTCCTGACCCCCCCCCCCCCTCAACATTCTTTTACCATATAGGTCCAGATATATTCTTTGTTGAATATGTCTTGCAATTTTGGGGTGAAACTTTCCAGCTAGTACAGGTAGTGGTGCAACATTGGAAAATTCCAAATTCCAACCTAACACCACACTCTAAGGTTGGAAATTCAATTATGACCATTTATAGTCCAAAAGACTAACAAAAGGTAGTAAAATATCTGACTTGTGGTCTGAACACATTTCACACCGCATACTGGTCTAACCACATCTCACACTATATACTGATCTAAACACATTTAACGCTACATTCTGGTCTAAACACATTTCACACTATATACTGGTTGGGAAATAAAACTCACAATCTTTCAACCTATATTTGTTATAATATTTATAACTAATTTTGAACAAAGCTGGGGGGTTAGATGCCAACCCCAACCCCGTCTGTCACATCCCTGGTGCCAACAACAGAGGCCCCAACAACAGAGGCACCACCAACAACATATGCTTCTAAGAAATACACATATCCCAGGTTGAAGTAACGCAAAAGCATGTCTCCATATTCCCAACTGAGTGTGACAGTGGTGAAACAGTCTGAGTTAGTTTTGTCAACATAACTACCCGTACAGAAATGTCCTATACAATGCTTTTCGACGCTTGTTGTTTTATTTTAGGTGTTATCATTATCATTATAGTATGCTATGTCTGTGTTCTTTTGTTGTTTCTCATTTGCTATATTCTATTTCCACTGATACCACCAAAAGCAATTAACGGCCGAGTAACAACCTAACAGGTGGAAAATACCCAATTGCGTTCCCACATCTCATAAATAACCCACATCCCATAAATACCCCATGCGTTCCCACATCCCATAAATACCCACATGCGTTCCCACATCCCTTAAATACCCACATGCGTTCCCACATCCAATACATACCCATATGCGTTCCCACATCCCATAAATACCCACATGCGTTCCCACATCCAATAAATACCCACATGCGTTCCCACATCCCATAAATACACAATGCGTTCCCACATCCCACAAATACCCACATGCGTTCCCACATCCCATAAATACCTACATGCGTTCCCACATCCCATAAATACCCACATGCGTTCCCACATCCCATAAATACCCACATCCAATACATACCCACATGCGTTCCAACATCCAATAAATACCCACGTGCGTTCCAACATCCAATACATACCCACATGCGTTCCCACATCCCACAAATACCCACATGCGTTCCCACATCCCATAAATACCCACATGCGTTCCCACATCCAATACATACCCATATGCATTCCCCCATCGCATCAATACCCACATGCGTTCCCACATCCATGTGGGTTCCCACTAAATACCCATTGACGAAAGCTGCCATTATTGTACAGGCCATTTGTTGAATTTATTATCATAACATTTCCCACCAATGAATTAGACTCCTCCGAACTTGTATTATCAAGTCATATGTCTGTCGTCTGCTCATTTTTCCTGACCCCCCCCCCCCCCCCCATCAACATTCTTTTACCATATAGGTCCAGAGATATTCTTTGTTGAATATGTCTTGCAATTTTGGGGTGAAACTTTCCAGCTAGTACAGGTAGTGGTGTAACATTGGAAAATTCCAAATTCCAACCTAACACCACACTCTAAGGTTGGAAATTCAATTATGACCATTTATAGTCCAAAAGACTAACAAAAGGTAGTAAAATATCTGACTTGTGGTCTGAACACATTTCACACCGCATACTGGTCTAACCACATCTCACACTATATACTGATCTAAACACATTTAACGCTACATTCTGGTCTAAACACATTTCACACTATATACTGGTTGGGAAATCAAACTCACAATCTTTCAACCTATATTTGTTATAATATTTATAACTAATTTTGAACAAAGCTGGGGGGTTAGATGCCAACCCCAACCCCGTCTGTCACATCCCTGGTGCCAACAACAGAGGCCCCAACAACAGAGGCACCACCAACAACATATGCTTCTAAGAAATACACATATCCCAGGTTGAAGTAACGCAAAAGCATGTCTCCATATTCCCAACTGAGTGTGACAGTGGTGAAACAGTCTGAGTTAGTTTTGTCAACATAACTACCCGTACAGAAATGTCCTATACAATGCTTTTCGACGCTTGTTGTTTTATTTTAGGTGTTATCATTATCATTATAGTATGCTATGTCTGTGTTCTTTTGTTGTTTCTCATTTGCTATATTCTATTTCCACTGATACCACCAAAAGCAATTAACGGCCGAGTAACAACCTAACAGGTGGAAAATACCCAATTGCGTTCCCACATCTCATAAATAACCCACATCCCATAAATACCCCATGCGTTCCCACATCCCATAAATACCCACATGCGTTCCCACATCCCTTAAATACCCACATGCGTTCCCACATCCAATACATACCCATATGCGTTCCCACATCCCATAAATACCCACATGCGTTCCCACATCCAATAAATACCCACATGCGTTCCCACATCCCATAAATACACAATGCGTTCCCACATCCCACAAATACCCACATGCGTTCCCACATCCCATAAATACCTACATGCGTTCCCACATCCCATAAATACCCACATGCGTTCCCACATCCCATAAATACCCACATCCAATACATACCCACATGCGTTCCAACATCCAATAAATACCCACGTGCGTTCCAACATCCAATACATACCCACATGCGTTCCCACATCCCACAAATACCCACATGCGTTCCCACATCCCATAAATACCCACATGCGTTCCCACATCCAATACATACCCATATGCATTCCCCCATCGCATCAATACCCACATGCGTTCCCACATCCATGTGGGTTCCCACTAAATACCCATTGACGAAAGCTGCCATTATTGTACAGGCCATTTGTTGAATTTATTATCATAACATTTCCCACCAATGAATTAGACTCCTCCGAACTTGTATTATCAAGTCATATGTCTGTCGTCTGCTCATTTTTCCTGACCCCCCCCCCCCCCCCCCCTCAACATTCTTTTACCATATAGGTCCAGAGATATTCTTTGTTGAATATGTCTTGCAATTTTGGGGTGAAACTTTCCAGCTAGTACAGGTAGTGGTGTAACATTGGAAAATTCCAAATTCCAACCTAACACCACACTCTAAGGTTGGAAATTCAATTATGACCATTTATAGTCCAAAAGACTAACAAAAGGTAGTAAAATATCTGACTTGTGGTCTGAACACATTTCACACCGCATACTGGTCTAACCACATCTCACACTATATACTGATCTAAACACATTTAACGCTACATTCTGGTCTAAACACATTTCACACTATATACTGGTTGGGAAATCAAACTCACAATCTTTCAACCTATATTTGTTATAATATTTATAACTAATTTTGAACAAAGCTGGGGGGTTAGATGCCAACCCCAACCCCGTCTGTCACATCCCTGGTGCCAACAACAGAGGCCCCAACAACAGAGGCACCACCAACAACATATGCTTCTAAGAAATACACATATCCCAGGTTGAAGTAACGCAAAAGCATGTCTCCATATTCCCAACTGAGTGTGACAGTGGTGAAACAGTCTGAGTTAGTTTTGTCAAAATAACTACCCGTACAGAAATGTCCTATACAATGCTTTTCGACGCTTGTTGTTTTATTTTAGGTGTTATCATTATCATTATAGTATGCTATGTCTGTGTTCTTTTGTTGTTTCTCATTTGCTATATTCTATTTCCACTGATACCACCAAAAGCAATTAACGGCCGAGTAACAACCCAACAGGTGGAAAATACCCAATTGCGTTCCCACATCTCATAAATAACCCACATCCCATAAATACCCCATGCGTTCCCACATCCCATAAATACCCACATGCGTTCCCACATCCCTTAAATACCCACATGCGTTCCCACATCCAATACATACCCATATGCGTTCCCACATCCCATAAATACCCACATGCGTTCCCACATCCAATAAATACCCACATGCGTTCCCACATCCCATAAATACACAATGCGTTCCCACATCCCACAAATACCCACATGCGTTCCCACATCCCATAAATACCTACATGCGTTCCCACATCCCATAAATACCCACATGCGTTCCCACATTCCATAAATACCCACATCCAATACATACCCACATGCGTTCCAACATCCAATAAATACCCACGTGCGTTCCAACATCCAATACATACCCACATGCGTTCCCACATCCCACAAATACCCACATGCGTTCCCACATCCCATAAATACCCACATGCGTTCCCACATCCAATACATACCCATATGCATTCCCCCATCGCATCCATGTGGGTTCCCACTAAATACCCATTGACGAGTAGCTGCCATTATTGTACAGGCCATTTGTTGAATTTATTATCATAACATTTCCCACCAATGAATTAGACTCCTCCGAACTTGTATTATCAAGTCATATGTCTGTCGTCTGCTCATTTTTCCTGACCCCCCCCCTCAACATTAATAAGAGACCATTCAAATGTATACTTTTATAACTGGTGGGATATTCCATTCTGCAAATAAAGGGTTATATAATAACCTTGTGGAGCCATTTCTGTTGTTGACTATTTAACCGTTAGTTTGTTCTGGTTGTTCGGTTGTCAATTGCTTTGGTTCTGGTGTCGATTGCTTTGGTTCTGTTGTCGATTGCGTTGGTTCTGTTGTCGATTGCGTTGGCTCTGTTGTCGATTGCGTTGGTTCTGATGGTTCTGTTGTCGCTTGCTTTGGTTCTGTTATCGATTGCGTTGGTTCTGATGGTTCTGTTGTCGCTTGCTTTGGTTCTGTTATCGATTGCGTTGGTTCTGTTATCGATTGCGTTGGTTCTGATGGTTCTGTTGTCGCTTGCTTTGGTTCTGTTATCGATTGCGTTGGTTCTGTTATCGATTGCGTTGGTTCTGATTGTTCTGTTGTCGCTTGCTTTGGTTCTGTTATCGATTGCGTTGGTTCTGTTATCGATTGCGTTGGTTCTGATGGTTCTGTTGTCGCTTGCTTTGGTTCTGTTATCGATTGCGTTGGTTCTGTTATCGATTGCGTTGGTTCTGATGGTTCTGTTGTCGCTTGCTTTGGTTCTGTTATCGATTGCGTTGGTTCTGTTATCGATTGCGTTGGTTCTGATGGTTCTGTTGTCGCTTGCTTTGGTTCTGTTATCGATTGCGTTGGTTCTGTTATCGATTGCGTTGGTTCTGATGGTTCTGTTGTCGCTTGCTTTGGTTCTGTTATCGATTGCGTTGGTTCTGTTATCGATTGCGTTGGTTCTGGTAGTTCTGTTGTCAATTGTGTTGGTTCTGGTTGTTTTTCTATCGATTGCGTTGGTTCTGGTATCGATTGCGTTGGTTCTGATGGTTCTGTTGTCGCTTGCTTTGGTTCTGTTATCGATTGCCATAACGCATGGTCATTTCCATATTTACAGCGGAGTAACCTATCCATTTAAGACTGAGAACCCATGACCTAACTTTAGGAGTTTGGGCCAATTTCATACTTACTACATGTAGGTCTATGGGTATCCATATGGGTCCATGACCGTCCGGATTATGTTGGGCCATCAGTCATGTGCGCCTTTAACTCACGTGATTTGCTTCATCATATCATTGGAGAAGAACATGTATGCATTTGGTGGAAACTAGAGCTATTTAACATACTTGTATCACTAGCAGTTTTTGCGCCCTTCCCCTCCCCATTCATGACTCGAACAGCACGAATGTGAATTCCATTCCTTATTCGAAAATTTTATATTTATGTCAAACAAAGGGTGTTATTGTACCTCATATTAAAAGCTTATGTTAATTTCCCACAGGGTGTGATTTTACAATTTGCAATGTTTCCCGCCTATGAACCATTGCCGTTGACCATTTTTTGCAATGTTTACCGCTCCGACCGAAAGAGCCCGAACATGTTCACGGAAGCACCCGAACGAAATTTTATGACGTATTTTGACCGTGACATTCAAACCGGAAACCCCAAATTGTCACGATTCAGACGACTTCCGCATTCTTCAAAGTAAATATCAGGGATGCCGGTTTAAAATCGAAGCGATTCGCGGATGTTTCACCCGATGATATGACATGGTTATTCGTTATAATAAAAACAATGGTGACGTGGCTCGATGGCAACATTGCGGATAGTCTCCCCTTGGAACCAATGTCTCCATCGGCTCCGCCTCGGGAGACATTGGTTACTCGGGGAGACAATCCGCAATGTTGCCCTCGAGCCACGTCACCATTTTTATATTGTAGAGTGGTCCAACGAGGCACTCTTTTTCCACACACTCCGATCCAAAATGACCACTATCCAGATGGGTTAAAATAGGGCACCCAGGCCATTTCTCGGCCCCTCGACCGATTTAGTTTAGACAAATTGTGCTGAAGGGTGGACCCCAAACCAATCTATATATTCACCCCACTAATCCCGCCGCGATCCAAAATGGCCGCCGTAATGAGGGGTTCATATAGGGAGGGACCCATGCCATTTCTGGATCCATAACAGATTTGTGTCTAACAGAGCGGTGTATGGTGGCCCCCAAGACACCCTAAACATTCGCCGCACACCCCACCACGATCCAAAATGGCTGCCGTCCAGATGGCTCAACTAGAGGATCCATGCAATTTCACGGCCCCTTCAGGCATCCCTTAACATATTAAGGTTATATAAAAAGAGTTGTAGTGTGGCCCACAACCCACACACCCAACCTAATGCAAAGTTGCCGACCCATGCCATTTCTCGACACAGGTCCACAGAATAAAAATTTACCAACCCCAATAATTCTTAATCATAAGTGAGTGCAATTAAACTCTATAAGGAACACCCCCATTTGAGAACAAGCTGGTCTGTTTTTGCTCATAGGGCGGAATTTTTGGGGAAATGGTTAGTCATGTCAGAATTAACTGCACAATATTTATCTAACAAACAATTAACTAGTTCCTACTTAATATTTGCATTTAAGTGCAAATATTTGCACTTAAGTACAATTATTTGCATATAACGTATGTTTTTCCTAACCCTGGTACCATGCATGGTCCGATTCCCTAAGTATACCACATGATTATGTAAGCACTTAAGTGCAAATGTTAAGTACGAACTAGTTCATTGTTTGTTAGATACATATTGTGTAGTTAATTGTGACATGACTAACCATTTTCCCAAAAAGTCCGCCCTATGAGCAAATGCTAAGCAGGAACTCGATGACTGTTTGTCCTACCTATCCGTGTCATAAATGTAGTTACACCGATACATGGGTACGCGTTGTCCTTTCCCTATATACAGCGGAGTAGACAATTTATTTATGAGTGAGAACCCATAACCTACCTTTTGGAGTCGGGGCCAATTTCCTACTTACCACCGGTCACTTATGGGTATCCATATATGGATCTATGAATATCCGGATCGTTATATTGGGTCGTCAGTCACATGGCCTCTTTAACTCACATGCTTTGCTTCATCATATCATTGGAGAAGAACTTGTTTGAATTTAGTGGAAACTAGAGCTAAACATATTTGTATCACTATCAGGTTTTGTGCCACGCCCCTCCCCATTCATGACTCGAACATCACGAAGGTGTATTCCATTCCTTATTCGAAAATTTTATATTTAGGTCAAACAAAGGGTGTTGTAGTACGGCCCCCAGGGCAGTCTTTCCACACAGCCACCCGGTCACAAATGGCCACCGTCCAGAGGGGTTTAAATAGGGCACCCATGCCATTTCTCGGCCCCTTGACCGATTTAGTTTAGACAAATAATTATTAGGATGGGTCAATGATTGTTCCGATTTGGACCCCTCTTGCCGGCGACCATTTTGGATCGAGGTGGGATATGTGTGGGGTGTATGTTTAGGGCGTCTAAAGTAGGGGCACCCTGCAACACCCTTTGTTTTTCCAAACCCTGGTAACCTTAATAGTCAGATTCCCAAAGTATACCACATGATTATGTCACTTAATCTCCTGTTACTAAATATCTATACTATTCCTATATTATAAACATCATTCCTGGACCATCAAAAAGCCGCCAATAAAATCACTACCGATGTAACAGTTCATAGACAGTGGTATTGGTACTGTTAACAGAGTCAGCTAGACCAGGCAAAACAAAACATATCATGGACACCCCCTTAAAATTACCCTTGATCAAACTTTCAAATTTACAACTTACGCGGCTACTCAATGGAGGCTGTATTAAACAAATTCTTGCTGCTGCTTTGTTTATATTTGAACAAAATAGTGAGCTAAAAACACATGTTAACACTGAGCCATTTGTAAACTATTTAATAGCGAGTTTGCGATACCCGTTCGACGGGAACGGGTACGGGTAAATCTGTGAACATCGTCACGGTCACTTGGGTACTTTCAATGCAGCACATAAAGCGATAGCGAATTGAAACGGGTAGATTTGTCCCATTGACCGGTAGCCTTTCACTACGATTTTCTCACTCAAAGGTCCATGAATTCCATGAAATTCCAGTCAGCTATGCGTTAACCTATTTATTGAAAGATTTCATGGGCAAATATTATTGATAAAGTTGTCATTTTAACCCAGGATTTGTGTTCAAATTCTCGAGGCGGCTTCTAGCATTTAGATAAATACGGAAGGCCGATTTTTTTTCACTAACAACTTTGTTGACTGCATTAATGACAGGTTGTGATTAATAGAGTGAGTAGATGGTGCTATAGACGCCCGTTGCAGGGACATGGCTATATATGGTCTGCGCGTTAGGAAGGGTGTCCACCTTCGAATTTCTAACTACACATCTCGAACCATATCAAATTCACAAGTTTGCGCGTAAATCCACACTCCCCTTGGCTGGCATCAAGCTTTCCAATTGTGGAAATTTTGAGACCTGACACTCCCCCCCCCCCCCCAAGCTTGAACAATTTCCAACTGTTTCTGACAGGCATTTCAGTCCAAATTTTGTTACCAAAAATAGGGAAATATGCAAATGTTGGTCTAAAAACTACAAATTATCCACTAATAAATTGTTCGAAAATCAAACTACGAAAACAATTTCAACCTATTGTTTGTGTGAAATTTCCAACAAATGTTGTGTCAGGTATATCAAATTTCCAAATGTTGAACATTTGACCAAAGTTGGGGAGGGGGGGTTAAGACACCCCTGTCGTCACGTCCCTGTCTCAACCCATTGTACAAGGACATAAATATATCGTGTATTTATCTATGCATTGCACATTTGAATACAATTACCGTTTGGTTACCTTATCGTATGTTGGTGGGGACTGATTTCTCATTTTAATATATATTTACTATCTGAACGGACATGGCGCATTTGAACCACAATACGTGTGTATACTGTAGTGGGGATAATATAGGTCGCCAAATACACGAAATACCTATACATACTCTACAAAATCTAAGCATATACGCAGAGCGAGTTTCAGCTGTTTTCTGTGTTTCGCACAGAAGTGAAGCAAACGCTCTTTATTCAATCCGTATAATAAACAGACTACATTTTGACACCTTTTTTGTTACCAAGTTGAACATTTCAACCTACCTCCGGGTTTAGATCCCGACAACAATCCCAATTCTTGGGATAAATATTCCCTTGCCCCGACCCTTCGATCTGTTGAAAGATTCCAAACAAGGGTTTACTTAAAGCTACTCAAACCGATCAGACGGTCCCCATATCATAAAGTTACAACAAGAACATTTCTTCAAAATACGCTTTTGTTATCAGAATCGATTAATTACAACAAAATAATGCTAACTGCTGTCAACTATAGTATAAAATTTTGGCCGCATTACCACTTGATTTTAGAGTTAAGCATCTTCGTCCGCAATTACAATTTCAAAAATCGATATCTGATCACTCTGCGCTTTGATGGTGGGTTCCTCGATTCGAATCAAATATTTAGTTTTACCCCCGAAGCCAAAAAAACATAGTAACTTGGGAGCGTTAATTCGGATTATGCATCCTTAATATGACTAAATATTCCCCAACTAAAATAAGGGACACATCAGGGGGGGGGGGGTCATCCACTTTTTTCCATACACTAGGCCGGGGTGGGTGGGTGGTTCAGCTGCGAAAAAGTCACTTTTTTCCTGAGTGGTCGCAATTTTTTCCTCTTACAACATTTCTTCAATATAAATGCCTCAAAGTGTTCAGCATCATTGTTAAGGTGTGTATGCCACTTAGGGCAGTGCTTAGGGTGGTAGTTAGTGTGGATATGGGCATGATGCTTCTCAGAAATCCAGATTACGAACCAACTCTCAGGAATTCGCCTTTTACATCCGATCACATTGCCATGTACCAATGCTACTGGTTCCAGATGAAAATGGACAGTTATGTAGCACATGAATAAACTTTAATATAAATAAAATGAAAAAATCTATTCATTTATCTCATTAATATTTACTCATTATACCTGATCAGACCAGATGACTCAGTCAAAATTGTATCGGAACTTGGCATGGGACTGTAGACTGCAACAACGCATATCACTGAGATAATAATCTTGAGATGGTGGGACCCAGATAAAAGATTGGGCGAGCATACATAGACCTTGAATGTGTAGATATGGAGAAGGCTGCTAAGTGGAATAAACAAAATCAGAACAGATGAGTGAAAAGAAGGGAAAGAAAATATAATATAACTTAATATAATATGCAAGTCTAAAAATAATGTGCTGGTCATCAGCAAAATGATCGAAGTCTGCAGAGGGCGAATTTGGCGATACTACCCGGCATAGCATCAACAAATTCAACCTCTAACGACCTCATTCTATTTTGTTCTCGACCAACCATGGAGAACTAGCTACATATGAGGGTCACATATGGTGAATTTGGTAATGCTATAGCCCACTCTGCTGGGTAGCATCACAAAACTCACCCTCCTTGGAGCTTATTCTGCAGACTGCATATGATCGTCTTATTTTCAAGTTTCTATTTACACGCAGTACATGTATTTGTATGAATGTTTGACCTGGGTCTGGCCTTATCACAGTACCTAGCCCAAGAACTCAGCTCATGGAAATGAAAATTAGTTTTGTGATACATAGTGGATTTCAGCTGAATACCTGTATTGTTGGAGAGTTAATTGCCAGGTGGTGTTGCCCTAATATTTGTTTCAAAAATCATAATTGACATAAATTCATGTGATACTATGGGACACATCTAAAGTTACACTTTCTGTGATGAAAAGAAGGTACACTAATGCTTTTATATTTGGTTACATGTATAATGAGCATTATGAGCTACCTTAGACAATATTTGGGAAAGAATCAATCAATAATTTACTGATCAGCACATGTATTCTGTGTGTTATTTTGGGTTTTTCCAGGTATTTTTTTAGAACCTGTTTCGTGTTGTTACAAAAGTTGGAATGACTTAGAAGAATCAGAAATGGAAATAGGGTAACTGTAATACTGACCATCAAGCTTAAATGGTGTGATATTACAGATTTGGAGGTAAAAAAGGGGTGGGTACCCCGCATGAAATTGGAAACAATATTTGTTCCTTCAAATAGGGGGGTGGTGGGTACCCAAGAGCCGGAAAAAAGTTTTTTCAGCCTAATGTCATGTCACTTTTTTCCGACCCCCCCCCCTGGACACATGCGGTATTATATCGAACTGAAAGTACATGTAGGACAATATTAGACCCTTGGTCTAAAACAATACATTTTACACCGAATATTGGTTGGACATTTTATCTATATATAACGTAATTGTATATTTGAGCTATCATAATCTATTTTCTAAGTTTAAAAATTCCAACCGATGTATTGTCAACACTCGATCGGTCTATGACTTGTAGAATCCAATTGTTGAAAATGTTACGTCCTCTTCCAACTGCCACCTAGCTCGTCCTTGATGAAAGCAACTGATTAGCACGGGGCTCATCTAATCTAAATACATATTTACAACAACCCATGACGCTAAGTATAACATAGGCCAATAACGCAAATAACAATTTATATCATTATATCTTTTTTGTTGCAGTTGGCTCACCATACATTACCAGTCGATGTGATGATACTACCGGTAAAACAGTTTGCGATTTCAAAACGTGTACCGGTACGGGTAGCTACCCGTACGCGTACCGGTACCCGTACCGGTTTGAAATCGCAAACTCGCTAATACGTTCCATCTAACCAAGCTAATCGATCAAAAGTAGTCTCAGCAGAAAAGATTGAATAGGCACATCTAGATTGACAACACAGATCGAGGCAACGTCGCTCATTCCTGCACCCATTATGCACGCTGTCGTCAAAGAAAGTAATATAAGGGGAGTCACTCTAATCTATTGTTTAGGCAAAATTTAACGATCGAGTGCATCGTTGTAACATTGAGGTTACACTGGTGTAAATGTTTTCCACAGGTCTCAGTGCTAACGTTTTAGCGTGTGCTGTTGGCTATATAAATATTGAGTCCAATTTTTATTTTAATCTGAAAAATTGACATTTGGGGAAACTTTTTACACAAAAAAAATAATGTCTGTCTAGCAGGGAATTCGCCTTTAAATCTTGTGTTTTCGTAACTAGTGTCAGATCCGCATAAAACAAATCATAGGGAAGAGGTGTGATGATTTTTTTATGCAAAAAGCACACAAGGCTATTGACCAATCAGGGCCCAGTGTCTATTTTATTCTCTCATATATATTCCTCCCACATCTGCTAGATGTCAATCGGAACCTTATTTACACCAGTGTAACCTAAAGCGATAGCCTGCTTTTTCGCGGAATAATTGTAACTCCCTACATTTCTTCAGACTTGCCCATCAATGGAAAAAATATGTTCAAAAACAATATCACTTCTGTGGTTCTTTATTTATCACACACAATTTAACCCCACCCCCTTTAACACATTATTCATCAAAAAAGCACAATTTTCCACCACAAGTCATGTTCAGGCCCCATTTTCACACAGTTTTTGGGGTCTGGTGTTGCAAACTTGGATCAGCTATGGAAGACTGTACAAGAATCTTTCCATGAGAGAACTTCTGGTGATGTGAGGTCATTGAGTCCAGATCTGATCAGCTGAGCACCAAGCACATGACTTTATCAGCACATGGAAGACTAAAATATGACATGCAAGGGTGATCCAAGATAACTGGATGTGGTTGTATATTGAATTAGTTGAACAATGATATGCTCTCTTGGAAATGCTGAAGCATTTTCTTAAATGTGTCCAAGTTTTAGTGCTATTATCCTTCAAATGGCCATACCCACCAGTGAAAATGACACACTTTTATTATATATATCTGTATATCAATGGCTATAAAATCCAAAATACTTGTTAGATTAGCTTCTTATAACAATTGGTATGTGTGTCATTGACACGCTCATGTTATGTGTCATTTGCATTATCATGTGACTATTACTACCTTGAAATTTTTTGAAAATACCTTGAAAAATTGGCATTTTTTATGAAAAATCATACCATTTTTTGCCGATGTAAGTGAAAGAAGACATCAGCAGCAAGAATAGCAACACCATGCATGGGAGATTCATTGGACTGAAAGACCAGGCTGTGAAAAATGCACTAAAATACTTTAAAGTGACTCCCAGGAATCAAAAATGCGAAAAACTAATTTTTCCCTTTAGGTTACACTGGTGCTAACGTGCTAACGTTTAAGCGTATGCTGTTGGCTATATAAATATTGGGTCCAAATTTTTGTTTAATCTGAAAAATTGACATTTGGGGAAACTTTTTACACAAAGAAATCATGTCTGTCTAGCAGGGAATTCGCCTTTAAATCTTGTGTTTTCGTAACTAGTGTCAGATCCGCATAAAAATACTGTCATATTTTAGACCACACCAAAAAATTCAAACATCACTACAAAGGGTTAATTCCTTTGCCAATGGCTATTTTGCCTATGGGAAATCATAGGGAAGAGGTGTGATGATTTTTTTATGCAAAAAGCACACAAGGCTATTGACCAATCAGGGTCCAGTGTCTATTTTATTCTCTCCTATATATTCCTCACACATCTGCTAGATGTCACTCGGAACCTTATTTACACCAGTGTAACCTTGAGTTTGACACCCGCGCAAATTAGGAAACAAAACACTTTGTAAACACAAGTAAAGCAAGCTTAGCGCATATATTATCAAAGTACAATAAAAAAAATCATGAATGAATGTTCCTTCCATGTAGTTAGCGTATATTAAGAAACCAATTCGGAGCTGAACCCATTTTCAATGATCCCGAAAACAAGCGCCGCAGCCATGATTGTGGCAAAAGTGACGCAAATTGAATGGAAATTGACTGTCACTCAAGACGTGCAGAAATATACCATTACAAAGAAGGGGACTATCGTTTTTAAACCAGATGTACAAATGAAATCACTATTTGCACTTACGTGCAACTAATTGTACTTAAGTGCAAATATTTGTACATAAGTACAATTATTACTTAAGTACAATTGATTTGTCATACTTTCCCACCCTGGGATTCATGGGGATGTTGGTCGCGTTATTATATGGATATAGTCACATACAAACACACCATAATACATTGCATAGCAATTTGTTCACGTTGGGTGTTTCTTTCCATCAGATTGACTGGACTAATAAGGAAGAGCGAAATTGACACAAAAAACCATAAATACGACCATATTTCAAAGATTAGTAGAAATTTCCCCCAAAGCGAATTTCAGCGGATTTTGGATATATTGTTCCCCAGATTCTGCCCGACAAAATGACATCAAAAACAGCTTGTCAACAATTTTGTTCTAGATTCACCTCAAAATCGAGTCTCAACGACCAGACTTCTGTAAGCCTCATGTTAAAACTGGAACTAAAAACAGGGATATCTATCTTTACGATACTAGTCCCAGGTTAAAACGAGATCGTTGTTATAGGTAGCGATTGCAATTTGTCAAGTATATATCGCTTAAATGCATAAAATTAAACATTTGTTACGTAAATATCGATGTTTGTACTGTATATGTTTTAAGTATAACATGTTATGTAATGCATATATAACATTTTAAAACTGTTCTCGGTTGTTCGTTCTCGGTTGATATTTAGATTACCCCAGCTGGTCGGTTCATCGTTATTCGATAACCATCGTCTCAGAGCTTTTTTGCAAATTACAGAGAGAAAATAATGTCAAATGTCTACAAATGTTATATATTATTGGAGGATAAATATTCTATTTTACAGAACGCGGTATAACATTTAAAAAAATCACCATTGGTATTGTAGTCATAATTCAACAAGAAATGGGCAGAACTGTGCAATGTAAGTGCGGCAATATAACATTAATTATGAATATTCTAACTCAATGAAAACAAAATTGACAGTTTGTCTCAAAATGACCGCCAAAATGGCCACCCAAGTTATGGAAAATGGTAGATATTGCCCCAGCGTGACCTGCAATCGTTTACAAGTTGTGGTTGATGAACACAATGAACTAATATGCCTTCTATAATTTGAATATTAACATTGCTGATAATCAAAATCAGCCAAAAAAAAGAACTTTTCCGGTGTCAACAATTTTCAAAGTAAACGGAACTATCTTTGATATCAAATACGTTTTTTGTAATGATAAGTCTCAAATGTGTCACAGTCAGGTGACAAAATTATTCTAGATGGCTTGTAAAATGGCAAAAAAAAATGGTAAAAGTTGATTTTTAACATATATCCCGAACATTAATATACTCTGATGTTACGAAAAGGTAGCAAATTGTGACTAACTTGGTTACTAAACATGCTACTTGATCAACTAAATGTTCAATTCTGATTGTCCCAGTACCGTTTGAGCAATGACAAATTCATATTAAAGGGTGCAGTGTGGAATTTTGCAGGAAACTTCTTTTGGGATTCTGGCCACATTTTGAAAGGAAATAGACAAAACTTTGAATAGAAACTGAGTGAGACCATACTATGTGGCTACTCTGACTCATTAGCATGACAATTTACACGACCTCTCTATCGATTAACATATCCTTGAGTTATGGTGGAAAGACATAGCCACGCAAGGTACACATATACAACTCACCCATGACCATACACTCACTCCATGTATACATAAACACCACACAAATTAATATATGTATACAAGATGTATTAAAATGGGGAAAATTGCTAAATACCAATATAGAATATACCAGTCACTGGTATAGTATATATTGGTATTTTAGCAATTTTCCACCGGGGGTCTGTGGTGGGGGGTAGGGTTGCATGAGGGGTTCTACCAGCGCATATGGACTACTATATGCCTATGTCTACATGTATGCTTAACGCATGGTAACAACACGAATGCTTGATTAATCTTTCACAACACTTTGGCTGTGAGTAGACTTTGATATGCCTATGGTTTATACATCGGCCTTTAATAAATCCCCCGGAGATTTACACAAGAACGCCTCAGGTGGTGGAACCACAATGATGTCAGAGTTTTGTCAGAGCACTCTCAAATCTTCGCATATCTTGAATGCCTTTTATATTCAACTTCTCAGAAAACTTGTAGAAATAATCTGTTCCCTGTAAAATATAAATGATGGCAACATATCAGCTGGTAATTCACGAGTGTATCCTACTATATTTCAAATCGCATAAAATTTTGAATAATTTAAAATCGAGGGCACTGAATTCAGATATGGCCAGAAATTATTGCAATCCAAGGCATTATAGAGTAAAGGCGTTCATGCATTATAATCTGCAAACATGTATGGTGAAAAATGAATTTGGGGAGACAAACTCATGACCAATTAAGCAGATCGTTAGATTATCAACATTTGAGACCTCTACATGCAGACAGCATGATCCATGATTCGCACGTATGGCACTGAATTAGAACAAACATACTGTGTTTATTAATTTAGTGATATACAATTTAATTTGTGATATCACTAATTCGTTTTGTAATATCAATAAAAGAAAATTGCATAGCTAGACTACTATTACATTGAAATTTTGTGATATCATTAAATTATTTTATGACATCATAAAATCAAATTGTTTATATCATTAAATGCTTACTTATTTTGTGATATCATATATTCCATTTTGTAATATCACCAAATGAATTTATGATATCACTAACTCCATTTTGTGATATCTTAAAATCATTCTGTGATATCTCTAATTCAACATCATTTTATGATATCACAAAATCGAATTATTTATATTACTAAATGCTTACTATTTTGTGATATCAATGATTCGATTTTGTGATATTAAAAAATCAACTTATGATATCACACATTGGAATTAGTGATAACTTAAAATCATTTAGTGATATCATAGAATAGTTAATGATATCATATATTAATTTTGTGATATCCTATATTTATTTAGTGATATCATAAAATGAATTATTGATATCAATAAATAGGTAATACACAGAAGAACGGCACCCCGTGAATGCGTGAATTAGTGATATCATTATAATCTCGAATATGTGATATTAATAACTAGCAAATATTTATATCATAATATGAATATATGATATCAATAATTCAAATTGGTAATAACATAAAATTAATTAAGATATCATAAATTTGAATATATGATATCACAAAATAGAAAGAATTTAGCTATATACAAAAATTGAATTTGTGATATCATAAATTAATTTTATGATATCAATGAATATTTTATGACATCACTAATTCATTTTACGATAACACATATTCGAATAAGTACCATGGTATTGATTTATTTTTAAAGCCAACATTAAAGCTGGGATATGTAGCCAAATATATATTCTATATACACACAATTGGAACAACCAATTTATACGTTAACAATTATAATATAACATTTCCATAACAAATTCACCATGATATTATAACTAAGGCACAATACGTACAGACCATTAACATATACCATGCAATTTATGAATTATGGATGTGTCGCATTCGATAGATATAAATATATGTTTCATCCATATCTAATAGTACCTTCAGTAATCTTTTCAATGCGTATTGTGTAAATGAGCTCAATATTTTCAGACCATTCATGTTTCCAAGAGAAAGTAGTTCATGGAATGTATTGAGGTTCGGATTATCCCAATTATATTTTTGGATATATAAATCTCGTAAATCGTTCAGCTCATGGCAAATAATACAAAATGGTAATCATCACATGGGCTGTCGCTGCACAAAACAGTTTAAAACGTTTATATATTTTCCCTTTGTCCATCTACGGTCAGATGCTCGTAGCCCTTTTATGTTTTACCATGAGTGTATGCCAGATATAATTGGTCCAAAAAACTGCCATGCTTTTGACCGTGTATTTATCCATGGTATGTGTACCTGTGGTTGGCTGTAACCTGGTGCCCGGTGTTATTGTTTTTAATGGTAATCAAGTTCAACTGGTGTTGTTAAATTGTTAATGGTATTAGCGGTTTCTATGTTTTGTCTGGTTAGATTTTCAATTTGAACTTTGTCTGAAATAGACTCAGTTTTTATACCAGAATTTGCGCAACAGGAACCGGAGGAAATCGCACGTGGATTTAATCGAGTGGATTTAATGTTTTTTAGAGCCAGAATGTATATGGTATTGAGAGGCCAACGAAAAGAAAACGTATATAGTACATGCGACTGCATCAAATTTGGGTTGATTGTGATGTCTTTCATGTAAAGTTTTATTGTTATGTGAGCACATGCATGTCTTATTATTGGTAACCGATTTACGCTCTTTTCTTCTTTAAACTATCTCTATCTTTTCCAGGGGTGGTGCCAGAATATCCCGACGTATGGGCTATATACGATTCCCCGACAGACAGTGTGGGGGCTATAGATACCGACAGGGGAGTTAATCATCCCCGATAGGTGGTTGTAGCTCCAACTACTGATCCCTCCTCTGATGCCACTCCTGTTTTCCAACAAAATATATAAAAGTGTGACTTGATGAGGTATTGGAAACGACAGATATTTATCTGGTGGATCCGCTTGGAAATTATTCCATTATAATGTTGGTGTATTTATTTTTGAATTTTATATTGATTTTTCAAATGTGGGTCAAGTGATGTAATTCCAGAAAAAAATTCTCAAAAATATATTTATTGCAAAATTTTATAATTTACCAGATAAATAACTGTTGTTTCCAATAACACACCACGTCACACTCAGAAGTATGTTCAACTCTGTAACCCCGCAGATTTGCATGGAAATCCCCCATTCAAATTTGTTCACTTGACCTCCCCCTTAAGATATCATGCCAACCACTGACTATCGGGTCAGCGCCGTATAGGCCAACCCAATATTAGGTTCTAATGGCCGTATCCGATGATATGAGACCATCGAATTGGATGATGTAACTTTAATACAAAGTATATGTGTGGATGGAAAATTTTGTCATTTTCTAAATCCAAGAAGGTCTGTCACTCTGGTGAGGAAATCAATGAACAAAACACATTGCATCCTTTCCCTTGTATTGATGAGTCAGATGTTACTACATTTGTCACGAGTAGTGAGAAGCTATCTCTCAAAACTGTGGACTTTGGATATAATTGTAAGAACTCACTATGGAAGACAGTGGAGATGTTTACATTTGAGAACGTGAATGTCGCACTTATAATAATAACTCTATTATACGTTATAATTCTAAAAATAACGCAGAAGTTATCAATGAAGTTGGAAAAGGGACATCTGACATAATTAAAATTTGTACTCGCCTCAACAAGAAAAGTAAAAGTAGTTAACCAGCCAAAGTAATCCGAGGATATTTTGCATTTAACATGTTATATTATGTTGATAAAAATGAACGCTGATAAAATATGTTTTAATCAAGACTGGACCAAACTAGAGTGAGCATGATAATTCAGTGAGATGAAGTACGAGGAAAAACGACAGGGCGAAAACATATATATCAAATTCGATATGAGAAGGTTAAAGATGGACTATCTCTTTAAATAAAAGTTTTTTATATAGTTTCCTGTGTATGAAATAATGCGTATGAGTTGGAAATCCCTGCCTGGAAACGCTTCTATCAATTAATATTGATTTTATTTCGAATATTTTATTATAAAATGATATGATTAAATGGGACACAATTGTTCTATTTTTAGAACAGACCATTAAATGGGACACTATTGTTCATTTTTTAGAACAGACCATTAAATGGGACACTATTGTTATATTTTTAGAACAGACCATTCAGGCGATGCCATGCATCCTTAGAGATCATTAGGTTGTTCCTATAGTTATGCTCCGAAAGTCAAATGTCCCAGATTGATTGTTTGTATTCCTTTATTACATAGTTGTGAGCGATAATGAGTCTAATTAACCTTTATTTGTGACAAAATTACACAATAAAATTTCTGGTCTCTGTTAACAGTAACCAATATTGTTCGTTATCTAAAAAAACAACACATTTTTAGACTCGAAAATAGTCAAAATATTATCAATATTAATTGATAGAAGCATTTCCGGATAGGGGCCTTTGATTCAAATCTAATATGTTATACCCCGGTAACTATATAACACATGTTTACAAAGTGATAGACCATCATTAATGCAATCTAGACATGATAAATATGAAAAATTCAAATCCCGACAAAAACAATGAAAAGTTTCCCAGAACAAACATGCCGTCACTGACTCATTCCGGTATTTCGGTGATATGTTATTGATAGTGTGACAGATAAGTTCTATTTTCAAGTCCATACAAAAGTCACCATCAGTTACACTGAGCAGGCCTACATTGAGACACAAACATACTACTCAATAGTGTATGGTATTCCGTCACTACTCAAGTGGAAAAAAATTGAGCTCATATTATGACAAGCTTACTTACAGGCTATATTTCAGTTACTATTGGATGATACATTCCAAAAGCCTGTCGAATGCTTCAAGTGTGACATTCACATGTTCAAAGGTAAACCTCCCAATTACCTTATCATGCAGGGTTTTCATATATAGTAAATCTTCTCCAGCTATGTCGCTCAAATCGATGCTGAAAAATTAAAACATCATTAATTTGATGATAAAGTCTTGAGAAATCAGAAAATATTCTTGATGCCTATTTATATTGAATTGTTGAAAGAACGCATATCATTCATGTGTAGCAGTGTAGTTATATACAACCATCTCATGAATGAATGTCAAGCTTTGTGTATAATAACTAACATGTATGTAATAACATAATATGAGAGAGAAGATCGAATTTATAAATGGTGAGAGTTTGATGTTGTCAACATTTCCTTGAAAAAGTATTTGAAATTTAAATTTGCCAAGTTAAGTATACTACCTATATATGGACAGTTTCCTTTCCAGAAGGGTTTAATGGGTCCATGTAATAATCGCTTTCAATTAAACAAAGTTACCATGTTCTCAAAATTCTTACCATGTGGCATCAATATAATCCATTGAAATGTCCATGTAAAAGTCCACAATTGTCCAAATTTGAAAGAAACGGGTCACCATATTATATAACTGTTACTAGTAGATACCGGCGACTAAACAAATACTTGTCAAGTTTAATGCCCCCTATCCCAAACGGCACACTTTGGTGTCTTTAAACCAAAGGGTTAGATTGCTCTTATCACGGAGAAAAATATTTATCTATTGGCTAGTGTGCTATCTTTAATTTTATTGGTCGGTTCCTGCACAATATAAACCCGTATTGTGTGGTCAACATTGAACCCCATGATATTTCGAAAACCACACAGATTTTTTTCCGTATTGTCAAGCAAAGGAGAGGACGTATTTCAGTTTCAATCTAAGTCAAGAGTGTGATATCAGTATTTATTAATACTTGTGACAATTCAATTTGTGTTCAGTTATTTATGGCGAAATATAATTTTGTACAACATAAGGTAACAATATCAAACAGTACATCAATTTGAGTTTATTCTTTATGTAGTTAAAAATTAACAAATACTGAAATATTAGGTTCAAATTTCCCTATTCATTTTTAGGGAGAAAAGGAGGGATATGTTGATTTGAATCTACTGTTAAGGACAATAGATAAAAATATCACCCCATGTCTGTTCATGTAGTACAGGTTTGTAACTACCCGCAGCCAGCCACAATGCCTCATGGGATACTGCTGGCTTCGGGCATGTAATAACCCGTACTACGTGAACTGACACACGGGGTAACTAATAGTATATATTTGGAGAAAATCGGCGCTACAAATATTGTTAAGAATGTTGGTGCCCCTCCTTGCACCCCTGACTCGAATGACACGTTTAAACCACACAATTAGATTCCTCATATCATGTAGATGATCGCATATAAGTTTGGTGGAAATCGACGACTGATCAAATTCTTATAAAATTATCACACAAACGGCACCAATTTGGCGTCTTTAAACAGCACGATTATATCCGCGTATAATGGAGAAGAACATGTATTAAGTTTGGTTGAAATCGGGGGGTGGGGGTATTGGGTCATCATATTTGCTGCCCCTCCCCATATTCTGTCCGACACCAACAGCGCAACTTATTTTAACCCGCACCATTATCTTCCTTGTAAAAAGTTACCCGTTATCTAGATGGCCCCCGTGAATTTCAAAAGAACACAGACTGACAAAGCTATAGATAACAATGTTTTTGACAGCAGTAGCTGAATGACGCATTTGTAATGTTTATGGGAGAGAAATAAATTCACGTGAGAATTTTCATCGCATGTCAGACATGAAGCCGATGTCGACTAATATAACTAGGTATGTCGGTAGATGTAAATCCATAAACAATATACAGGATTGCAGTCACAGCTAAGATACCTGGAAATTTTGTGCTTTTTTGCCCAATCAGCAACATCCTTTTCAGTCCAATTCTCCACTCCTCGGCTAGCTGGTTTAGGTTTATATTTCAGATGAACAGTCTGTCGGACTATAACATCACTCTGAAACATTACATTTAATGAAATCACAGATCGAATTTGTCACATGCCATCAAACATATTTTGTTGATTTGGCTCTCTGCTAGATATATATATTCATGTGGGTTTATTCATAGAATAGGTATTTTTGGACTGATATTTTCATCTGGCAATTGTCGCATTGGGTATTTTGCCCTTTGAAGAGAGGTACCAAAATTTCGTCTCTTGTGAGTATTTCTGTTCACTAACATTATAGCTTGCTAATGTTTGTATTTGCCACTTTGTGTTAGTGTTTAGCTTTCCACTTACAACATTATTGACCCAATATAAAAAAAAAATGCGAAGTCTTGAAATTAGTGCGAAAAGGCATGAAAATTCAAAATTTTGGACATTTTAACAGAAGATAAAAGGAAAAAAAAGAAGGAATTTTCTCCCTTCTGGTGGTAATTGTCTTGGAAACAAACATGTTCTTCTTGGATCAATTGCATTTTAACAAGCCGCTGTACCAACTTAATGGCTGGTTTCAGCAAAACCGTGAACTAAAGAGTGTTTACTTATTCAATGGGTCATTGTTGTACGGTACTTGATACTGTCGTACTTGCATGGTACCACACCATTCTTGTCAACCATGATCTATGGTATATTGATCTGAATCCTACATTCACAATTTCACAGACAATATATTAATGATCTATTATTCGAGAAAAAGTCAGATGAGATCTAGTTTCGTGCTTATTTCAAAACATCTGTCCTTCCAGTAACATAAAGAGCGATTTGTGTCCAATGAATGTGAAAATTAGTCGTGGTTTGTTCACAAACTATTGCCCAAAATGACTATATACTCACCAATATTTCATAAGAATTGGCATACATAATCAGCGGTTATTGACGGTAACCGGCCTGTCGCGAAGCTGTAACATGAAATTGCAGCCATTGGTATGGTGTGATTTTATGTTTACGACTTAATGTATTGCTTTTAAATGGGCCAAGGATCTATAAAACATAGAAAAAGTCAAGTTTCTTATTAGCTGCTGTATCTATTAGGTATTGTCGAAGTCCTTTTAATTACAGTTTATTAATCAGACTAATAAAACTCGAGGTATGTTTCTTTGCAGAAGTTACAGATCTCCCTGACCTCAACCAAAACATAGTTATTGCTCTTGCATAGAAATTGACAATAAGATACCCCTACTAATAATATACAATATATATGGTCCCTCTGTACTCTCCATTGACAGTACACAACCTCTTATCTCCACTCATCCATTGTTCCCTGTCTCCCCCTCCAAAATACTAAAGTGATGTCACTTCCTGTTTTGGGTTAGTCCATAATTAGGAATAGGAAATAGGAAGTGGAAGATTAACAATCTCCCTCTCTTCTCTATTTGTTATATGCACTATATACACATCTAGAATACTGCATTTACAGTTGGCCGTCTCTTAAGAGCGCAAGCAGACTTGACCTAATTGCTCCTTTCTTTGTAAGAGAATTCGCCAGCTGACCTTTGATTTCGATCTATTGTATTTGCATTTCCTCCTTCTGTATCATCTCATTGATAATGTCAATATCTATCCTCAGTCGTTTCATTGCTTCACAAATATCATCATGAATGTCCATATTTTCAGTCGTGGGGACTTCATTAACCCTTTACCCAACAAAACGACCAAAAACGCCCAAATAAAGCTTCAACAGCCTAAAATATCTTCGGTCTGTCTCAATAACACCATACAAATATGGATATCATTGGAACCGGTTCATTGACCACATTGTGATGGTTACAGTTATGCCCTGTCCATAGGTCGCCTCGCATACATAAGAGAATGCATTGGCCTTTTTAACACTTTTTACCATTTTTTCTTACATTCTTTAACAATTTTATAATTTTTTCTTACATTTTTTTATAATATTTTTATAATATTTTTCTACATTCTTTGACAATTTTATCATTTTTAATATGTGTTAAGCCAATGCATTCTCTTATATATGCGAGGCGACCTATGGTCGACTCGCATATATAAGAGAATACATTGGCACAGAGCCGTTCTGTTGTGTAAAGGGTTAACAACCTCACATAATTCACACTTCTCCACACTATTCTTCCAGTCTCTGCAACTATTTTCACCGGTTTGTTGATTTTTCACATTGAGAAAGTTTTTGTTTCGACCAGTCACCTTTCCAGCTCTACTTAATATAATAGCTTTGACCCATTCCGTCTCATTAACTAGCAAATATGTTACATTGTCGTGCACTTTAGGCAGAAATGAATTCTGTGAATCATGTACATCATTTCGGTCATTTACTTGAGGATCATTATTTTGTCTGCTACTGGAATCAGATAATGGAACTGTTTCGGTCGTGTTAGAATTCACATCGTCAGACGTGGAGTAATTTTGCTGTGGTGTGTGAGATAGTCCACAAACACGAAAACTAACATAAATCCCATCATGTTTTACAAGCACTTGCTCATTTTCCTTTCCGATCACAGTTCCAGGTTATCTCCACTGATCACTGTCATTTATCTTATAATATACCGAATCTCCATTTTGAAATACTGTTTCGGTTGTCCTCACATTATGTCTCAAAGATCTGCGTAGTCTCTCCAATGTCTCATTATTCACAAATTGTTCCCTAGCTTTGTGTATTGCATTGAGATTTTCTGCCACAGTTTGACTGGTAGATTTTCCTTCAAGTGCAGGGAGACCATTCACCATAACACTTGGCATGTTGGAGTTTCTTCCAAGCACCAGTTGATTAGGATTGTAACCATTGTGATTCAATAACGAGTTTATTGCACCAAACAATGGCAGAATCTAATGAACAGTTAGTATCAAGAAGGACTTTGTTGAAAGAATCTTTCAAAATACAATTGTACCTTTCACAAATTCCATTTTGCCATGGAATTTCTGCATCAGTGGTAGCCGATATAATATTAAAATTTTAACAAAGGTCTCTGAAAACATAGTTATTGAAATCACCACCATTGTCACATAGAAATTTTCTCGCAGGTCCAAAATAACTCACCCTGTTCTTCCTCATTTTCTCTGCGATAAAGCTTCTCTCCTTACTGTGATTCTGTGAATTACAGTGGCAACATAATATCTTGTAAACAGGATGTAAAGTCCATGTCCAAAAGAAATCAGATCCATTGCCACCATATCATTAAGGCCGTTGGCCATCGGTAAACCCACAACTGGTCGTGGTTTATGTTTTTTTGAATTTCTGACAAACATCATAATTTGCAGAAACTGATTCAAGTATTCTGAAGACATCATTCGATGAAACACGAGAACTTACAAGAAGTATTCTAAGTTTCTCAAATGGAGGATGGCCTAAACTGTCGGTGGAGCTTCAAAACTTCAAAACTTCTCCTTGCTCCTATTGAGATTTCTCACTGAAGTCCATGAAAAGGCTGATATTTAGTTTAGAAATTGGTCCAACCTCCGTTTTCAAATAACTATGACGACTGATGGGTATACTATAATGCCCTGCTGTTGTGAAGTTTAACACACTTTCCTCGCCTAACATTGGAACTGTATCCTTATCAAAATTAAGAATTGTAGTAGCTCGTTTCAACGACAATTTACTCATGAGTAAAGGAAAATTTCCAGGTATGACTTCAACTTCCAAAAAGAACATCTTGACTCACTATGCAAATTGGCAGAGTGACTTGTTTATGACATAACAACTTTACCATCTATAAATTTGAAGAGAATACCACTTCGCTTGGGTGACACTATTGCCTTCTCCTCATCTGTTATGGTATCCATAAAGCAATCAAACCAGTCACTTCTACATACAGTCTTAGTGCTACCAGAGTCCAGAATAGCATGACAAATTGTCTCTCCAAACAGCTGCTTGATGTGTTCATCATTAACTTTACTCCCTGACTGAAACAGTGTCATTTTTACTTCAGCTGAATTTCTGACTGGCATACTGGCATATTGAACATCGAGAAACATTACCGTCCCTGTCCAAAGAATTCTTTCTTCTTATTTCTTGTGTTCTCCGAACCATTTTGATTAGAACTTGCACCGAATGATTTTCGAAAATTTGATTGACTGTTCTGACTTCGTGTGTAGAATACTTTATTTGTAGGTTCTACTTTAACAGCAATTTCCTTGTAGACGACACTGTCCCGAAATTTTGTGTATGTGAAATCAGTCATAGCGGTTCGTGCTAGTTGCTCCTTGTCTTCAGGAATATTGGCGCTTTTTAACAGACGATATGCAAGAACACCGTCTGGCAAAACAATTTAGAATTTTCGTATTTTGTGGTATAAATGTTCAAATTAAAAAATATAGTCGTTTATTTTAACATTCACTGGTCGCCGGTATATTTTAAACCTCTCATAAGCTTCGAACTCACACTGATCTTAATCTTTTAACAACAAATTGTCAAGACGTTCCAGCAAAATTTTCACACCATCCTTGTCGCTCAGTTTATCGACTTCCAATTCCAAAACAGCTTCCCTCGCCTTTCCTTGAAGTGTCAAATAAATCGCTGGACCCTGCTTTTTCTCTGAAAGATCTGTCGCAGTCTGCCATATTTGTATCTTCTTCTTCCAGTTCTCATAGTCACTATCACTGGCCAATAATGGTGGACACTTGTAATTTGATGCCATATTCCAAAAATGAAATTCTCTTTTAAAAACTCCAAGTATCAAGTCACTTATACTTCCAATGTTCACTCTAAATCCACAGCAATAACCTCACTCTGCTACCATTGTTAACTGCTAAGCTCACATATAGTCTTAACTGGTTGTCGGTCTATCTATACTCTCCATTGACAGTACACCATCTCTTATCTCCACTCATACATTGTTTCATGTCTCTCCCTCCAAAATACTAAGTGTGATGTCACTTCCTGTTTTGGGTTAGTCCATAATTAGAAATAGGAAATTAGGAAGTGGAACATTAACACCTGGTGCACACATCCGAACAACAAATGAAAAGGCATGGGAAATGGTTAATAACTTTTACATTGAACCGGAAAACACTAGATAGAATATACTTTATACGACCAGTGCTTGAATGTGCATCACCAGTATGGGATAACTGTCCTGATTATCTCAACAATGATATAGAGAATATACCATTTGAAATGCAAGGATAGTTACTGGCACGACGAACAGCGCCAGTAAAGAGAGCCTACTATTAGATACCGGTTGGGAGACCATGGTATCTCGGAGGAAAAAATAAAAGCTTATGCAATTCCACAATATAGTTAACAGTACAGGCCCCGTGTACCTACAAAACTATATTTGTTACAATCTTAGACATCACGCAATACGACTTCCATTGGACGCCACAAAGATACAGTTTTACCTGCCAGAGGGTGTGAAAATTTGTAACAACCTGGACAAGTTTAAAGAGTGACTTGCTGACGACCCTATATACACACATCCATACTACTATCATTGTCATAGTCGCAAATCCCAAGTATGCCAAACGCGATTCAAACTTAAATGTAGTAATTTGAACTTCTATCCCACGACAATTTTTTTTAGGCCCGACCTATATTGTGCTTGTGGTGCTGTTGAGACAGCACATTACTTGTTAGAATCCCATTTATACCAGGCCTCAAGATTGGAATTGCTATCCTCTCTACCAAAAATAATACTATCCGAAAGAACCCTACTCGAAAGTTCACCCGAAATTTCTATTAGGGAAAATCATAGTATTTCCGATGCAACACAAAGATACATAATTAGTACAAAACGATTTTATTAACGTATGTCACATGTTTCTGCTCTAGAGTCCTATATAAAGTCATAATTCGGAAAGCCAGACTGCACAGCGAACTCATGTAGTCCCTGTCGGTACACCTAGTAATACACAATTGGCAAAATTATTCAACAGCCGTATGTCAGTTTCCCCCCGAACCACCCTCTCTTTCTAAGATATCTTAAATCTAACTAGTTTCATTGGTTATCTTCAATTACCAAATCTCACCCCACTCCACTTATCTTATATCTTGCTATCTGTTAGTGAGTGTTATCTATATTAAATTCACCACCGAGTTATCTAAAATAACCAGCAAAAATTCCAACCTGACTCGCCCGAACGGCCTTATGTCATTCGGGAAATTTGAGCGATCTCGGAGGACTTACAAAAATGCCACAATAATCTTATTGTCTCATCCCATTCCAATCACCCATAATCATCCATTAGCATTTTGTTAAAATATTTTTTTTTTGTATGTGGAATAAATATTGTTTATTAGGGATTTGTGGATATACCCTGGAAGATTTGTAAGAGGCGAATCACCTCCCCTACAACGGACTTAGGAATGAAGTTGGGCGTCATGGATGGTGACATAAAATGAGCAGTGATAGGGAAAATGATCTGGCCTTTTTTTAATTTAGTTGTTCGCTTTTTTGGGGATCGTGCCGTTTTGCAGACACCTATTGTTTTCGGTAGTTTGGGATAGAGGTGTGAATAATCCTCTTAATGACTACTTAGGCATTTCCTAGTTGGTTTGATTGGATTCGTTTTTTTTTTCTGTTAGCCCATTGGATCATTATTATTATTATTATTATGGAAGTTTGGGTTGTATTTATGTTTATTAGTTATGGATAATATATACATGCAGATAGATCAAACAAAAACATGAGGTACAAACATTAACGAATTAGAAACCTATAAATGACAACAACACACTCAATGGCCGCATGACTTGGCAGGAACTATACTTCATCACTCTTGCCTGGCAAGTACTTTCTCTTAAAATGACATCGGCCAAGTACACTCTTTTGAAATGACGTCTGGAAGGCACAATACTTTCTCTTTTGTTGTGTTACTCTGCCGCCCGCACTTATCTGTAATATCATACATTCAATGAACGCTTGCCCCTTCTTTATGAAGTCTATTAGCCGGAGTAAGTTTGGAATGGGAGCCTGCTGTCCTCAATTGGCCCAACAGTCTCAAAGTGGTTCCACATAGTTCTTCCATATTCTTTCTTCATCTGGCATGTTTTCATGGCATATTTCATTAAACTCTGGCTGTTGTGGAAGAAGCAACCTTTCATGGTGGCTGCTGAAAGCAGTTTCGTAGTCAGTGAAGACATATGTCGGTGAAAGGTTGATGCCCAATTCTGCACATTTTTGCTTCAGAAGACCGAAGAATCTCGTGTGTGTTTGTTGCCTCTTGTTCGACAGGAGTACATACACCAGGGGGACTGTTATACTGTCGTTCGTGGTTGTCGTTGTATATTGTTCAGGCAAGTTGATATCGGCACAGGCTTTCGGATGAAACGGTATTACAATCATTCCACACTGTAGATTTCAGGTGTGCAACAAACATGTCCACAGAAACTTTGTTAAAATCCGTTATATGGTTACGAGGAGTTCCAGGTGACAAATATGTCACTCTTTGTATTAATAGTATTAATAGTAGCACTACAGCTCTTTACACAACAACCCCAATGAATATTTTCCAAACGCCGGGATCTGACTCTGTATTTGTTGCCTTCGTAGATGAGTTGCCTGCCGCCCCTGCCGTTTGGAATAAACGATGTATTAACTAGAATATTTGCCATTTTGATTTATGAAATATTGGCCATAGTCCAGTCCTTATATACAAACAATATTCATGGTGAACATTAGTTAGTATAACTTACATATGCGCGAAATACAAGTGACGACAGTTACCATGGCTTTACTGTAAACAAGTTTAAATTTAAGGTGGCCTGGACACAACACTTAACTTAGATAGGCCTAACTGCCAGCGTTGTAACACTGCCGATCGCAACTTCAGTTAATCCACTGTCGCATGTCTGCAAAGCGAGACTAACCCGCTTATTTCCCTCCATTTTTTCGGTATCTGTGTTTGTCGTGGTTTCTTTCTGGAACAAGGCTGCTGCTCTTTCTTTATTTTTGTCAAATTCTTCAATGATGGTGTTTGCCCTTTCTTGTACTGCAGCCAAATCCTGCTGCTCAGATCTTATAGCCTCACACACCTCTGCATCAGAGATGGTGATGGTGTGTTGTTGTTGTTGTTGCTGCTGATGGAGGTCGGGAACACCGCGTCTTGATGATATACCAGTGTCCGATGTGGTAACATGTCCATCTCCACCTCGAAGTCTGTGGCATGGACGTCCGGGGTGACATCGGCGTCCCTGCCTCTGCTGGCCTCGATGTCGACGACAGGGACATCCGGGGTGACTTCGGCGTCCCTGCTGGCTGGTGTAATGTCGACGGCGTCTGGATCAGCTGCCAAGTGGGGGAAGCTGAGCATATCTCAGCTCGCCCATGTTTACACTTCGCCCTCCTGTCAGCGTCCCTTTTCCTCCTGGATGGGGTCTTCTTCCTTTCGCCGAGGTCTCCATACCAGATGGAAGGTAGCTGGTGGTTTCCAGTGTCCTTATTTCCGCCAGCAGAGGGTACTGCTGGAGAAATCTGATAGTCCACAGCCATACTCACGAAGAATCCCTTAGCCTGGTGTTGAGTCCAGCTAAAGGCACCCACAACTTGCAATATGTCCAATCACGGCAGAGGGGATTAACTTCATAAACCTCTGCCAGGTCCAAAATCACGCACGCCGAACCCCTCGGGCGGCTAAGTTCTTTGCAGAACGACCACACAACGCACGAGCGAAGCCAAGAGGAACAGGAGTAAGTCGCGAAGCATAGACATAGACCTACTCGCTCGACTCCAAACCGGCAAATGTTTATTGTTTACACCAAACTTTGTTTAAAATAAGTAAAATACGAACAAGAGTTATACAGGTTACAACCGGATATGCGTGAAACCGAACGTACAAAATGGACCGTCTTACGGTTTTACCCGCAAACGAAATTGACACATTCCGTTCGCATGATTTGTGGCTTAGCAGTTATTTAATAGATGTGTAATTATGTGTCAGTCTCGAGGCTATTAACAAATAGGTCTATTAAAATAAAGTAGATGCATGATTGCATTTTTTTTGACAAACGCTTGCACTGTCTCATCAAATGGACCCTAGTTGTATTAGCTGAGGAAATATTTGTTCGTGGAACTTTCTGCTAAACCAACATTGCTGCTTTGGCAGTATACATGATATGAACATAGACTCCACTTATATTGTGAGAGAACGGTGCTCAGAACCACATGTAGAGAACATACTGATAACACTTTTTGAAAGCAGCGACGCGCAGTCTATCTAGAAAGGGTGCGTTAACGCGAAATTAGGCGACTTCACATACGATATCACGTGGCATCAGTGCATTCTTACAACAGTCACCACACAGAAAATGCTGCACACTAATGCAATAAATTTGTTGACAAAAGTATGCTACGTGCTTCTTCAGTCATTGTTCAGATGGCCATTTATTTCTAATTTGTCAACATAATATCAAAACACAATCGACGTTCATGCTTATTCTAGCCTACCAGGCACTCAGCTTCATAATCCATGTCGGTTTGTGTTGAATATATGTAGGTGAGGTCACGAATGAAAATTAAAAACAATGAAATATATTTCAGAATTAATAGCATATTTCGTCTCTATAACTATAAAACATTTACTGACGATGTGTTGATTTGTGTGCGTAAATAAATAATTAGCCGATAATTTGGCGTTCATAGATACAGTAATTGATTGTTTCGTCGATTTTTTATTTCGAAGGCTCGATTGGTGTTGATTTTCTTCACAATAGGATTTGTTTACACCTGAGTAAGAGCAACTCGTAAAAATAAAGATTTTCGAAGACAATATTCAGTGTTCAAACATTTATTAAATACTATGGATAGAAATGGAACTGAGGGGCGTTTGTGGTATTAAATGAACGCGAAATCCTTCGCCATATCGGCGAAGGATTTCTCTTGGGATCAATAAAGAATGTTAAATGTAGAAGCTCAGTCGGTGATTGGTAGAAAATATCTGCTAATTATTATTTGATTGACAGCTGTGGAAAGGCCCATTAATAGTGTTATTTACCGTTTCTATTTGATGTGATGGAGTATTTGTCATTCCAGCAGAATCTACATCATCGTCGTGGTGTTTGTTGTAGCGCTTGCTGATTTCCTTTATAAGTCCAGAGATCTTCTCATCATAGGGATACTGTCCACTGAAGTCATAATAGAGTTTGGATGCTGCGAGTAAGCCCAGCCATCCATCAGCCCTGTAATCTTTCTCCATGACTAAAGGAATAGTCAATTTACGCTTATCATGTGCATACGAGGCCTCTGGAATAAACAACATGACACTTATAATTGATCAGCATTCTTAAATGTGCCCTGTCACAGTTAACACCTCTAAATTACTCTTTATTCGGCTTCTGCGTGGGGTAAAAATAATTGATTTGAGTCGAGGAACACACTCTTCATAGCTCAGAGCTATTATATTTCGATATTTTAAATCCATTAGTTTTATTCACGTCAAATTGTGTCTTCCTAGAGAAATTCCAAATGCAAGAGTTTGAGAGGTCACGGTTTGCAGTGACTGTGTGGTTACCAGAAACTATTTTTGGAATCTAATTAGGATGATGAAAAACAACGTGTCTTATCTTATATTATATACAAACAGCTCATATTGTGAAGCAGGCATGGCATATGTGGGTTAGTTAGTTACATAGATGTACATGACAGCATTCCATAGGGCTGGTGTCACAAGCAGATTTAATTTCAATCATAGCTGTTATGCATTGTTTTGTTAACACCGGAGATCAATGACATCCCAATAATTACTTTATAATCACCTTAGTACCCATTGGGATGTTATAATTGCGTTAGTTTTTCAATTAAACTAAATTAAATTGAGCAAGGAGTTAATTATAAATTAAATTGTAATACGACTTTGCCTAAACCTGCATTCAAGACCCGCCCTGATTGATCAGTAGCCTGTGTTCCCATGGATACATGAACGTCGTTTTGTGGTACAATTCTAGATATTTATAATTGTACCACAAAAAATGTGGTACAATGCTGCCACCGCCTCAAACTTTCAAACGCTCACAGTTCAAACCATGCACATGTAAATTGGTTAATATCATGATGTATATACTGCAAAAAGAGACATATGATGGCTAACAAAAATAAGTCTTATCTGCAAAATGTTGGCAGAGAGGCAACGAAAATGTGTCGCCGTTCAGTAGTGACGTCATATTTGACACTACAGTTCGAAGAGAAGAACTCATATTAAATTATACTGTTCAGTGGCAAATCGTACAACGCATAGAAATAAACTGGGCTATTATATAGCAGTTACACGTCATGTACAGCCAAATTTTACCATATAAACTTGCTACATATCATTTGGCATCGCGCCAAATTGTGATCGTGCTGCGTATTTACATTGATTGAGGCAGATTAATAATATTTCGAAAAGCCGTTCATGACACCAACACCAGACAATGCAAAATGATTGCTTTGTTCATTAAAGTTAAATTCATGTCCAACTTCGTTTCACTAATGAAAATAGACACAAAAACAAAGAGGCAAATTGAGGGGACTATATTTTCCGTTGCCAGCCCCAGAGCGTGATGCTGTCGTATATGGTTGTGAAGCGTCTCGACCAACGCTGAAAATGTATGAATTTTGCAGCTTCTTTTAAGGATTTTGATTTGTTAAATAGGTATAAAGATCTAGTTTTTTTTCATGTGATATACAAGATCTTCAACTCGTTGTGTTAGTATATAAGATTTTATGAAACTCGTTTGATAAATTTGATTCACAACTTGTATATGACTCGTTGTCAATCAAATTTATCAAACCCGTTTCATAAAATATGATATCCCAACATAACTCGCTGTAGATCCTCTATATACACGCCGATGCGCAGTGTATTTATTTATTAATTTTTTAAAAATTATTTTAAAAACAAATTATTAAATTTTGTTTTAATTGAGCAAGGAGTTCAATCTAAAAAAAAATTAAGTAATTTTTTTTTAAACTAAGAAATAATTAGACTGCGCATCGTATAGTAGAATTTGACCACAACGAAACTGATTGTACGACAGCGCGACGACACGACGCGTGGTTGTTTATACCTTAAGCGCTGGTGAATGACGTCATATATTTGTTTCTATGTCCATCAGTGATTTTTCAAAGATCGTGGGTATACGATTTTGGAGAAATTGTCACGTGACTTCCGGTAGCAACTGTGAGAAGATTGCTCAAGTGCGGAATCGGCAATGGACAACGAGATGAAAATAAAAGTGGCTACATCACAACTTCCAAAGAATTCCCATGTAACTTAGTTTTATTTAGACCAATTTCGTTGGTTAGCTTAATGAAAACAAGTGAAGACTTCATGGCATGGTTCGTGGCGTCATTTACGTAATTTTGGCTTTGCGTTATCCAGATAAGATTGCATAATCCATGAAAAGTATTGTCATGTCGTCTCCATCGGGGCCACTGCATGATGTTACATAAATTATTTTTAGCGTTATGTCGCCGATAAAAAAAAGCAAATTCGAGACACAGCGTGTGTGGTTGCTGCACTACGTGTCACGTACGACTCATATTAGTTCTGGAGAAGACTATTCTTAACAGACGGACGGACGAGGCGTGACGACTATAGCTTCCCTGGAGACTTCGTCTCAGGTGAGCTAAACATAGGACAAACCTGTTTTTTGAACTCAATCAAGATATTGTTGTGAAAGATCCATTTACCCAATATGAATGGAATCGGTTGACGTTTGTGCAAGTTATTTCGCTAACGGTCACAAAATATAGACAAACTGAGGGCCGTAACTCATATAAATTAAATAGGACAAACCTGGTTTTCGAATTTAATCGAGATTTGTCATGAAAGGTACAAATATGAATGAAATCGGTTGACATTTGTTCAAGTTATCGCGCTATCAGACATAAACTATCATAAAATTACTAAAATAGATAAACTAAGGAACTAACTCACGTAAAACAAATAGGACACACTAGTTTTCGAACACGTTAGATATATTCATTATATTGTTGTGAAAGATTCATATACCAAATACGAATGAAATTGGTTGACGTTTGTTCAATTTATCGCGCTAACGGTCATAACATTGCTGAAAATAAACAAATTAAAGACATATTATGGACTTGTTCGGATGCGTGAAATTGATAAGTCAGTATACTCATGCGCTATGCCAACCTGGGAAGTGTAGCATTCTAAATAACAGCACGGAATATTTCAAAGAAATTGACCATACCACTCCATAGAAAACATTGTCTGAACTACGCTAAATCGTAAATATCCACAAATGACCTCGGAAAATGATCATATCTCAGTCGTTCCTGGGGAAAACACCAAAGATGACATCGTTGTATTCGCCTAGAAATCCCCCGTCGTTAACGGGTTCTAAATTTGCAAAAGTTTGACTGTTCATTCTTCGTGCATCTAGCCAGTTTTCGTCCGACGGTGCCCAAATTTCGCGTGCTGCCACGTCGCTCATGCATTTAGACCGTTGATTCATTACAACCACATTCATTCGAGCCTCAGTTTAAGAGGTGCTGATGACATGTAGACAATGCAAGTTTGGTTGTTGTGGATATTCAAACGCAGATAAGCATATCATATATAGCTCTCAATGCGAACTCAATGACACCGGTCCCAACTCTCTATCTTGAAAACTAACTGAGATAGGGCAGTTTTATCACCAAGACACATATTGTCGCGGTAATGGTATTTTCGCATAGAAACGGGTCCACCGAACTCAGAAATGCCAATACTACATATTATAACCATCATAAACAATTTCCGCAGGTATATTATTATAATTCCATAGTTTAAGGACCGTAACTCAGGTTAATTAAATATTACAAACCTGGTTTTCGAACTTGATCGAGATATTGTTGTAAAAATTCAAAATAAGAATGTAATCGGTAGACATTTGTTCAAGTCACAACGCTATTAGACATGCATTGTCCTAAAATTGTTAAAATAGACAAACTGAGGACCGTAACTTAGGTAACAAAAATATCCACAAACTCGGTTTTCGAACTCGTTAGAGATATGGTTGTGAAAGATCCATATACCAAATACGAATGAAATTGATTGACGTGTATTCGTGTTATTGCGCTAGCGGACATACATCTTCCTAAAATTTCTTTAAAGATAGAAAAACTACGGACCGTAACTGATACAAAACCAGGGTCTTGCATCGAAAGTGGCTCGGGTCGAGTTTTTTGCCCATATGAGTGAATCTGACTGATCGAGAATCACTAAAATGGATGGACTAAAGATCCATATCTCAGAACTAAGAGCCAGAGCCCAGGTAAATAACAAAATAGGACAAACCTGGTTTTTTAAGTCAATCAAGATATTTGTGAAAGGTCGATATACTAAACGATTTGAATCGGCTGACGTTTGTTCAAGTTACTGCGCTAACGCTCAAAAATGGCTAAAAATAGACAAATTATGTAACTCAGATCCATACACCCATTATGAATGAAATTGGTTTAAGCTTGTTCGAGTTATCGCGCTAACGGACATTACATTTCCTAAAATTGATAAAACAATAGACGAACTAAGGGCTGTAACTCAGGCGAAACGGATCTGACAAATCTGGTTTCCGATCTCGTTCGAGATATTGTTGTAAAAGTCCATGTACCAAATACGAATTAAATTGGCTGACGTTTGTTCAAGTTATCGCGCCAATGGAAATAAAATTTCCTAAAATTGCTAAAAGAAAAAAGTAGACGAACTAAGGGTCGTAACTGAGGTAAAAAGAAGTGTTGCGCACCGAAGGTGGCTCTGGTCGAGGTATTTTTTACATTAGTTATCTGTGTGATGCATAACTGCCAACGTAGCCTGTGCTAATTGTGACATTATTGGTTCAAAGGTTTAATTATTTAACAAAACTGGGAAAAAATTTGGATACGTAACATAATTTTCACATTCAACGAAGGCCAACTCCTTGTGTTTGGTTACAGGAAAATAGCTTTTGAAAATTGATAAGATAACTTGTTTTCTATTTAAATTATTTTTCAGCTTGAAAATGTGTTGAAAGAGGTCAATCAGTGTAAAAATTACAAGGGGCATAACTCAGTGGTAAATTGTACGAATAAGCTACAGTACAAGCTCCATGCAGAGTTCAGTCCCCTACGCATGACTTACCACTGCCCACACCTACACGTAATGTGAAGAAATGTCACATTTATTTATTTTAGTCTTGTGTAGGTTATAATTCATTCTGCATTATTCTGAGAAACTGAACGGTCCATATTCATTTGCAAACTGTCTAGATCAAGCCATAATTAATTTTAACTGACAAAACACTTCAATAAAAATGTTATATTTAATTCAGAAAATACACATGCTGGCAGCGTTCAGACATAGCGTAGCGAGGGGACTGAACTCTGTTTGGCATCTTGGCTACAGTACAGACATATGATTGCACCTACCGTTTCTGTCGAAAATAAAACAAAAATACTTGATGGGACTATATATGCTGAATATAATGGCTCAGCATAGAGATGAAGTATAGTACTAGTCTCGTCGTTGAAGCATTGGACCTAGAAACAAGTATTAACAAACTATCGTTGTTGTCATATGGTCAGGTAGAATCTGGAGAACAAAATATCCAAAATCCGCTAAAATCCGCTTTGTGGAAAATTCTTTAATAAAGATGTTGCCCAAAATGGTTTTTAGTATCGTAAATTGTTTAATTTCTGCAGTAGGTGCTACAATTAATGCCAAATTAATTAGGATGTGCACTTCAGTTTATATGTTACATTCAATAATTAATCACAATGCCAAATGTAGTTATCATGCACTGCGTGGCGAAACATTACTGTGTGTGTTGCATGACCAAAATTATTATATTTCGGCCGGAAAGTTGGGTTTAACTTGCGTTGCAGTGACCAATAAATCCTTCAGATGGATCTGTTTTAATGATATGTGCACCTTTAAAGATACTAAAGAACATTAATAATACGTATTTTCACTCCCATATGGTTAACCAATACGTTGCTTTCGTTGTGGCATTTCTTAGAGTTGCGGCCATTTTGACAGCCATTTCATGGCCGCGATGGTATTATTTTCTACCCGTCTCACTATATTCATTCCCGTGCTATTACTTCGCACATTCTTGTATAACTGCGTAAATCCTACAACATACCGTTTACTTACCTTCATAATTTACGTCAGACGCCACCCCTATTCAGGGCGCTGTAGAACATTTTCCCCAAAGCGGTTTTAGCGGATTTTGGATATGTTATACACGAAGATCTCCTCTTTCCAATGATACCAAATTTAGCTTGTTAAGAATTTGTCCTGGTAGACTTTATATGTTCAGCCCCGACAGCCAGACTACACCGCCTCACAGGTTGGCCAACAATTGCTGGAAATTGTGTAGTTCTATTGATTGATTGATTGATTGATTGATTGATTAGGGTTTTATGTCGCTTTAGCCACTAAGGCCATATCACGACATTGCCAGTTTTAATGGTGGAGGAAATCCGCACACTTACGGCTAATCTAACAGTGATTTCAATGGCTGATAAACTCGTCGACCATGTGCGGCAAACCACCGGCCATCGGCCATCGGCAAGTAACTGTGTAGTTCTAACTAGGGGCCGTAACTCATGTAAAAACATCTGGCAATCCTGAGTTTCGAACTCGATCGAGATATTGTTGTGAAGGGTCCGCATATACAATATGAAAGTAATCTATTGGCGTTAGTTCAAATTCTCTCTAACGGACACACAATTTCCTAAAATTGCTAAAAATGGACGAACTGTTGGGCGTAGTTCCGGTAAATAAAATCGGACAAACCTGGTTTTCGAACTCAAACAAGATATTGCTGTGAACCGTTGAACGATCCATATATCAAATATTAATGAAATTGGTTAACGTCTGTTCAAGTTATTGCGCTAACATACCAATGAAATGAGCAGCGTGAATTCCGTTACTTATTCAAAAAATTTGGGAAAATGTGGTAAATGACCATGGCAACGTCTTTAGTAAGGTGGGACGAAATTTCCTGTGAAAAAAATCCGGGTCAAAAGTTCAAACATAAATGGCCACCTCGGCCAAAAATTTGAGTCGAGTCCGAAAAAGTGGGTCGAATTTGGGTCAATCTAAAAATATAAAAAGAAATTTTAAATTAAATTAAATATTTTTTTAATCAAATTCGAACAAATTTTAAAAGATTCAATTTAAAATATAAAAAGAAAATATATTTTTTCTAAATTTCAATTTTTTTAATTTAAAAAAACAAATTATTATTTGTTTTTGTTCCAACAGCAGATCAAAGTTCAATCTAAAAAAAAAAAATATATTTAATTTAAATAATTTGTTTTAAATCAAACTGGTTAAAAGATCAAATTTGCACGAATCATATACATGAGTCTGTTTCAGCTAGTTAACGTAAGGGCGAGTGCTGATGTGTTCACTTCGGAAGTCGATCTCGGATAACAGACAATATTTATGTGGATAAAGTATTTTTACCAGTGAGCGGGACTTTATATATTAAAATGGATTACGTGTACCGGTACGTGTACGGATATCAAAGTGTTGAGAATTAAAAGCGAAAGTCAACGCATAAAAAGCTTGTGTTTGACGAAAAAGTCGACCAAGCGGAAAAGTGTGAACAAATTAAACATCTGAAACCACAGTTTTGTTATTTTAAAAAAATCGAAGAATTTTTGATTGAAAACAAAATGGCGGTTTTAGAAAAACTAAATAATAAACCGACACAATATGTGTCGTTTTGGACTCTAAATGTTTCTAGGGGGTATTTAGCGCGGGCCATCCATCCATGCCGTCAATCTGGCCGAAATCATTACCGTTCTCGAAAATGCTTTTTCACCCCCTCGGGGTGGTACCTTCTGGGGATGAAGGTGAGGTAGATGTGTTTCTAGTGGAGTATTTGAGACAGGCCACCCACCCATGCCGTCAAATTGACCCAAATCCTCAGTGTTCTCGAAAATGGTGGAAAATTCTTTAATAAAGATATTGCCCGATATGGTTTTTAGTATCGGAAATTGTTTAATTTCTGCAGTAGGTGCTACAATTAATGCCAAATTAATTAGGATGTGCACTTCAGTTTATATGTTACATTCAATAATTAATCACAATGCCAAATGTAGCTATCATGCACTGCGTGGCGAAACATTACTGTGTGTGTTGCATGACCAAAATTATTATATCTCGGCCGGAAAGTTGGGTTTAACTTGCGTTGCAGTGACCAATAAATCCTTCAGATGGATCTGTTTTAATGATATGTGCACCTTTAAAGATACTAAAGAACATTAATAATACGTATTTTCACTCCCATATGGTTAACCAATACGTTGCTTTCGTTGTGGCATTTCTTGGAGTTGCGGCCATTTTGACAGCCATTTCATGGCCGCGATGGTATTATTTTCTACCCGTCTCACTATATTCATTCCCGTGCTATTACTTCGCACATTCTTGTATAACTGCGTAAATCCTACAACATACCGTTTACTTACCTTCATAATTTACGTCAGACGCCACCCCTATTCAGGGCGCTGTAGAACATTTTCCCCAACGCGGTTTTAGCGGATTTTGGATATGTTATACACGAAGATCTCCTCTTTCCAATGATACCAAATTTAGCTTGTTAAGAATTTGTCCTGGTAGACTTTATATGTTCAGCCCCGACAGCCAGACTACACCGCCTCACAGGTTGGCCAACAATTGCTGGAAATTGTGTAGTTCTAACTAGGGGCCGTAACTCATGTAAAAACATCTGGCAATCCTGAGTTTCTAACTCGATCGAGATATTGTTGTGAAGGGTCCGCATATACAATATGAAAGTAATCTATTGGCGTTAGTTCAAATTCTCTCTAACGGACACACAATTTCCTAAAATTGCTAAAAATGGACGAACTGTTGGGCGTAGTTCCGGTAAATAAAATCGGACAAACCTGGTTTTCGAACTCAAACAAGATATTGCTGTGAACCGTTGAACGATCCATATATCAAATATTAATGAAATTGGTTAACGTCTGTTCAAGTTATTGCGCTAACATACCAATGAAATGAGCAGCGTGAATTCCGTTACTTATTCAAAAAGTTTGGGAAAATGTGGTAAATGACCATGGCAACGTCTTTAGTAAGGTGGGACGAAATTTCCTGTGAAAAAAAATCCGGGTCAAAAGTTCAAACATAAATGGCCACCTCGGCCAAAAATTTGAGTCGAGTCCGAAAAAGTGGGTCGAATTTGGGTCAATCTAAAAATATAAAAAGAAATTTTAAATTAAATTAAATATTTTTTTAATCAAATTCGAACAAATTTTAAAAGATTCAATTTAAAATATAAAAAGAAAATATATTTTTTCTAAATTTCAATTTTTTTAATTTAAAAAAACAAATTATTATTTGTTTTTGTTCCAACAGCAGATCAAAGTTCAATCTAAAAAAAAAAATATATTTAATTTAAATAATTTGTTTTAAATCAAACTGGTTAAAAGATCAAATTTGCACGAATCATATACATGAGTCTGTTTCAGCTAGTTAACGTAAGGGCGAGTGCTGATGTGTTCACTTCGGAAGTCGATCTCGGATAACAGACAATATTTATGTGGATAAAGTATTTTTACCAGTGAGCGGGACTTTATATATTAAAATGGATTACGTGTACCGGTACGTGTACGGATATCAAAGTGTTGAGAATTAAAAGCGAAAGTCAACGCATAAAAAGCTTGTGTTTGACGAAAAAGTCGACCAAGCGGAAAAGTGTGAACAAATTAAACATCTGAAACCACAGTTTTGTTATTTTAAAAAAATCGAAGAATTTTTGATTGAAAACAAAATGGCGGTTTTAGAAAAACTAAATAATAAACCGACACAATATGTGTCGTTTTGGACTCTAAATGTTTCTAGGGGGTATTTAGCGCGGGCCATCCATCCATGCCGTCAATCTGGCCGAAATCATTACCGTTCTCGAAAATGCTTTTTCACCCCCTCGGGGTGGTACCTTCTGGGGATGAAGGTGAGGTAGATGTGTTTCTAGTGGAGTATTTGAGACAGGCCACCCACCCATGCCGTCAAATTGACCGAAATCCTCAGTGTTCTCGAAAATGGTGGAAAATTCTTTAATAAAGATATTGCCCGATATGGTTTTTAGTATCGGAAATTGTTTAATTTCTGCAGTAGGTGCTACAATTAATGCCAAATTAATTAGGATGTGCACTTCAGTTTATATGTTACATTCAATAATTAATCACAATGCCAAATGTAGCTATCATGCACTGCGTGGCGAAACATTACTGTGTGTGTTGCATGACCAAAATTATTATATCTCGGCCGGAAAGTTGGGTTTAACTTGCGTTGCAGTGACCAATAAATCCTTCAGATGGATCTGTTTTAATGATATGTGCACCTTTAAAGATACTAAAGAACATTAATAATACGTATTTTCACTCCCATATGGTTAACCAATACGTTGCTTTCGTTGTGGCATTTCTTGGAGTTGCGGCCATTTTGACAGCCATTTCATGGCCGCGATGGTATTATTTTCTACCCGTCTCACTATATTCATTCCCGTGCTATTACTTCGCACATTCTTGTATAACTGCGTAAATCCTACAACATACCGTTTACTTACCTTCATAATTTACGTCAGACGCCACCCCTATTCAGGGCGCTGTAGAACATTTTCCCCAACGCGGTTTTAGCGGATTTTGGATATGTTATACACGAAGATCTCCTCTTTCCAATGATACCAAATTTAGCTTGTTAAGAATTTGTCCTGGTAGACTTTATATGTTCAGCCCCGACAGCCAGACTACACCGCCTCACAGGTTGGCCAACAATTGCTGGAAATTGTGTAGTTCTAACTAGGGGCCGTAACTCATGTAAAAACATCTGGCAATCCTGAGTTTCTAACTCGATCGAGATATTGTTGTGAAGGGTCCGCATATACAATATGAAAGTAATCGATTGGCGTTAGTTCAAATTCTCTCTAACGGACACACAATTTCCTAAAATTGCTAAAAATGGACGAACTGTTGGGCGTAGTTCCGGTAAATAAAATCGGACAAACCTGGTTTTCGAACTCAAACAAGATATTGCTGTGAACCGTTGAACGATCCATATATCAAATATTAATGAAATTGGTTAACGTCTGTTCAAGTTATTGCGCTAACATACCAATGAAATGAGCAGCGTGAATTCCGTTACTTATTCAAAAAGTTTGGGAAAATGTGGTAAATGACCATGGCAACGTCTTTAGTAAGGTGGGACGAAATTTCCTGTGAAAAAAAATCCGGGTCAAAAGTTCAAACATAAAACGCCACCTCGGCCAAAAATTTGAGTCGAGTCCGAAAAAGTGGGTCGAATTTGGGTCAATCTAAAAATATAAAAAGAAATTTTAAATTAAATTAAATATTTTTTTAATCAAATTCGAACAAATTTTAAAAGATTCAATTTAAAATATAAAAAGAAAATATATTTTTTCTAAATTTCAATTTTTTTAATTTAAAAAAACAAATTATTATTTGTTTTTGTTCAACGGCAGATCAAAGTTCAATCTAAAAAAAAATAATATATTTAATTTAAATAATTTGTTTTAAATCAAACTGGTTAAAAGATCAAATTTGCACGAATCATATACATGAGTCTGTTTCAGCTAGTTAACGTAAGGGCGAGTGCTGATTTTCACTTCGGAAGTCGATCTCGGATAACAGACAATATTTATGTGGATAAAGTATTTTTACCAGTGAGCGGGACTTTATATATTAAAATGGATTACGTGTACCGGTACGTGTACGGATATCAAAGTGTTGAGAATTAAAAGCGAAAGTCAACGCATAAAAAGCTTGTGTTTGACGAAAAAGTGTGAACAAATTAAACATCTGAAACCACAGTTTTGTTATTTAAAAAAAATCGAAGAATTTTTTATTGAAAACAAAATGGCGGTTTTAGAAAAACTAAATAATAAACCGACACCATATGTGTCGTTTTGGACTCTAAATGTTTCTAGGGGGTATTTAGAGCGGGCCATCCATCCATGCCGTCAATCTGGCCGAAATCCTTACCGTTCTCGAAAATGCTTTTTCACCCCCTCGGGGTGGTACCTTCTGGGGATGAAGGTGAGGTAGATGTGTTTCTAGTGGGGTATTTGAGACAGGCCACTCACCCATGCCGTCAAATTGACCGAAATCCTCAGTGTTCTCGAAAATGGTCCATACCGGGTACCCCATATTCAGCCCCTCGGCCCACTTTTTCGGACTCGGCCCAAACATTTTCCGGCCAATTTCCGTTTATTTTCGGACTTTGCCTATTTTCTAGACATTTTTGACCCGGATTTTTTTTCACAGGAAATTTCGTCTCATCTTACTAAAGACGTTTCCATGGTCATTTGCCACATTTCCGAAAAATTTCCTGACTGACCCACTTTTTCTGACTCGGCCCAAAACGTTCGGCCCAGATGGCCATTTTTGAATATGGGACAGTTTGCCACATTTGCCGAAATTTTCACGACCGAACAGAGCAGGAATTTCTATTTGACCCACTTTTTCGGATTCGTACGAAAAAAAACATTTCGGCTCAAAACGTTCGGCCCAGGTGGCCAATTTTAAATATGGAACAGTTTGTCACATTTTCCGAAATTGTACCGACCGAGCAGAGCGAAAACTGAAATTCGGCCCCCTTTTTCGGACTCGGCCCAAAACAAATTGGCCCAAAATTTTGTGGCCATTAATGACCCAGGACTTGTTCCGGCCAATTTCCGTTTATTTTCGGACTTTGCCTATTTTCGAGGCATTTTTTTTTACTTTTGACCCGGATTTTTGTTCACAGGAAATTTCGTCTCATCTTAATAAAGACGTTGCCATGGTCATTTGCCACATTTCCCCACATTATTTGAATAAGGAATAAGTAACGGAATTCTCGCTGCTAATGAAATGGCTATAAACACTGTTGCTCATCTGTTCCCCAAAGATCATTCCTGTCCCGTTTTATGTTCCACTTCGATTTTGATCGTGTCCCACTTCGATTCTGATTTTGAAATATTTTTGGAAGTTGAAAAGGTGGAAAACCGAGACAAAATTCCTGGCAGGCGAGTTTGTAAACATGTATTTTGGTCATTTTGAGGGTGATAAATGAATACAGCTCATGTCGAACTGTTATTTAACTCTTATTTGCGCTCAAGTTGCATTTCATCTAATTCGTGTGTTAATGCAATGGAGAAATGTTGAGCTGACATATCGTAATGGAATCTTCAGATTTATAATAACTATATACTATTGGTTATACATGCAGCAAATAAGTACGTTCGTATAACCGCTGCCATCTGAAAAATGCAGGTCAATTTCACCCGAAAATGTCCCACTTCTTAGACGATTTTTGTTCCGTGATCACTTCTTTGCTGTTCCACTTCTTTGATGATTAATGGAAGTCTGAGAGCTTAAAACGCATCGGATTCAGGTCCTATTCCCTCCTACTTCGACAACCCATTATTATACACACATGAGCTTGATTAGAGAGAAAACGGAGCATATTGGACGGTACAAACCCGAATTTTGTATATAAATTAAAATTATTCAGGCCTATTTGTTTTCTGTCAGACAAGCGATGTTGTTCCCAACAATAACTGTCTAAGGAACATCAACAAGTCATCCAATATTCCTGCTTCATGGAGTTCACCAACCACTTGCGGAATATAATAACGCATCTCCGTTATCACGTGTTTTGTTTCCCATGGCGAATTTTGTATGTCGATACCGACGTCCATATAGCCTCGATTGTGTCACTTTTAATAAGGCCTTCTTGCAGTGTAAATCTTTCATCGGTGTGTTTTCACGCACATTCTTTGCACTGGGACTGTCAATATCGTCGTTCGCCGATTCTATAGCTGACATGTTTTCATTCAAATCATATGCAGATGGTTTGTGGGCAATCTCCGATGCCTTCACTTAAATTGATGCACATACTTTGGTCAGCAATATTATTTCCTCGGTAGGATGTACTTCAATAGCATGGAGATATGCTGTCTTTGGCGACTAGTGCTTCACCCGGCAGTACATGTAATAACATCAGTAATTCTGAATTGTGAACTAATATTACCGATATATATTTGTGGAAATTATACATACTAAATTATGAATATTCACAAGATACATATGATGTTGAGTGTCTATATGAGTGGGAATATTATCATGAAGAAAGTTGAGTGATATATATCGGCCAATTGCCCAATATTTGTTAACATTTTGTCACTGTTAAATTTATAAATTACTCACAATCACTAAAACCATCATTTCGATTTCTGTCTCGGAAGTGGAACATTTATAACCGATAAGAAGTGGAACGTGCTAAATTTATGGAGCTAAGAAGGGGAGCATTTGTTAACTAAGAAGTGGAACCCATGTGGTCGGGCGAAATGTACTCTCTACTGACCATAGATATAACTCTTGAAACAACACATGTCATGAATTGTCACTGAAGAAAAATGTGAGATTTGTTAGTGATCAGTGTCATTTTTGATTTGACTAAGAACGTGCAACCAAATCATTTCCATACATAATCGTTGAGTATTATCTACGGAGCATCAATGCGAACGATAACAAATCCGACTTTGATCAAGTATTGTCCAGCTCACTTTGTTTGTGTGTGGTTGCCTCTATTTTGTCCAAAATTCGCTGAGAAGGTAAAAAACGTCTTCAAAGTGGAACATAAAACGGGACAGGAATGATCTTCGGGGAACAGATGAGCAACAGTGATAAACAACTGGCATAATTGTAGTTAGAAAGTCGGGACAGGCCTGATTTTCTGTGTGCAGCTGTCGAATTAGACAATAAACTCACATACACAAAACTGTCAGGATTCACCAATAAACGGCTGTTGTTTCGGTTTTGGGGCCGCCCGCCAACAGTCCCTCGCCAAACATATAAAGTCGAGTTTTGATAATAAAAAAAACTTAACTAAAAAGTTATTTCATATATATGTGCCATCTTTGATATCACTACACACATTTGTTCATATATATTACCTTGTCTGCAGTTAGGACTGTCCTTGTATTTCTGTGACATACATATGAGAATCACATGGGCATCCTCCACTGCTGATGCCATAGCCCCTAGTGTCGACCCTTCCATATCCTCAATATCAATCCACACCTGGAAGCCGCTGTTTTCCAGGTCATCCCTGATTTCTTTAATAATTGTCTGATTGCCCCACTGATAGCTAATCATAATGTGGCCAAGATCTGTCTTCTTTTTACTACCAGGAGATTCGGCAAATAAATCTTTAACTGGAAAGATAAATGTAATTAAATTTTGTTTGGCGTTTGGATGCTATCAAGTTTGTTTATCCACACTCTCAAACATCATCTGATATGATTAATTAATTACGCTACAGTTAACGAGAATACTAATTCTACGAATAACTCATCAATGTTAACATGAACTGAAACTTGACTGGACAACGCTATAGCAAATACTGAAATTTGAGTTCCGAATTATTCAATTCTAAGGAATGGCCGTTGTAGATCTGGTGCATGGAAGCGTCTGCCTGTACATCAACGTGTCAATCACATCCAATCCCAGTCTCTTTGAAAAGCCGACGAAAATCCTAATTCTCCTAATTCGGAATTACGTCTCTAGAAGTGTCCATAATAATTCATTTCATTTCATTCCCAACATGACGTAATAAACCGTTTCCAAATATGGTGTGCATTCCTGGCGTAGTAAATGTTTGTGAGAATCGTAGAATTTAGAAATAGTTATAAATACAACTAGATGCGAAAGAATAATCAGTCATGAATGTCGTTGACTGATAAAATACTCGAAGATGATGCCTCCTATATTGCTATGAGTAAAATTAATTTTGGATATATCGCCTGTATTCAGTTTTCCAACAATAGTTGCGTTTGACAATGCGTGGGAAAATTGTCAACATGTCATTGACTATCTGATATCCGACGTGATCTGCTATGTCATAAACCAATGAAATCGCGCGCAGTCTGCGCCACACTCCAATGAAATGGAGGGAATCCCTTCAACACAGAACATAATTTTAATAGAGAGTTCTATAGAGACGTAATTCCGATATAGGATTTTCGTTGGCTTTTCAAAGAGACTGATCCAGTCCTAGCTCTGATATTCATTCAGATTTTGAGTGCTGCTCAATCTACACGTACGTTCTCCCCCTAAATCAAGGCCAGTTTTAATTGGGTAGCGTATCGTCTACCTGACCAACATGACTCCCCCTCAAACATTCTTCTCAGAAAATGATTTAACAATGAGAGAGGCAGTAATTGTTGGTGATTGCAATATATGGGTTGATGAATTATCCAAAAGAAACAACTCCTTAACCAACGGTATGAAATCCTCCAATTGTTTTTGGCTTACCTCAACGCATAAAGCAGCCTAATAGAATCATTGATAATTCAGCAACATTTATTGACTTCATTTTTGTCAAGGAGTCTAGATGTTAGATATCAAAACAATGGAGTCATGTATTTGCATGTTTAAATATGCCAGCAAAGGCTGTAAACGTTTTCCTATTGGTGCTCAAAATGTTTTTAATTTCCGAACTTTCAAGAATTATTGTAGCACTGATGGAAATAACATTTTGTGCATGTTTCTAATATAATGTGCTAACAATCCTAATTCCTAAACCAAACAATGGGTCCGCCCACTATACGTCTCTGACTATCTTTTCATAAAACTATTCACTGATCGCTATCGAGCTTAGCACGATGAGTGGTATCTTTTAACTTGAAATTGCTCGCAATGTCTCTTCCGCCTCGATTTAGAATCGTCCATAGCTCTCATTGGTTTTACTTGTGTCAACATCGGTCGATCTTATCTGCCTTTAACTCTTAAATGAATGTTGCAACTTTTAACTAAACTGTGATAAATATGCAACACAAACTACTACAGATGTCTAAATAGGAATCCAGGCCCGAATCGTATTGAATCGTTGAGTTATCTTACTATTATCTGTATGCGTGTCATCAAAGATGTTGTGTTTTTATTTCTTGTTGTCGTATTAACGTCTAGTCGTTTTGCTGTTGACAGTTAAATTGACAAGTATATAGAATTGATTCTTTGATTCATTTAAATCATGAGAAAGTCTATATACAGCTACAGATATAGATTCCATTTAAATTGTTGGAATCAACTTTATATCATTGTATTCACAGTATTACAAGTGTGACCTACATGGAAACTTTTTGTGTCATTTTGATTGGTCTTAAAAGGGCTCAATCTTGCTGTTGAGATTTATATTTTAATATATTTATATTTTAATTAGTGCTGTGGGGTGGTTTTGTGGTTATATTTCGAATCCACGTTGGAGCACTTCTTAATATTAATTCTTTATTATCACAATAGTTTCCATAACTACTGATTATGTTCCGATTTATAATTTGCTATCTCTGTGATTTATATGTTGTAGGGTCTTATTCATATTTGTGTCATCCTGAATATGGACTGATGTTTTGATAGTATATAATTTATATAAACTATGTAGACATCTTATATTTACTATTCTTTATATCAACCCCTGTTCGTGCGCAGGACTATATAGAAATGCCATGAGATAATACATAAACTGGATTGGTCAAAGGATACAAAATGCGATGATGTGGATGAGGCTTGGCGCCACTTCAAACCAATGTTCACTTCGGCCATTGATGAAGTGGCATCTTTATGCGCAGTTAGAGCTAAATTACGCTCTAAACATGGGATGGATGGATAAATAACAAGTGGCAAATGAATTTAACAACTTCTCTTGTAAGTTAGGAGTTAGGAGAGATACTAACAATCTCCTTCAGGCAAATATGGTCAAACCTTTGTATCTATTATTCGGCTTCTGGTATCAATCATAACTCATGCAAGTTTGCTGATGCCAACGAACTTGAAATCTGATTGTTTGCTGGAACTCCTCCATCCCACACAACAGGATGAGACACAATTCCGGTCCGAATCCTGCATGACGATGCATCAGTCATAGCGGCCCCTCTAACACACGTTATTATCCATATTTATAATTACGTAGGGACAAATTATATCTCATTTGAAAGAGGCACGGGTCGTAACCATCTACAAAAAGAACGATACAACTAATCCAAGTAATTATTGGCCATAGCCAGTATCGATCCATCTTAAGTGTGTATTGGTCAAATATTCTAGAACATGTTGTATTAAAACAGCTGGATAAATATCTCTCTAATGTCGGCCTTTTGTACGAGTTTCATTTGGGGATTTAGGTAAGGTTTTCGACTGAGTCAACTTTAATCTATCTCACAGGTTATATCCGTGAACAAATGGATAAAAGCAAGGAATGATTCTGATAAATTTACAAAAAGCATTTTACATGATAGACCACCATATACTTTTGGATATATTATTTGCAATGGGATTTAATGATAACACCTATCCTGGTTAAAAACTTCAAATCATATGTAATGAATCATTCACAAGTCACTGTTATTAATGGGACATACAACAAAAGTAAACATATGACCTGTGTGGCGTACGTCCCTCGGGGCTATATACTTGGTCCTTATTATGCCATCTATGTGTGTTTTCTGTGAAGGTGTTTTTTACTTCTGACATGCCAGAGGAGCAATGGAGATAAAAGTGACTAAATATGTTCTTTGGTTTTTGTGTTCCTGATGATGTAGCATCTCATCGCGATATTTATTCACGTATCGCTTTGCGGTTATCTCGTCTCGATATGCTTTATTGAACCATGGCTTGTCAGCGGCGATAATGTTTTATGCTCAGTTCTAAGTCCGTCCCCAGTTATTGGAATGGGAATTCCTGCGTTAACCCTTGTGCATACTGCGTGCTGATTGTTTCTATTGTTTATTAACCTGCTTTTTTGTTCGTTATTTGAACATCTTTGATTTATATTCGCGTGATATAAATCGGAATCGTACCTACTATTATATTGCACGGGGATTTGACGATGGTAAAAGAAATTTAATTTACACATGAACCCTTCGAGCTGTTTGTTTATATTGGTGTTTAACATGTTATTAAACAGCGTTTAGTGAACATTTTCATTTATTTATACGCAACAAATATCGGCATGTTATATTCTAAATGAATTGGGATGGTAATTATTAACCAATTCCCAATTAACCAATGTTTGTTATTTCTTTGCGTGCGCAGTATATCTGAGCTATGACAAGAGATGTTAATAAGAATTAAGAAAAGTTCCAACACACTAACCCTTCTCATTGGCTGCTTGACATACAATGTGGCCTTAATCTAAACATCATGTTATTTATGTGTACGCAGCATATATCAGAATGATATTTGAATTGAACAATGTTCAGAAATTAATCCTACTGGGAACATGTTTAGTTGATCCTCATGGGGGAATATTTTAATTAGTCGTCATTGGACTATATTTTAATTGACCCTCATGTGACTATATTTTTATTTACCCCCCCCCCCCCCCCCCCACACCGTGGGATCGTAGATTAATCAGCACTGATGACACCATATACTTATTTTAATTAACCCTCATAATGGCACCATATTTTAACTTGAATTAACCCTCATGTTATCATATTTAATTGACCTTCATGTGCCAATATTTTAATTAACCCTGTGTGTCCATATTTGTATTAACCCCCATGTAGCCATATTTTAATTAAACCTGATCAGTTATGGGACAATATTTTTATTAACATGTATTGGACCATATTATAATTGACCCTCATGTGACCACATTCTATTTAACCCTCATGTGACCTTATTATAATTTACCATCATTGGACCATATTTTAATTAACCCTCTCTGGGTGTGGCCATGTTTTAGTTAACCTTTAGTTAACCCTCATGGGACAATTCATGTATTTTAATTAACTCTCATGGGAGACCATATTTTCAAAGTTGATACCAGGAGTGCATTATCTGGGGCCATGCAAAGATCATCATTATGCCCTTTTAGGGTGTAGATTTGCCAGTATATCTGGCCCTGTTGTATGAGGTCATGGACTAAATGTGATTAAAATGTACTCGGTATTTACGTCAAATAACAAAGAAAAGATACATGCCAGCCGAAAACAACTCGAATGTCGTTAAAGAGAACCGAGAAACCAACAGTTTAGTGTATTTGCCGCGAGCTGGCAGCGTGTCACTCGTCAAGGCGTTCGTTACTTTTTTGGCAATGGGTGTGTGGTTATTGGTGTATCAATGCAATGGCCGTTGTATGTTTGGCGATGAACATTTAAACAAATTGGAACGTATGCGCCCTTTGTGAACATGTATGGTGTGTAAATATTTAAAAATAAACTTTAGTTTGGCACGTCTGATTTAAAAAATATTTTCACATCCTTTCTCACCACGTGCACAGTATATACACATACACAAACGCCTTTTACCAAACGACTATTGTTGGTTGTTCTTGGTACAGTACGCAAACTATAACTAATGAGGGTAAACCACACACATATGACACTGGGTTAATTAATTAATTGGGTTCTGTTTTGGATTACATGGTCGCTCTACAATGGGATATAAAGAATATCATAAACTAACCATTGTTAACATCTAGTAGATCAGTGAGTAAACCAAAGAAAGCTACTAGCTGTTGATGGAAAAGGTTGCTGACTCAGAGGCTCCCAGTTATCTGACTGAACACTTCTTTAAGATCAGCTCATACTGTGGCCATGATAAAAGATCAAGACAATGGAACCGTATAATCACTCGCATGGGTCCCTTTTATTTGGCTTTGATATATAGTTTTTAACATACATGGATTGTAAACACCTAAAAAAAAGTAAGTCCCCCCTCATATAATACCCTATATCTCCTGTGTTATTTCACCCGATCGTGTTGAATTTTTGAACGAATTGAGAATATGGTAAATGCAGTACATTTTGGTTAATGGACCTATCCGTAGGTTCCGCCCACCTATAGGCTATATGGTTACTGTCATTAAGCACCACAAGCCATCTCAATATCGCTACATATTCATACCTAAAATGGCCTCGGGTGAGAATGGACTGTGTTTTTAAACTCCATGTATCACGATCATATAGCTTCTGCGTATGTGCATCTTGTAAAAGTGACTGTCGTTAGATATAAACAAAAATAGAACCAGATTTGAAAATTTGTTTTGCCATTTCCGATAACCAACAAAGATCGATGTTTACGTTGAATCAAACGGTGTATCAGAAGCCATTATAACTTCAATATCTAATAGAATATCTAAGATCGAAGCTAATAGTTCACACCTTGATGAAATAAGCTAACCGGAGGTGTACATGAGGTAATTAATCTATAATCCCTCTTTTGTCGAAATAAATATAACGATATCAGTTCATCATACATCGAGTATCCTGCATTAGCCCCGGCGACATTAGAGGTGCCGACAACTTTGCGACCGGATGCAAATGATTATCAAATAGTGGTCTTTTTAAATTCCACATCCTATTCGGCCGTCACTAAAGTACATTAAATAAAACGCTGACTATCATGGATTCATTTACGTGTTGTCGTGTGGCTGCGTGTATACAACGCGAAGCACGTGCAATGTGTGAAATTTCGGGTAATTCTCTTGGAAAACATTTGTTGATTCCAATTTACATGTGCATTATCGCATTAATATGGAGGCAGCTTTAGATTCTCAAACGGATTCAGTAAAACGTTCGCAGAAGATCCTACAGGTTAGTGTGAATATTTATTTGAACTAAATATTACCACGGTGTTATAACAGCAATACATGTATACATATATAACGAAAAACACTTCACATAAAAAAAATACTCGTGGCACAATTAATATTCATAACGCATCATCGATCGGGACTACTATTTCCACTTTTTATTTTGAAATTTGTTATATTAACATTGGACTTTAAATAACATTAGGATCCGAGTGTGGTCGTTGGCATTGTTTAATCCAGAGTAAACAGTTGTCTGAGTTACTTTTTGGTTTAGGAAACCGAACTACAAACACTCCGGGATATTTGTATAGATATCGTTCGTCAACCGGACATGTTCCTCGTGCACATTTCAACACCTTTGTAGCTAAATAACTGATATTTTGCCCTGGTGTTTGTAAACCACCTACTGCTTACAATGGTTGTTAGGGGGGTCGCTTGTGGTGTTTCCCATATCGCTAGACAGACACATGTCGCATCGACGATTAAGCTATCGGCTCATTGGCTATAATTTAAAATGGGGCGGTACTTACGGATAGGTCCATTATCCCGATAGTTTTCTAACTTTCTTCTAATTGTTGCTTGATTGGAACATTTGCCATTTTCAAAAATCACACTTTGACCCTCAACTGAATCGTGTGTTGGTGCATACACTGGGTGGTCAGTGTTTGCTAAGACTAGTGTCACCGGCCTTATTACTGTGTGGAATTTTCTTGAACTTGGCCAGTTGTCACTCTGTGGGAATTTATGTGCATAATTTTGAACCACCCTATAGCTGGTCCACTTCATTCACTCGAAAGGATCCCTGTCCCTGGTGGTGGACCAATTAAGTGTTAATGCCACATATTTGTTGGTTATAAACATCTACGTAACTCATGTCGTTCGTAGAATGTTTTTTTCACCGAATGTGATAAGAAAACTCATTTCAAGAAACTGCTTGTAAAGACAGTTCAATTTCAAAGCGGTCTTCCTACAAACAGTTTCTTAAAATGTGGCTGAGTTTTCTTGTCGCATTCGGTGATAAACCTATCCTTTGAGTGACCTGCTTTGCGGGTTGTTTGCCTTCAATAAATTTATGGCGATAACACTTCCTTGTTCCGCCGCATGGGGCACGGGTCCTTTCGAGTGAATGTAGTGGACAAGAGGGGGTAGTTCAAAAGCATACCCATAAATTTCCATACAGTACCAAGAAAATCCCATGCAGTAATAAGGTCGGTGACACTTAACAAACACTGATCACCCACGATTCCGTTGAGGGTCAAAGTTGAAAGTGATATTTTCCAAAATGGCAAATTTTCCAATCAGGCAACAATCAGAAGAAAGTTAGAAAACTATCCGGATAATTAACTACCGCAATGTACTGCATTTACCATATTTTCAATTCGTTCAAAATTTCAACACGATCGGACGAATAACACGAATAGCAGATATAAGGTATTATATGAGGGGGACTTACTTTTTGAGGTGTTATTTTTATGGAACGATTATTCTAACATTATATAAATACAAGCTGTAACAAACCAGTTTGGAGCAATCAGTCCTGGATAATTTATTTAAGAGATTTCGTATTTCTGAAAAATCCATTTACATATTCGATTAAATTTCTTTTTTGAAGAGTTTTACTGGTAAAAACTAGGAAACGCTTTTGACTTTGTTCTGCTACTGTACTGATGTTATAATCTTTTTGATAAGGATAACCTAACATGTATCTGTATCGTTATATAGCACATTCGTGTATTCATTCATCGAAGTATACCCTCTACTGTTTAGAACTATTGTTTAACATTCTGATTCTATCAGCATGGGTTTGCCAAGCTAAACTACTTCTTATAAATGGTGGGGATGGTGGAGGCAATTCGAGAATGTATGCACAGGGACATGGGTATACTAACTTTTTTTTTATCCTGGAAGTTCATTAATTCAACAATATAGACACATTTGTCCATGTTAATCCACCGTGGGCAACAACATTTACCCTAATAAACTGACATTCGCAATTTCCCACCAAAATTAGCAATATATCCATGGGCGCGGTCTGGCCTTTAATGTGACCGAATACTATTGGAGACCATATTGGAAATAACTAGTCTGTTGACCGTTTTTTCTTTTGCTATCCCCGATGGTTTTTAATCACCTGCTAGTGCCAGACAACACCTTTACAGAGCCCAGTTCTAGTGAAACTCGTGATATTTATATAGTCAAATGTCCAATTGTACATCTATCCTACATTATTACATTATTCGCTATATTTATCATTTTCAAAAGCTGCCTCTTGTATTTGACATTTATTTTGTACATATTTTAAGAACAATAAAATACGTATCTTATGGGGTCCAGTAAATTTTGGAATCGGAAGATTTAGATGACGATGATGACTACAACAGTACAGTGATTTCGAATCGGAGAACGAGAGCACACGACACTGAGTTAGATTCAGACGTCGATGGCTACAGTAGTAGTGTTGTTACACGTACCGGCATGTCAATATGTGAAGGTGTGGGGCAATTGAGGTGTTACCGGAGTGGGCAGAGCTTATGTTGAGGTAGGGGGTGGCTTCGTACCTGCAATTAGGCACGGTGTTAATATTCATACCTTAACATGTACAGTATTACAACAAAAGAACTGTAAAATCATTACTACCTCTATACTGGACCATGTATGCACCAACTGATGTGCATTAGAATTAGGTGATTTTATAATGATGAACATAGGGGATAGAGTTAACCCCTTGTAATGTCCATTATAACAGAGCAGTTACTAACGACATCAATTTATATGAACATTACAAGAGGTAAAATCCACTAAACGGAGTCATCAATGATAAAAAACGTCATTGCGTTAATTGAGAAGAAAAGACACAAGAAAGAGCTGCAGCACATATAAGAACATCTGAAAAGCACCAGACTCTTCTTGGAACATCTCTCATCGCAGCCGACACGCGACCTGCATCGAACAGAAAAGCCACCTCCAAAAAAGAAACAGAACACAAAGAAACATTGACTATAAATGTATTTATGTATCTTTAAAAAATAATTCATATATACTAAATAAAAGGCGTTCTCATAAGGGGTTAAGGAATAGACATTTTGGTCCATTCGACAATCCCCTGGAGCTAGCCCCACCCCTCCCAACACCACTTTGCGACTTGATCTGTTAATTAATTCGCTCTTCGGTCACCGGTCGGTTCATGTCGTCTTTGGGTCACTCCACGAACTTAGCCCGCCAGTGATTGACATGACACCTCGGCGGCTTAAGGGTTCATCTCTAATCCCTGCCGAGGTGGTCGATGTTCACATGCATTGAGCTGGACTATCCACACTCAAGGCACCCGAGTGCAGGTTTTTTTTATTTATTATCGGGTCACCCATTGTAGCCAGATATGCCACATTGAGCCCATGGGACAACACACAGGCCACATCTTCAATCAGGAAGATGAGGAAGACCCATTCACACCCTTTGAACCCTGGCTCCCCACAACGATCGACACCATGACCCTGGGCTCCCAGTGTTATTTTTGATTTATTGTAGACTGTGTTTAGGCGCAATGTGTTGGTTATGTTTAAATGGTGTCGCAGGTCTGAACATTTACATGTATTTTCCCCATGGACCATTGAGTATTTTAAAATCGGGATACATTGCCACACGATCATTCCCTGGCAACGGTTGCTATGAAACTACCCGAAATTGAAAGTAAAAGGCAATTATAGCTTTTATCGACGTATTTCAGCCCTAGAAAACGGCGTTTTCGATGCAGCCAATGCCCCATTGTGAAATGTGATATATATCTGGTCAGATAAGTGAATCTAACTTTTGTTTAAGGGTAGCAACGGTTGATAAGCAAATACCACAAATGATTCAATGACACAATTGCCCTGAGCATTTAATTGTATTATGCTCCAGTTTAGACATTTTTATAGGAGCACGTTAGGATTTTCCGAAATCACGTGACGAGCGTTTCGGTTGGTCTCGTCGACAATCAACTGCCAGACTGCATCATCCCAAAACAAATTTAAGTAATCAACATTGTGGGTGTACTGTCCACACTTATTGAAGTTGGTACATTCTTTGGAACCGCGGCTTCTCTTTCGGTGTAAAGGTACGTTCAGCAAACGAATTTGTGTCCCTTTTCCAGGTATGGGCATTATGATCACCATGACTAATTGCAGGTATGAAGCCACACCCCCTACCTCGACATAAGCTCCGCCCAGTTCCACAATACCTCAACTGCCCCAAACATTGAGCACTTGTCGTATCAGTACTTGAAACGCCACCCGCTGCTGTAGTGACTGACGTCTGAATCTCTCCCAGTGTCACTGTGCGTTCATTCTCCCATTCTAACTCACAACTGTCGTAGTCATCATCATCTAAATTTTCCGCGTCCGATTCCAATATTTGCCGGACCACCTCCTCTACCGAAAATGTTTAGGCTTCATAATTAATGATATTGGGTGCTTAAACGCAATAGCAACAAGACATAAACAAAAACATACTTATTCGAGAATCAGTCGACCGCGACGATGTTTGTAAACAATACACACGTGGTGGTCGGTATACTGGTCTGTTCAGCGGCCGGTATACCGGCCGCTGGGGTATTTGGAGGTTCATGCAGCGGCCGGTTTTCCGGCCGCTCGGGTTCAAATGGTTAACGGGGGTGCAGCGATGATAGTCAGCTGGAGAGAGGCGATATTGAGATATGCCCGGCTCGCTCTTTCTACTCAGTGACAGATGGAGTTGACCCTCCAACTGCCGGAGTCACAAGCAGCCGATACATCGATATGTCGAGTGAAATTGCACCTGCCGCCCCAGGTCGGTTTGAAGTGCAGCTGGAATCACCCAGTCAGACTCCCGACGACTCCAATATAACAAGAGACAGACCAAATTAAATTCAATCAGGGACCTCCAGAACTCCAACAACTAGTCGATGCAAGAAACACACATTGATGGAGACAAGATATCAGATGAAGAAGTTACCAAGAAAAAGAAAGCCGATAAAAATGGCACAAACTTCAGCCGACAACAACAACAACAACAACAACAACACCCCAACACAAATCTCACAACCTCCAATAACAGTAGAAAGAAAAAGTAAACCTATCATTCTGGAATAATTGTATGTATTTTTCAGAGGAGAGGAGCTCTGATGAGTTCCTGAACTTGTGCTCCGATCCTCTGTGCATGCACCTATCTGGATGTTTATAATAATATGTATAATTTATACTGCATATTGTGGGTAACAGCAAAATATGTTCAACATTGTCTTTTTGGGGTATTACTAATTAAAGACATAAAATGAGGGGTGAAGGGGCGACCATTCGGCCCTTCTGGTTAGACCTCGAAAACAACAAATTCCGACTTATATATTCAATTTTGATTTGGGAGTTAGTTAGAGAATAGAGAGAGGGATAAATTAGCACCCTGACAGGAACTCAGTTTGCTCAAATTAGTGGCCCAGATATAAATTAGCTGAGTCGATATTAGAGTCGACTTAGGTACAGATTTACTCATATAAATGCTAGATATGACACAGTAATAAAGTTATCCCTCACCCTGCCTCTCAATTCAATGAGTCAACTCAATAAATTGCTGAATCAGAGTATAAGACTTCGCTAAAATAAACAAGGTAATGACGAAGAGCAACACAAATATTGGTGTAGAGGAACAGAGTATTGGCGAAGAGCAACATTTTGGCGAAGAGAAGCAGCTATTATTGGAGAAGAGAAGCATAGAGTGTTGGCCAAGGGAAGCATATGGTGTTGGCGAACAGACGCAAAGATTGTTGGCGAAGACGAGCATAGACAATTGGCCATACAAAGCAGGGATTATTGGTGAAGAGCAGCATAGAGTGATGGCGAAGATAAGCAGAGATTGTTGACAAAGAGAAGTTGAACGTCGGCGAGAAGAATAAGAGAAGTTGAGAATTGGGGAAGAACAGAACTGAGGGTGAAACCAGAGATTTGTCTGGCAGTTCTGTAAGATGTGGAATATTTGATAAAGTTATTTTGCTGCAATTGAGTGTTTTTTTGTGATTTGTTAGGAGCATACCATTGGGAGCAGGCCCTGCAGCTCACATCTCAGGCAAAACCATTATATCCCGAGTGAGGGTAACAAACGTAGCACCACCACAAAATATGCACCACAAGTTTCTCTTTTAACCCTTTGAGTGCCAGGTCCGATTTTTGTATCAACCCATATACCCTGTGCCAATGCATTCTCTTATATATGCGAGTCGACCATAGGTCGCCTCGCATATATAAGAGAATGTATTGGCCTAACAATTTTTCATCTTTTGTTATTATTTTTTACAATTTTTTACAATTTTAATAATTTTTTCTTATATTCTTTAACATGTATATTTAGTAGGTTTAGTGCCATGGAATCTTATGTTTTTATGGGCATCAAAATTATTACTATGAATACTTGGTGATAGTTTTGAGTTATAACATGCCCCTAAGGTGTTATCCAGTTTGTTTTTTAAATTCGCTATAGCATGCTAAAGCATACCCGAACAAAATTCAACCCAAAACAAAAACAAATTCTAAAAAAAAATAAAAAAATTATGGCCGATGAGATCGGCCCGTGGCACTCAAAGGGTTAAAGTTGGCCATAAAACTGTCCAGATAGGTTGTATTATACCAGAAAAAAAATATTAATTGATAGAAGCATTTACAGGCAGGTGTGTTCCGTTCGTATTTATTATGTTATGCCCCGGAAACTGAATGTAAAACTGACATCATATAATTCAATATGGACGATGATTCATATACGTCTGTTAGGTTCTGGTGAATGAAGCATATGTTACATACCGATGTTGGAGTATTTGGACGTTTCTTTCAGTGTATCCCTCATAGTCCATATAATTCCATCGGCAGCTTTCTTAATGGATCCTTTAGCTGTTTTCTTCATTTCTAACACTCTGTCTATAAGTCCTTCTGTGTTCACTATCTCTGACTTATTGTAATCATCAAATGACAGCGTCCAGATGGCCTCCATAGCATCTGAAAATAAAACAATAGCAAAGCCAGGCATGGTATACATTTCGCCCCATAATATACAGGTTGGGTTGTTTCAAATTTAATTCCATAAGGATATATAATTAGTTGAAGTTGGCACACGAAAAACCGACAAGTGCAACGCCAAGCTTGGCATATGCCCCGACGCTCAGTTTAGAGAGTGTGCAATGGATGGAAATTGTTTTTTTTTATTTTCTAAATCCAAGAGGTGGCTATTCTATCCTCTTAAACTCGCTATCAATACACCAAAGCACAACCGTATCCGATGGTCCATGACCAGGGTACAAGCTGAAATGTTCATACAGAGACAAAACTAAGAAAGTCGCAAGTCAAACAAGGGCTGTAACTCTGATAAAACTGAATGGAGGAAACCTGTAGTACGTCGGTATCCAGTGTTCGCTGTCATAGGCCAATGGCCAATTATTTTCGAAAATGGCCAAAAGAAATTCCCCCAAAATCTTATTCAAAAGCCCAAACTGATTTTGTAACGAGAGCGACATGATAATACATCTTATATTATCAGCATCTGCTAACTAAGTAGGTGATACAGCTTAATATATTTTCAAAAGACACCAACGGCAGTGCACTATCAACCATATGTAATAAAACAGTAATTAGGATTAACACTAGTGAATTATGGGTCTGTCATAAGGCTAAATGGTAGATGGTGGGTGGTTTTATTTTCTCAAGTAACAATGTGGGATTAAAGAAGTCTAGACATGGTATTTGATGGTATGGAAATAATAGAATATAGAATGTTAGTTGTTAAATAAAACTAAAATATTCATTAATTGTGAGACCAGAAAATGAGGTTTTAATTTGAAAAAATCAGAATTGGCCAAAATATTATCCTATGGATTTCTCGGCCCATTGGGAACACTGTCCGTATTCTTTCCCCAGAACTGTGCTATCAACATACCAAAGCACACTTGAATCAGCAGATCCTTGCCCAAGTTACAACCTGAAATCTTCTTTTAGACACAAAATTCACAAATTTCCGAGTCAAACAAGGGCGGTAACTCTGGTACAAATTAGTGGACGAAACCCGTAGTATGTGGATATCCTTTCCTCCAATTTGTGCTATCACCATGCCAAACGACAACGAAATTCAATGATAAAGACATCCACTGCATAACGTTTGTTATGGACGAGTTTACACTAAGCAAAGGGCCATAACTTTGGAGTACAAAACCTGCACTATGTGGAGATCCTTCCACAATGCTAGTCTATCGGCATACCAAAGGACATCCAAATTGGACTATCGATAGTTGAGCTTAGTCCAAGCCTGCTCGTACGAAAACCAGCTAAGGTATTTGAACAGCGAAATGCTGTTTTTCGTCTGAGACCACCCCATTGCTCTTTCTATGACATGAGTTATGCTCAGGGTTGGTGGCGGGAATCTAATCTATTTTACTCGATTTTACCTAACAAATAAATACCTGATGCTATATATATCGGAAAGAGTGACATATTATGGGCATAATTGTTTATAATAACTTTACTTGATTTTACCTAACAAATAAATACCTGATGCTATATATATATCGGAAAGAGTGACATCTGATGGGCATAATTGTTTATAATAACTTTCATGTTTTTAAATTACACATATAATATTCCGGTTTATTAGGACTAACATCGGTTTGTTTACCTTTTAACTGAAAGCCAAAGTGTTCCGTAATGTACTCGGCTAAGTTCGGCTTCTATGCCAACAATCCAGTGCACCCAAAATCACTCAAACAATCGAGTACACTAGATCGCCGACAATGTGCACTGTTATTTTATTCCAACATCCGCCACTATTATGTATTTATTTTAACTGTAAGTGGTTCTATATTGCTTCTTTTAAAAATAATTATTAGAAAATAATTATAATTATAAATATGACACATTTCTAATAATCACAGCGAATGGTACCCGTTGGCCTCACGTTCAGCAAATATATATATTCTATCATTCACTTTCTCACATTCTCTTGCACTCACAATCATTCACACTGAGTAACCACTGTAAAACAATGAGCATAGCAAAAAGGACCAACACAAATTATGGTTGAATTCAGTCAACATATTTTTTATCTTTTTTTTATACACCAATGAATGTTTGCATCCCTTTTCATAGAATGATAATGTAGTCTGTCCCGGTCTCAAGTAAATTTCTTCGAAGAAAAGGAAAAAAATTAAGATTACGGAATATTATCTTTGTCTTTCAATAATCACAATTGTAGTCCCCAATCTCTTTCGTAATTACTTATGAAATTCACCTTTGATGCAAACTGATTTGCCTTTAATGGCTGTATTATCATTCTGAGAGCTCCTTCAGTACTGAGTTCACAATTTGCAAATTTATTATTAAAATATATCCCTTTAATATCAGATTTAAATAATTCAAGGTATAATTTTCTTTCCCTGAAATCCATAAAGTAAAGGTAGAAGCTGATTTTGTCAGCATAACTCCATAAGATGAGAATCAATTTGCCATTTTTTCTAAAGACAAACTTTACATGGCTGACAAAAACTATTATATGTGATCCTTGATCGTTTTCAAATAATTATTTGTACTGAGGATTCTATTCAAAATTCGATATTGTAACCATCATATATGCCTCTCTTTGGTTGTATGAAATGGGATTGTAAAGATTTGTTCCAAGTACTGGTCATTCGTGGACTGACTTGCAAATTCATTTGCCCATTTTCATTTGGTTTTGTGAACTTTTGAAGATTTCTTGAGATAACATTCTATATATCAATGACTCCTTTTGTAGATGTCAAAATAATAGCAATTTCTTGCGGGATATTGGAACTTGTTTTTTCGTCCTCGTTTGGGGGCATATTTTTTCTTCGGAAAAAATGTATTCACGTGGTGTTGCACGAAAATAGGTGAAGCGCTTGTGCGGTTACGTCTTTTTTTCTTGTAAACTGATCTAAAAACGTTTCTATTTCAATGTAAATACATGGGCCAATTCAGAGTTATTATCTTCTCCGTTCTGCCCGTTGGAAATATTGCTGTAACATATTCCGTTTGGTTTTTTGTTGGAGCTAAGACAATTTAGATTGGCAGCGCCATCTTGGGTGCCTTCGATCCCTCTATTACTTATCAATTAAACATTTCTTACACGGAACGTATCGCGATATATATGCAATTTTTAATTTACAAATTACCGGGTATAACTGATAGAATTAATTCAATTTACGTTCACGTGGTTTTGTTTGTTTACCTTAAAATTGCTAGAATAATTTCTCCGGTATTTAGTTTGCATACTTTTTATAATATATATAAACTCTGCGGAAATGTCATTATTTCAAATTAAATTACCGACTTCATTTTACAAGTGATGTGGTTTTCAGAACAAATATCATGTCTTCTACGGGATAAACCCGTTTATTATTGCAATTGTAATATTTGATTACATTTATTTGAGGTTTTATGTGAGCTGGTCACTAACGCATTACTCGTGTCATAGGCAATGGGGCGTCTCGGACGAAAAACAGCATTTGCTATCCAAATATCTTACCTGGTTATACGAGCAGACTTGGACTAAGTTGAGCTGTGGTGTAGTGAAATGTTTAATATGGACGGACGGAATGCGCGTTTTACATTAAGTCGAGCAAAGGGCCATAACTCTGAATAATGTACGGACAAAATCTGGACTACGTGGAGATCATTTCCACAATGCTGGCATACCAAATGTGACATTCAAATTGGACTATAGATACTTGAGCTGTGTTGTGAAATTCTTGTTACGGACGGAAGGACGGACGAATGTATCCACTATATAACCCCGAATCAAGGTCAGGTGCATAATAAAACTGTATACCGCTTCTAAGTTAAGAATTTTTTTTAATTTTGCTGGAATGCATTGAAAAGCACGCTGCTTTTTGAGCCAATTTACCCACACACCAAGCTTGGTAGTGATCGGGCCTCGGTAAGTGGGTGGCTGGGGGTACAACTCCAAACCGTCTAACCCTCGAGCGCTGGTGATACGGGTTCAAATCTAATTGTTTCCATCGTGGACTTTGTAACTCGAAATCGTTATCTGGTGCAGTTGTCAGTTACTCGCCGATGGCCAAATGAAAATATAACCAAGATGGAAGGGTTCTAAGAAGATTTGTCATCTTCCAAATATGCTATAACAAATTTCATTGCCACGGTGGTATAAGATTCCATCACTTGGAGTTATATCAGCTAAATATTGTTTAAAACATCAATACCAAATCTCAATTCAATCAACTTTAAGTAAACCTGCATACCACACAGTTTACATTGAATAAAGTTATCATCCAGACACCAAAACATTAGCACAAGGGCCGTACCTGATAAATATGGACGACCATACTCCAATATTGAACTTGGCCTTTATTTTATGATTCAGTAGAACTAAAGTTATCATCCGGAAACGAACTATGAATGGACGGACAGGTTGATGGGCGGACCAAAACATAATACGTACCCTTTTAAAACATGCGCATTTAAACTGACGTGACATCGGAATTGTATCAGGTGATAAATTAGATTAGATCAGTTTTTCCAGCGCTCATTTGGGTGAAATTTTAAGCGATTTTTTATTTAATATTTCCTGGAGTTAATCCCCTGTTAGTGTTGCTAAAATTGATGTATATAAGAAGAGTGTTTATAAATTATGTTTTATCAGTTTTATAAACGGTAGGAAAGACTGAAATATATTCTACATACTATAAACGGTAGAAAGAACTGTGAAATATATTCTACATTTTATAAACGGTAGGAAAGACTGTGATATATATTCTACATTTAATAGACGACAGGAAGAACTGTGAAATATATTCTACATTTTGTAAACAGTAGGAAAGACTGTGACATATATTCTACATTTTATAAACAGTAGGGCAGACTGTGATATATATTCTACATTTTATAAACAGTAGGGCAGACTGATATATATTCTACATTTTATAACGGTATGAAAGACTGTGATATATATTATACATTTTATAAACGCTAGGAATAACTGTGAAATATATTATACATTTTATAAACGGTATGAAAGACTATATATATTCTACATTTTATAAACGGTAGGAAAGACTGTGAAATATATTCTTAATTTTATAAACAGTAGGAAAGACTGTGATATATATTCTACATTTTATAAATGGTAGGCAGAACTGTGAAATATCTTTTACATTTTTGTTCCTGATCCTTTGTGTCTGCCTCTGACTTGGACAATTGTAGGAGTAACGGAAGAACTCCAAGATCTACTAATGCTTCCTTATTGGTGTCGTTCCTGGCTAGGCGACTTATGGCTGAAAGAAAGATATAGGAAACATTAATTAATGTTGTATATTATTTACATGCCCTCGATATTTCTTCCTGAACACATTGACTTCGGACATCATCGGAGTATTCAGCAGGGGAAAAATAGTGTTGGTTTATTATTAGTGTTATACATGTATCCATCACACCAAAGCTCTCAGCTACCTGAACACATGTAATGAAATTAACTAAATTGAGATTTTGCTGACCGTATAATCAGAGGTGATTGTGGAAGAAAGTGTAAACGAATTCAATCACAGTCTGGATAGCCATTATAACGACCAGCCATGCAATGATGTATAACATTTAGTTGATTTTATATAGTCAAAATTTATTTAGTTATAGATTTGACCAAATCCTGTCGAAATTTAGTTAATTTCCCGCCATAGACCCGTCAAAGAAAATTGGGTTGAATCCAATCACGTGGTCATAAAGTTTTGTAACTAAATATTAGACCAACCAAATGGCTTTTCTCTGACAACATATCGTTTACATATGTGTCTTACCAACATGTTTTAAATCGCAGGGGTTCCACACATGTTTTCTGTATTGCGTTTGTGTAATCCATGGCTGACGACAAAGTCAGTGAGATGCATTTTGGAAGAATGTGAATACGGGGAATACGTCGTCTCTGCATCCAATGGTAAGTTTTATTCATGTTACTCTCTGCGTCAGTGCTGAGTACATCATGCCTCATGATCACCATCCAATCCATGCAATTTGCGTGACTACGTCATCTATTTTCATGATTGTTTATATATCTCAAGTGCATTCGCGTGTATAGTATTAAAGAACCAAAACAAACTTGTAACTGTTATCAATAAGTTCGATTTAGCTATGTTATTGTCATATTTTTATGGGTTAAGAAAACCATTGGTAATCCATGATTTAGTCATTTTTTACCAATATTTAGTCACATTTGATCTAATTATGATCCAATTTGTTTTGTCATACATGACTCAGTTTTAGTTAGAGGCTACTAAATATTTAGTCAATTTTATAATCTAATTCCATTGGAATTATTAGTACATATTGGGTTAAAATCTGACTAAATATTGGATTCAGAGTTAACTAATTAATTTTGTCTCAATTGATTGTGTTACAATTAACTAAAATTGTGTAGGAGAAAAACGTGGTAACCCAATTTAGTTATTCTATATTTAGTTACCCTTAATTAGTGAAGAATTGTCTAAATAAATTTTAGTTAATCAAGATTTATTAACCAATTGTTTAGTCGAAGGAGTTTGATCCAACAGTTTAGGGTTGACTTAAATTTATTCACCGGTATCTAAACTTTATTTAGAGTGTACCTGGAAGATATCGACACATCGAATCAGATATTAAGAACAAAGGTGATATTAAAGGGAAAAGAGATGTCTCTGTATCCATTACCATATAGAAGACACATCAACTGATGATAAAGATACATCAAGGGGAAAAAATATTGCTCTGTCTCCCGTATAAAGCAGATCAAATGATGACATCAAGGTTCTATCAATGCACATTGACATGGAAAGGCTCAGATTTAAATAGTTCTATTAAAAATCATTTATTCAACATGATATAAATGCAAACATAACACAATAGTAGATTCTTCAAATAAATGTAAACTCTTCACTGAACTCTTCTTCAAATAAAAATAGACTATTCAAAGAACCATAATAAAGTAAAACAAAGGTGTTAAAACAAACTTTGACCGATTTCAATGATATTCGGTATATGGGTCTAGGATCACCTCTGGATGGGAGCTGTCAAATTTGAATAATTTCTGATGAAAAATATGTCCGCTGGCAGCCATCTTGCATTTTACTCTTTGCATCACTAAATCCTTTAACACCCCCTGCATAGCTTATGTCCCTCGTCCGATCATCACCAAACTGCATATGGATCTTCGGTGTGACCTCTCGATGGGTGCCTACCATTTTCCGCCAATTTTCTAAAAACAACATGGCTGCCAGCGGCCTTGGATTTTGCTCTTTGTATGATCAAATCCTTTAGCATACTTTACTGGTCACATTTCTCATCCAATCGTCAACAAACTTCATGTGGATCTTCGAGGTGACCTCTAGATGAAAGCCTCCATTTTTTCCCAAAATTAGTTTAAAACAAACATGGCCACCAGCAGCCATCTTGGCTTTCAAATGTCAATTCACCGGCCCTACAACCCACATTTATTAGAGAATAGTTTACAGTCTGTGTTGGTAAATAAAAAGTAAGAATGCTTCTATAATCATGATACGGAACATTGATCGGATAAGATCAGGACAACTGAATAAAATAATCATTTGAAGCAGTTTGGAGGGGGTGGGTCCCTATCCTATAATCAGAAAAAAAAATTAGGGGGTGGTGGATATACAGAGGGCGAAAATTGTGTTTTTGCGCCTAGTGTACGGAAATTTGTCCCCCCCCAGGTGCTTGGGGTTTTTATTTTTATTTTGTCTATTGTCCAGTAGTCTAAGTAACATTATTTGGTACATGTATGAGGGTGAATATATATGTTAGCCTTAGATTACCGAGGTATGAAGTCCAAATATAACATCATGGTCAATAAGTTTTGAGGGAATAATTTATAATTAACTGGAGAGATATATATAGCAAAACAATATTATAACATATATAAATTATCCTGCTAATATATAATGAACATGATATCAGTTGTCCCGGGATAGCTGAATGTGCTCCACTCAACAATGACCCAATTTATACAGATCGATGCATATGATAAGTGTTCAACTGCTAATGCCATTAGTGATCTGAAGCCAGATCTAATTAAGAAGTTTTCAATAGCAGCATAGAACAGGGCAGTATACTACTCTGTCTAAATATCCACCCATTTGACCATCAAAATAGGGGTGGTCAAATACATGCATATGTACAAAATATTTTCTTCACACCCACTGGTCCTCATGAACGATAATCTTAATCCGAATCTAGTAGACCCTTCTCGCAAAGAATTATCTGTTACTGGTGTTCATCTCTAGATCATCGCCGCTTTTCTCCCTTATTATTGAAAACATACATATCGCTTCCACCTTAAATTGTATAAAAACACAAGATAGAACAATCACATTCGCAGGCAACACATATTTTATGCGAATAATTGTTATTAGCGCTCAAGATCATCATAGGTGTACAATTAAACGGTTAACAGGGAAATAACTGTTTCTGCATATAATATTCTATCACTGAGAGATATACGTTAGTCAGAATTAAGGGTGATGACAAAGCAGTTTGCCCTATGTACGGATTATTTGTTTGCAGACCCCCCCCCCACTGAGCGGTATGTTATTTAACTTTAGTACGCAAGGCCATGTTTGGAATATGGCAGTATTATATGACAAACTGTACTCATACTGATTCTGATAAATTAGAACGTATTCATCTAAAATCAGCTCATATAGACACTACTCTGACTAGATCTGTTAGTAACGATAGATTATTGGAAGAAATTGGATGCAATGACAACAGGACGTGACTAAGTGAAGCTATATCTTTTCCACAAAATGATTACAAGAACTGCGCCACAATACCTAAAGAATATTTCCCCTTTCCGACTATTTTGAAGCTTCCAACAAAGAAACCCAAAATGCAAGTGAATTCCATTTACCGAGAAATAACAGTGAATTCCATGTACCGAGATATAACAGTGAATTCCATGTACCGAGATATAACAGTGAATTCCATGTACCGAGAAATAACAGTGAATTCCATGTACCGAGAAATAACAGTGAATTCCATGTACCGAGATATAACAGTGAATTCCATGTACCGAGATATAACAGTGAATTCCATGTACCGAGATATAACAGTGAATTCCATGTACCGAGAAATAACAGTGAATTCCATGTACCGAGAAATAACAGTGAATTCCATGTACCGAGATATAACAGTGAATTCCATGTACCGAGAAATAACAGTGAATTCCATGTACCGAGATATAACAGTGAATTCCATGTACCGAGAAATAACAGTGAATTCCATGTACCGAGAAATAACAGTGAATTCCATGTACCGAGATATAACAGTGAATTCCATGTACCGATATATAACAGTGAATTCCATGTACCGAGATATAACAGTGAATTCCATGTACCGAGAAATAACAGTGAATTCCATGTACCGAGAAATAACAGTGAATTCCATGTACCGAGAAATAACAGTGAATTCCATGTACCGAGATATAACAGTGAATTCCATGTACCGAGAAATAACAGTGAATTCCATGTACCGAGATATAACAGTGAATTACATGTACCGAGAAATAACAGTGAATTCCATGTACCGAGAAATAACAGTGAATTCCATGTACCGAGAAATAACAGTGAATTCCATGTACCGAGAAATAACAGTGAATTCCATGTACCGAGATATAACAGTGAATTCCATGTACCGAGAAATAACAGTGAATTCCATGTACCGAGATATAACAGTGAATTCCATGTACCGAGAAATAACAGTGAATTCCATGTACCGAGAAATAACAGTGAATTCCATGTACCGAGAAATAACAGCAGTGAATTCCATATACCGAGATATAACAGTGTATTCCATGTACCGAGAAATAACAGTGAATTCCATGTACCGAGATATAACAGTGAATTCCATGTACCGAGATATAACAGTGAATTCCATGTACCGAGAAATAACAGTGAATTCCATGTACCGAGAAATAACAGTGAATTCCATGTACCGAGAAATAACAGTGAATTCCATGTACCGAGATATAACAGTGAATTCCATGTACCGAGATATAACAGTGAATTCCATGTACCGAGATATAACAGTGAATTCCATGTACCGAGAAATAACAGTGAATTCCATGTACCGAGATATAACAGTGAATTCCATGTACCGAGAAATAACAGTGAATTCCATGTACCGAGAAATAACAGTGAATTCCATGTACCGAGATATAACAGTGAATTCCATGTACCGAGATATAACAGTGAATTCCATGTACCGAGATATAACAGTGAATTCCATGTACCGAGATATAACAGTGAATTCCATGTACCGAGATATAACAGTGAATTCCATGTACCGAGATATAACAGTGAATTCCATGTACCGAGAAATAACAGTGAATTCCATGTACCGAGAAATAACAGTGAATTCCATGTACCGAGATATAACAGTGAATTCCATGTACCGAGATATAACAGTGAATTCCATGTACCGAGATATAACAGTGAATTCCATGTACCGTGATATAACAGTGAAAACCAGTTCACACGTGTGACATCGACTCCGGTACATTTCATATGCGTTGGTTTCACTGGTGACGTATCTTTAACCCTTTACCCAACAGAACGGCCCTGTGCCAATGCATTCTCTTATATATGCGAGTCGACCATAGATCGCCTCGCATATATAAGAGAATGCATTGGCTTAACACATTAAAAATTATAAAATTGTTAAAGAATGTAAGAAAAAATGGTAAAAAGTGACAGACATGACAATTGGAACTTATTCCCTATTCCTTATTCCTTATTTTCAAAAATGTCGTTTTCGACCGATTTGACGGCATGGGTGGGTGGCCCGCCCCAAATACCACATAGAAACACCCCGACCCCCCACCCATCACCCCCGGGGGGGTGCCACCCCGAGGGGGTGAAAATGGGGTATGGACCATTTTCGAGAACGGTAAGGATTTCGACCGATTTGACGGCATGGGTGGGTGGCCCGCCCCAAATAACACCTAGAAACACCACGACCCCCACCCATCACCCCCGGGGGGTGCCACCCCGAGGGGGTGAAAATGGGGTGTGGACCATTTTCGAGAACGGTAAGGATTTCGACCGATTTGACGGCATGGGTGGGTGGCCCGCCCCAAATACCACATAGAAACACCCCGACCCCCACCCATCAATTTGACGGCATGGGTGGGTGGCCCGCCCCAAATAACAGCTAGAAACATCCCCGACCCCCACCCATCACCCCCGGGGGTGCCACCCCGAGGGGGTGAAAATGGGGTGTGGACCATTTTCGAGAACGGTAAGGATTTCGACCGATTTGACGGCATGGGTGGGTGGCCCGCCCCAAATACCACCTAGAAACACCCCGACCCCCTACCCATCACCCCCGGGGGGTGCCACCCCGAGGGGGTGAAAATGGGGTGTGGACCATTTTCGAGAACGGTAAGGATTTCGACCAATTTGACGGCATGGGTGGGTGGCCCGCCCCAAATAACAGCTAGAAACGTCCCCGACCCCCACCCATCACCCCCGGGGGGTGCCACCCCGAGGGAGTGAAAATGGGGTGTGGACCATTTTCGAGAACGGTAAGAATTTCGACCGATTTGACGGCATGGGTGGGTGGCCCGCCCCAAATACCACCTAGAAACACCCCGACCCCCCACCCATCACCCCCGGGGGGTGCCACCCCGAGGGGGTGAAAATGGGGTGTGGACCATTTTCGAGAACGGTAAGGGTTTCGACCGATTTGACGGCATGGGTGGGTGGCCCGCCCCAAATACCACATAGAAACACCCCGACCCCCCACCCATCACCCCCGGGGGTGCCACCCCGAGGGGGTGAAAATGGGGTGTGGACCATTTTCGAGAACGGTAAGGATTTCGACCGATTTGACGGCATGGGTGGGTGGCCCGCCCCAAATACCACCTAGAAACACCCCGACCCCCTACCCATCACCCCCGGGGGGTGCCACCCCGAGGGGGTGAAAATGGGGTGTGGACCATTTTCGAGAACGGTAAGGATTTCGACCGATTTGACGGCATGGGTGGGTGGCCCGCCCCAAATAACACCTAGAAACACCACGACCCCCACCCATCACCCCCGGGGGGTGCCACCCCGAGGGGGTGAAAATGGGGTGTGGACCATTTTCGAGAACGGTAAGGATTTCGACCGATTTGACGGCATGGGTGGGTGGCCCGCCCCAAATACCACATAGAAACACCCCGACCCCCACCCATCAATGGGTGATGGGTGGGTGGTCGGGTTGTTTCTAGGTGGTATTTGGGGCGGGCCACCCACCCATGCCGTCAGATCGGTCGAAATCCTTACCGTTTTCGAAAATGGTCCACACCCCATTTTCACCTCCTCGGGGTGGCACCCCCCGGGGGTGATGGGTGGGGGGTCGGGGTGTTTCTATGTGGTATTTGGGGCGTGCCACCCAACCATGCCGTCAAATCGGTCGAAATCCTTACCGTTCTCGAAAATGGTCCACACCCCATTTTCACCCCCTCGGGGTGGCACCCCCGGGGGTGATGGGTGGGGGGTCGGGGTGTTTCTATGTGGTATTTGGGTCCTGACTCATATTGTTCTTCTGACGAATCTTCCAAAAATGAGGACAGCCCACCAGATGTGCTCAGATACAATGACCATACATGCTAAACTTAAATAACTATTGTGTTAAATGCTATTTCCAAGTCAAAAATGTCATAAAGCATCTGTATTGTATCCATGCTTTTGGACTTCCAAGTCCATGATTTGTAAATACACATATACAGTTATAGGTGAATAGCAATTGGATGCACAGTACATCTAAATGGGAAATTCTTCTGGGTAAACTTGTAGGCGGTCGGTCCTATCCATTTAGGTGGGCATATATATATAACACTCAAATTCAACGTTGGTATAACGTCTATCCAACGGGTGTAGCGAACGTTGTTTCAACGTCGCACATCACCGTCGTAACAGCGTCAGTTTACCGTTGCTCTAACGTCGGGCGCAGACGGTGGATCGGCGTCAAAACACCGAGAACTCTAAACGTTGTTTCAACGTCGGATCCTGACGTATGTTGCACGTGATATGTCTGGCTATGTCATTGGTGTATATCAGGAATAACAATGGACCTAATAAATACCCTTGATGTACACCTGCGGAAACATTTTGCCAATCAGAACTAACATCGATTATAACTCTCTGTTGACGACATTCAAGACAAGATGAAATTAGTTCATATACTTTTCCCTTTATTCCAAGTTTAGAAATATTATACAAAAGACCTTTATGGCAAGCCGTTTTCACATTTTCTATTTATTTGGACTTAAGTGCAATTATTTGCACTTAAGTGCAATTATTTGTACTTAAGTGCAAATATTTGCACTTAAGTCCAAATGGCGAATTGTAAATCAAACGACGATAACTATTCACTATATAGATCTATGTCCTCGTATGCCAGAAGGCTCGTTAAATTTGTGAATAAGATGGAGAACATTTATTAGATGTTATTTATTAAGTCAATCAAATAATATTATTCATTAGCTAGCACGTATATACATACTCCCGGAGACTGCTGCGCACGCAAATTAAATCGCGGAGGTCCCTCAACTCGCATTTTCCATATTTTGGCGGCCATTTTGGCAGCCATTTTCAGCCAAAGTAATAACTTTGGTTCCACAGAGTTGGAATATGCATAGGTAATGGATAGGACTCCATTATATTACACAGTTATGTTCATTCCCTGTTGTTCATCCCCAATTATGATTTTTTTTTGTGAATTTTTATACCACATTCTGTAAATTCGAATTTTTGAGGGATCGGAAGGGGCTAGGACCCCAATAATTGCATATTTCATTGCTCCAATGATCCGTTAATATATAAAATACATAATAAAGTCACATTTCTCAACCAGTTCCAAACAGCATAAACTGATCTAGAAGATATAAGTGAAAAAACGTCATATGTTCAACTTCCGGCGGCCGTGTTGGCGGCTATCTTGGATGGGGAGTCAATTTTGCCCTATAAAAGTGTCATTATCTCTTAGCTTCACGAAAATATATATATTTGTATACATTTTAGAAGAGTTTCCCGCTATAATTTGCATCAAACTGACTTAGGGCCTAGTCTGAAGAACGGCGGCCATAATGGCCGCCATCTTGTCTGGAGTCTACGTGGCCACTTTTTATTCTTGTTAACATTGCTTAAAAATTGAAGGACATAATAATGAACAAGATAGGTGGGGTAAAGTTAGGTCCCGTTCATTGATATCATTCCTGATTTGGGGCAAAGTGAAATTCTGCGAATATATTTACTCCATATTCGCGAAAGAACTTGGAGTTATGTTATACTTTATAAATTTGTAGAACTATGGCTGTTTTATCGCAGCATTCAACAGATTTCCCCAAAACTTGCTTCTCGTGGTTCTAGATTAATATTTGATTTTAAAGTGTACAGAGTTTTATATATGGTTATTGTCAATCACGAACGCTTGAAATCGATCAATTTGATCAAAGATGGTCGCCAAAATGGCCAACAAAACAAAACTCACAATTATAAAAGTTCACAAATGTACACCTATATCGCTGTTCAAAGGGCATTTAGCAAACGACGTATATATATTCGTCCAATGAGATACTATTATGTTATGTATGGTATGTTGTGAATAGGTTTGAAAAAAAAATCGTTTTTTATAACCGAAAACATATCAAAATGGGTTCTTAGATAGTAAAAAGCTGACATGAAATTTGCCAATATAAAATATCCTGCCCACTTTAAGCCAGGAACTCACTCTGAATGTGCTTATTTAATTATTATTAAACCATAGCGAGATGGCCGAACGCAAAGGAATCACTGCAGAGGACCGAGAGTAATCAACATTTACGGCTATATTATTTCATATGGGGAAAATTTACTTTATTCGTTGACTTTCTTGATGAATATCTGGCGGTGTTGATTTCGTTCGGCCACCAAAATTTACAAATATCCGGGAGCACTATCACAACTCTTTATTGCTATCATAATGCCACTGGGAAATATACTTGCTCAACATAGAAATACCGGCGCCACACATACATTACACAATATAGTGCAGATCATTATAACCGTATTTCATATTATGAGACAATTACGTACAATAAAATAAATTAAGGCACGTGACATTTTAGTTTCTTGCTTTTAGCATATTCCATTGTGGTAACGAACTTGTAGTATAGGTGATGTCCAGAGAACCATCCCATCTATGGAACTCAAAAATAACATTGGGAATCATTATATGAGGCTATTTGCCTATCCTGGCTCTATCAATCAAAGTCAGCCACTCTTTGGCAAATCTTGTATGTGAAGTCAGTGAGTTGACATATCAGCTTTTCAGTTCTAACATTAGGTTCTGTTTTTGTTACGCACGTCGATATAATTTATCTATAATCGCCGAGGCTACGTGTAAAGATGTAGGTTATATTTTTCGCATGAACTAAAACCTGGTAGAAATCCGTCAACATGATTATTTTTCGCAGAAGACGTACAGAGCGCACATGTAGGCTCTCGTTTGGTAGCATACGACAAAGGAATTGCCATATGTCCCAGGAATACTCACTCAGTGCGTTAAATTTTCGTAAACGTATACCCTGTGATGTCACACATGTATAGTGTAATTATACTAAAAGGAGAAAACTTGCTCGTGCTGCTTCGATCGGACATTCACTTTGTGAAAATCAAGCACTTTCACGAAACAGTCATGTGGAGTTGACACGACATTGGTGAAATTGAGAAGTGAGTACTGGATACCCGGAGTTTAACGTATGATAAAGTCGATGAAGACTTATGAAGATGTGTAAAATGCAGAACGTTTGATGGCAACTCTATAGATCAGCAGATGGGAGCATTACCTGCAAATCAACTTGTTCCTTCCGCGTTTTACGTGTGTGCTATAGATCTATTCGGACCTTTCACAAAAGCGTAAATATTGACAAACTAAACAGTCAATATCTTACCACGTGCTATCTCATGACAGGTGAAGCCAAGATATCGCCTTCCCGTCGCATCATTCAAGGCCTCCTCCAATATATATATTATGAAACCAAGAATCTTTTCACCCGCTACCAGTTCCTTGCTCTCTTCCTCATTGACAATCTCTGCGAGAGTTGTGGCAGCAAGTATCACTATTGTTTCATTCGATGAATTCAGGTATGGCATCAAGATGTTTATGATGTCATTATCTCTCAACTTTCTGAAAAATAAGAAAAGACAACTAGGATTTAAATTTCTGAAATGCCAGAAATGTTGTACTTTGACCTTTATGATCTTGCCATCATAACCTTTTACACCAGCCATTAACAACCAACATCGTTTGCTTTTAATTGGGATTGTCGCCCATGTATTTATAAGTAATCACAAACATGATGTCGCGAGTCAATTGAATGCTAAATTCCATTGAATAACAAATGTATACACTGTAGGCAATATCATATCATCATACTTCCCCGTCAAATTAACCTTGGGCTGAAGTTTTTGTTTTATAATTTAACGACCTCCTCATGCGTACGTACGCACCATCCCTGTCATGCAGGTATGTTTGCATCATGGTTCCGGAAACTTGCATGTTTGAAGCGTGAATCTTTTTGGTATGCACGTTATTTCAGAAAGACAATTTTTAACGCAATAACTTGCAAGTTAGAGTAAAATTTATTTTAAAAATTTACCATTTTTGGCGACAAGTGGAAGTTGAACGATATTGCCATACTGCATGTACATGTTTACCATTAGAATGCACATGTGGGCCCTTTTCTAACATGAAATCCCTAAACACAATGCATATCTTATAAGATTTGTATAGATAAGTAAATGATTGTATACAGTCCCTCAGAAGCATTTCTGTCTTAACAATATGATTGTCAGCTTTTTTCCAGTGTTAATTCATGGACACGGTTTTTGTTTTGCAATTTAAGTTCTTGCTTTGTGACAATGTTACTACTATTTCACTGGTTTTGGGGTGGTAATAATATAGTGGAAAATGTTAAAATACATTTGTTGGAAAAAAAACAGATTGTTATTATTTTTAATCTTAATTATCTTCTCTTTTTTTTTTAGGCATTTAGGAATTATATTGTTTTGACAAAACGACCCTGTATCTGCATTTTTTTCAAGACCACGGCCCTATTCTTACTTATACAATTGCTTATATGTATATATAATGGCCAACCTCCTTGCGTCGCCGGTAAAACTGCATTTGGCATTTGTAAAATTACTTATAAACATCCCAAAATCACACCAGACGGCATGTTTATCACCGAAACGACAGTGCTGTGAACGGATTAATATTTCGTACTCGTTTTTCGTGCCTCGAGGCAAAACTCAATCGTTCGCTTCTCATTGTACCATCATGTCACAATCAACTTGAGCAATAGTGTTAACCAGTTCACACACTTTGTTGTTCTATCTATACTACCTATATATTCATGCAAAAAGATAATAATAATAACATATGTCTGTGCAAGACTTTAAAAAAAAATCATACCTGATATCTTCTTCATGATCTTTTGTGGATACGTTATGAACAACTCCCAGAATCATTTCTAAAAAAGCCTACAAATAACAGAAAACAAAGTCATAGATATGGTTTCCATGGGTCGGTTTGGATTCTTTTATTGTGATTTTATATCGTCGTTAAGTGTCGTCGCACACGATCCCGATTGTGCCCGGTTAAATGCAGCTGCGGGATAAATCGCACACGAGTAGGATTTTCACTCCCGTCATATAATCATGCTATGAACACAATATAATCTATAGTATATAGCCACCTGGTGTGTCAGCCTGTCTAGCCAGTTACTATAGCTAGTCGTGGTGGTTTATATTAATATGTATTTCTAAATACTAATATTTATTAATAATAAATTAAATACCGGTAATTATAATAGTAATAATATATTGACGTCACAAGTAATATCAGTAAATTGGCGTAATACACATATCTTTCCACAGCTGCCGCCCTCTTGTTGTGATTATTGTATATTATTCTGCCCACAGGTCTACCAGCCCTTGTTCCTTGTCGATCGATCAGAATTCTTGATTTAATTTCGAATAGCGGTCGCCGCTTTTTTTGAATGAGGTTTTTAGTCATGTGACGATCGGTCATGTGACAAGCAAAACACGCGCATTGATGTCGTCACGAGCCGGATTCTCCTGATGAAATCAAACTCAGTTTGATCCGTCCGATTAAATCGGATCCGACAAAATCCGCTCCAGTGTTAGGCTCACACGGTCCCGATTGTCCCAGATTTATCCTGCAGCCGGATTAATCGGGGACAATCGGGATCGTGTGCGCCGACCGTAAATTTTACGAGTGGAGGAAAGACCACACAGATGGTTAATTTTACCTGGAAATCACTGTACGGATTGATTGGGCCCTGCCTGTACTATAGAATCCTAATACGGTGCACGTATACACACTGTAAAAACAAGTGTTTAGGTTTGTGACATATCATAAACACAATTCTGTTACAGTTTAATTTCGCGTGCAGACGTTTAAAACACAAACACATGTATTAAGGATAAAGCCAGCGTTTATGTTGCAAACCCATCCACATGTATAGGCAAATATGTTTATAGATTAAATGGCCGATGTGTTTAGAAAATAAACACAACCAATACACGCAATGTTTATATGTCACAAACGCGTAAATGTGTTTAGCTAATGTTTATGGGCTTGTTACAGTCTAATTACGCATGGACATGTTTATGGAAGGTATCAATTTATATTATAAACAGGTCAATGTATTTAGACGGACGTGTTTATAATCTGAATGGCAAACTCATATATGCAATGTTTATGTTACAAGTTCATCACTGTGTTTATAACTTAAATGGTAATTGTGTTTAACACATGGACGCAATGTTTATGTTACAATCGCATCAATTCGTTTAGATAAAAAAAACACACTGACATGTATTAGGGGTTGTTGCATTTTAATTACGCATGGAAATGTTTATGGAAAGTATATTTATTTGAACTTGCAATCCAATAACAGACATTATAGCAAAAATATAAATCATACAAATACATATATCATAACATACATGGAAAACGTGCGGCGGGAGTTAGTAAACATGTTGGGTTTCACTTCTTTTTTTGGGATGCCAGTATTCTAACACCTGCAAAAGTATGTTCTGCAGCCATGAAATTTTAGACACCCACAACCATATTTCACTAATTTCAGTTTAGGCGAAGACATAATAGAGAGATTCCGCTTGTAGCGTTTGTACGGAGTGTAGGGATTGTGAAGTGCATCCTTGGTAACTGCGTATTACGTAGATATTCGTGTGTGTCATGTGGCTGCATGAGGCTAGACGTGGACAATGTTACTTGTAAATGTGCAATTCATGTAGACGATGAAACATATATAATTGTTGGATTATTGACATAACACCGCTCTGTATGCCTGTATCCACAAATGTTGATTGTATAGTTACATGTGACTTTTAATCCAGAACGCTATATGAGTTGATATGAATATTATCTTGGTTTAGTTATTTTACCTGGCAATTAACCTACAAGCTTTTTGTCAATAAAACCAACAAACTCCCCAATTCTAAGCAAAATTGTCATGTCTCGAAACAGCGACACCGTTGACAAATTCAGGCTATAAAATATTAGTTAAGTTTTTTATTACAATTTGTTATAAGCAATATAACATAAATTCCACATAACAATTAGGCGTTGTAAATACATGTATTCCAAGAGTAAATATTTACCAACATATTCAACCATTTTTCATATATGGCAGATTTTGGTGCAGAAAAATAATACGACGCATTTGTAACCAGTTACTGGGTTACAAATGCGTCGTGGTTTTTTTTACAAGTCGACTCAACGTTTGCTCGTGTTAGTTCCGACAGTAACCGGGTTAAAAATGCGCCCAATTTTTTGTTTGGCATTTGGAGTTACATTAGGAGGTCGTTTAAAAAATCCGACGTGTTTTTTTAAACAAAGTTACCAGTGATTATCAGAAACTAACTCCAACCAGAAAAATTAAAATATTTCACCTATCCTTGTTTAAAAATGGTTACAAAGTTACATTTGCAAGTCGTTACAAAAATGCGACATGTTTTTTGTCACATAGTTACAAATGCTTCTCTGCGACTAACCGCAACTACAAAAATAAAAATATTTCACTCATCCCAGTTAAAAAAGGGTTACAAAGTTACATTTGGAAGTCGTTTAAAAAATGCGACGTGTTTTTGTCACAAAGTTACCAGTGATTATCAGAAACTAACTCCAACCAGAAAAATTTAAATATTTCACCTATCCTTGTTTAAAAATGGTTACAAAGTTACATTTGCAAGTCGTTACAAAAATGCGACATGTTTTTTGTCACATAGTTACAAATGCTTATCAGAGGATTACTCCAACTAGAAAAATGAAAATATTTCACCAATCCTTGTTTAAAAAGGGTTACAAAAGTCGTTTAAAAAATCCGACGTGTTTTTGTCACATAGTTGCCAATGCTTCTCTGCGAATAACCGCAACTAGAAAAATTTAAATATTTCACCCATCCCTGTTAAAAAATGGTTACAAATTTATATTTGCAAGTCGTTTCAAAAATCCAACGTGTTTTTTGTCACAAAGTTACCAATGCTTATCATAGAATAACTCCAACTAGAAAAATGAAAATATTATTTTATAAGGGAGATAACTTTGTTGAGAATGTGAATCGGCCATTTCCGAATTTCAGCGAAGCCATAGAGAATGCGCTGATAGTTTGACAAAATATTAAAGGTGCTCACAGAAACCATACAATTTAGAACTAGAATGCTTTATACTTATAAATTGATTTGTCTATTTGTTCGTTTGTCCGGCTTATATACATCAGATGTATTAATTAAACGGGCATTATAATAATTTAACTAACCAACTATTTATATACCCAAAATTGTTGAAACTGGTCGGTGAAAATTGAAACACGGAGATAAATTGGAGTGTTGTGGAGTAGATGCCGTTGACCGCAGACGACTTAAATGGGTACACATAAATTATATGATCAATAAAGAGCGTTTCTTATCAGCTCAGATGCAGACATATGTTGAACAAGAGCATCACTGGATGGACAATATATCTACATGGGACCAGCTAGTAAGAATAGCCACTATAGCTATCCAGGGCGGTAAGCCTATATAGCCAGTTACATTAGTCACTATTAGCTAGTCATAATGGTTATTCGGTAATATTGATCAAAGCAGCTAGCTATGGTGGGTAGTCGATATCTTGCCAGGTACATTAGTCACTGATGGGATCCTCTCCAGATTGGATGGTCAGATTTTGGCAGTGAGAGAAACTACTGAAAACAAACCTGTTCAAAATTGCGTACGGTCTCACATGAATAACGGTTTTAATGTATATATAGAACATATTTAATTGACCACCCATGTATATTATGAAGTGCATATGAACACAATATTGTGAATTAGGCGCTCTACAAATGCCAATAATAATAATATAGCTAGTCATGGTGGCTATTCACTATATATTGGCAATCATATTGATCAATATAGCTTGCTATGGTTGATAGTCTATGCAGAATCATGGAGTTAGAACAAAATGTTTAAAAATAGAATTATACCCCGTGTTTACAAGTAGAGAAAGTCGTACTCGCGCAAGTCAGTCACTTATATACAACAAGCGTGTAGAAGCACGTGACCTGTTCGTTAGAGTTACCCACAATCGCTAGAAGCGAATCTCTATTCACACTTCCTGGTCGCTTGTATATGGTGATAATTTATCTTTGCATATACCGTAGACTATACTATGCTGTACTATATATTAGCAGCAAGGTTCTCGCTTGTATCAACTATTCTCTCAGAAGTTACTGAATTATATTGAATGTGTTTAAAAGAATATCGATTTTTATTGAAACTGTAACAATATGTATTTCAAAAACTTCCATTGCTGTTTGGAGTTCAGTGGATTATCATAAAACTATAAACCAATTAACTGTGAATATAATTGTCGAAGGGCTTCATTCACTTGAATGCACTTAAATCCTACGCAGTGAGTACACGCACAAAATCACAACTGACCATCTATATATATATTTACGAATGTCTGTCTGTCTGTGTTCTATAGAAATTCACAGGTGACCATCTAGATAACAACAGAGGGATCTATTTGGGGTACGTTTTTTACGAGAAAGATAATGGTGCGGGTTACAATTTTCTAAAGTGACGCTGTTGTTGTCAGGGGCACAAAATGGGGAGGAGTAGAAAAAAATTGTCGCCGATTTCCACAAAACTTATACATAATCATCTCCATAATATGATGAATCTAATGGTGTGATTTTTAGATGTCAACAATGGCGCCATTTAAGTCAGGTGTGCACTGAACGGGAGAGGGGCACAATAATTGATAAACCTGTTTAGCGCCGATTTCCAAAAAATTGATACACATTCTTCTCCATGAAACTAGGAATCTAATCGTGTGATTTCAAGATGGCAAAAGTGGCGACATTTGAGTCAGGGTGCTCGGAAGGGAGATGGCACCAAATTTGATCAAACTTTTTAACGCCGATTTCCACCAAATTGATACCCATTCTTTTCCGTGATACGAGAAATCTAATTGTGCGATTTAAATATGGCAAAATTGGTGCCATTTGAGTCAGGGGTGCACGGAAGGGGAGAGGGTCAAGAAAATTTATAAACTCTTTAAGGCCGATTTCCACCAACTTGATATACATTCTTCTCCATGTTTCGAGAAATCTAATCGTGCATTGTAAAGGGTGCACGGAAGGGGAGAGGGGCAACAACAATCTATCAAACTTTTAGCGCCGAATTCCACCAAATTGATACATTCTTCTCCATGATACGAGAAAATACTCGTGTGATGTGGAGACGCCAAGTTGGTGCCGTTTGGATGAAAGATGGAGGGGGCACTTAATTTGATAAAAATGTATTTGGTCGCCGATTATAACCAAACTTATACATTATCATCTTCATGACATCAGGAGCGTAACGATGTGTCTTAAAGCTGTCATAAGTCGTGTGTGATTTAAATATGTCAAAAATGGCATTTAAGGTGTGATTTAGAGATGGCAAAAGTGGTACCATTTGAGTCAGGGGTGCAATGAAGGGGAGAGGGACGCCAAAATTGATAAAACTGTTTTCAGCGCCGATTTCCATCAGATGGATACAAATTTTTCTCCACCAAACTTATACATAATCATCTCTATGATATCAGGAGTCTAATCGTCTGGTTAAAATACGCCAAATTGGCGACGTTTGTTTAAGAGATGGGAGCACTATATCTGATACGAATTTGTTTGTCACCAATTTCCACCAATTTGTTATATATTCATCTTCATAGTGAGTAGAGATGTCATAGTGGCGCCACTTGAGTCAAGGATAGGGCGGGGAGGGACAACATCTATAGAAATATTAGTGCAAATAGTTTCACCAAATTCTTACTTATTATTCTCCAATGATACGAGGAATCAAATTGTGTGGACCCGTTGAAGACGCCAAGGTTGGTACCTACATTTGCGAATGTCGGGTCTGTCTGTGTCACATTATACCCTCACGTTGGTCATCTATATGGCACCAGAGGGACTAACAGGTGCAACTTATTACGAGCAAGATAATGGTGAGGGTGAAATTTTTCTAAAGATATGCTGTTTGTGTTAGGTGCAAAAAATGGGGATTTCCCCAAACTGATACAATATACTCTCCATGATATGGTGTTGTTCTGGTCAGGAGTGCACAGAGGGCAACCAACATATATTAAACGCCCATTTCCTCCAAATGGATACATATTCTTCCCATGATATTCGGAATTTAATCGTGTGATTTAAATGGGGGTCGCTTGGGTAAGAGATGGGGAAGCACTAAATTTGATAAGAATTTGTTTAGTTACTGATTAACACCACACATATATATAAGTAATCATCTCCGTGATATCAGGAATCTAATGGATGTGGTTTAGATATGGGAAAGGGGCACCATTCGAGTCATTATTGTGGAAGGGATGAGCACCAAAGCTGATACAAATATGATTGGCACCAATTTCCATCAAGAAGGGACGCACAACGTGTAACATTGATGAGAATGTTTTAGTCGCCAATACCAACAATAGTTTTATAAAGTCATCCCCATATAATTCGTTCTGTAAGGAGTTTTTGGCGTTCAAATTTCACAGCGTCGACATGTGGTGCTCTTCTCAACTGGTATTTGTATGGGTCGGTAATCTGGGCATTCATACAGTGAGTTCGCAAACAGATACATAGAAGAAACATTATAAGTATACTTATCATTATATTTAAGAGATACATATATTCTTTCCAAATGAGGGACCTTGAATCGTTAGAGAATGGCATGTTAGACTGGGTAATGTATTATAACACAGTTGAGTCTGTCACATTCAAGATATTTTGCGCAAAATAGATACAATTTGTCAAGAGAGAGATGGGAATGCGTTGAAGGCCCATTCGCAATAGTGGTGACAGTGTGCAGTCAAATATAGTTTCTTCTGAGATACAATAAAACAGTCAGTAGCGCTTTTCAATACTGGAAGCTGACAAGGGTATATCACCCGATACAGATAAATTCGTTCAGTTTTAGAACAGACTCATAGCCTAACATAAACAACTTAAAACCTCGCTCTGTGTGGGTTAAATGTAGCAACTTTTATATTAAACTGAGAATAATTGGCCACTACAACGCCATGGACAGATGAGCAACAGGGCATTTCTTTAACCCTTTACCCAACAGAACGGCCCTGTGCCAATGCATTCTCTTATATATGCGAGTCGACCATAGGTCGTCTCGCATATATAAGAGAATGCATTGGCTTAACACATATTAAAAATGATAAAATTGTCAAAGAATGTAGAAAAATATTATAAAAATTGTTAAAAAATGTAAGAAAAAATTATAAAATTGTTAAAGAATGTAAGATTTTTTTTAGGCCAATGCATTCTCTTATATATGCGAGGCGACCTATGGTCGACTCGCATATATAAGAGAATGCATTGGCACAGGGCATAACTGGGCATAACTGTAACAATCACAATGTGGTCAATGAACCGGTTCCAATGATATCCATATGTGTATGGTGTTATTGAGGCAGGCCGAAGATATTTTAGGCTGTTGAAGCTTTATTTGGGCGTTTTTGGCCGTTTTGTTGGGTAAAGGGTTAAAACATATATTTGCGCAAGACTATTCTCTATTCCCACCACATGCATGTCCACACTATGCAGCAGTGAGTATCACCTCAATTTAACCTGAGCAACGCCGGGTAACCCTGTTAGTTAAACCTATAATTACGTGAGCTGCGCTGGTGCAGCATTAAATAACCTATGCTAGTGCATTCTCTTATATATGCGAGTCTCCAATAAGGAGCTTCGCATATATAGAAGAATGCGCTGGCTTACAAGGTCAATGTAAATATTGGCAGGTACATGTATTCTCTTATATATGCAAGGCTCCCTATGGGAGACTCGCATATATAAGATAATGCATTGGCACAGGGTTTTCGCAAAATTTCAGGAAGCTCCAGTCATGGAAATGTTAATCCGTCATATATCAGTTTAGACTATATGTAAGGGGTCACCTGACCAGGTAATTACCATGGGATATCCGCCTTTGACCTCATATGACTTAAAGGGGACTCATAAATTATATTAACATAGATGAAAACATTAATATTTAGCAATAAAGGGCAGAGCGGCTGTCAACATAATAGATAGAGATAACAATATCAAGAGAGTGTCTTGCAAATATGTGATGTTTACCTCAGGTAATTAATAATTAATTGCAATGACTTGAGTGGGCACTAATGATTAACTCATTCTTTACCCGCGCAACGCCGGGTACCACAGCTATAGTACTATCTATATCTTATTAAATGTAATGTTCAACTTACATCGTTATTATCATCATAATCATCACCATCATCACCATCATCACCACCACCATCATCATCAGCAGCACCATCATCATCAAATTCAACAGAATGCTTCATAAGCTCATCAATAAGCAGTTGGAAAAACGGTTCATCGTTGCATATCGCTGTCGCGATTTCATCGCTATTATCAGCATAGTTATTTATTGCTCCAATACCAGCATAGGTGGGCTCCTGCCAGTCATCGTCAGAATCTATCCAGCCTTTGTCGTGACTATGTACAATAATCCTGAACATTGCACGAATACAACCAGTACTAATAAGAAGATGCGAAGCCTCCAATCGGTATGAATTCAATTCACCAAGACCGGCAGCATCCAAGGCAATGGGTGAGTTGTAGACAAACTCCAAATTGTTAAAAATTTCGTCAGAAATAGACTCCCCGGGAACTAACTCATAAGACATTTTCACAAGACAATAACATGCTCCCTCTAATCCAATCAACGCCTCCCTTCTTTTCTCAGCATAGTCTTCCTCATCCATCTTCTCAACTTTTTCAGACTTTGACTTATTCTCAATTTAATTGATCTTTTCAAAATCCTGTCGTTTCTCTGTATTGTTCGCAGCTGACATCAGCTTCTGGTATTTTTGGGAATTGGAATCACTTGTTTCTTCGGTGTGCTCCGTTGATAGTATTTTTGGTTGTTTGGTTGTTATATCCTTTATTGGAGAATTCTTGATTACCTAAAATCGGACAAAACAATGTTTATTTAAAGGGGTGTTTCACGATTACCAGACCAGTATAAGCAATTATGGCAAACTCGTATTTCATCGATGAGTAAATGTAGAATATATTGTATTATAAAGACACAATTTGGCGCAGAAAAATACCGATCTGTTTTGAACGCCTCAAATGTAACGATTCTGGCAAAAATCCGATGTAGGAGCCACCACTTGCCCATTGAATTCGGTTCATGGAACGACACGGCAACTGATGCGAGAATTTGTACTCAGTGCGACGAAGGGTTAATCGGGGACGAATTTCATTATATAATGGAATGCCCAGAAATGAATTCCATGCGGAGGAGATTTCTACCAACCCAACTAACTGTACAGTCAATACCCATAATTTTTAAAAATTGATGAACCCCTCTGATGTAGTAATTATAAATAAACTGTGTGGGTATCTCAGATACATACTTAAAGTTGGATCACCGCATAATAAGCCCGGCTATATCCATTAATTGTATTATTATTCTCACATGAACCCAGATTTTATTTACGTACATGTATATATATATATTATTATGTGTGTATGTATATGCTAAATCTGTTTACACCAATGACATGTGTATATTGTATTTTGTTTTTTACATGAACGGTTCTCATGCCATAATATGGTTAGAACATTAAAGCATTGAATTGAAATTGAGACGCCGTTAATTTCAGCTGAAACTAAGATAAGGCGTTTCAATTTGATCTTATATGTCCATACAATAACAATGATCTCTAGTGACAAGAATTTAATGATAGAACAGTCCTCTTTCATTTATCAGGGACGTAGCCACGGTGCGAGTGGGTTTCAGACAGGAACATAATATTACTAATAGAATAGTAAGTTATTATGTTGAGATGCCTAATTTGTATTTAAATTTCAACCCAACAAATGGTAGTAAATTGCATTATGTTTAAACTCGTTTCACTCGAACAAACATAAATGATTTATAGAATAACAACTACGAATTGTATAACGAAGTTTTAATCTGGAAATTCAGGATAACGTTGGCTTCACATGAACTGTGCACATCATATATAATGTTATCATTAAATAATCATAAAAGACCTATACTATTATGGCATACTATAAACATGTATCAGGCAATGAAACGAACTTTTGCAGCCTATATTCTCGTATGTATTGATGATCAACTTTATCAAAAGCCAATATATAATTGAATGATCTACGTTACTACATGCGGGTGGGAGGGTGGGCCCAACCGTGCACATAAGAAGCTAAATCAGAATGAGCGCTAAAATCTTGTTAACGTTCAAGCCACCTAGTACAAACGCTATCGCATGCCAAATGGGGTGGGATGCTGAAAAATCGCAAGCCAATTTGCGCGCGATTTAGTTTGCCGTGTCCCGCGTGACTCAGCATCGCATGCGAATATCTTATACTATGTTTCGATTGTAAAATTCAAAGAAATGTAACTCTAATATACCCGTTATTTAGTAAAAAATCATACCAAAAGAATGACACCACAAAGAGACACGTTTCAAAAACACTATAGGAAAAATCACTTTTAGGGTGGGTGGGCTTGGGGGAGGCGGACGTCACTGTCTAACCTGTTGCATGATGTGTTTGTAACATTTATGAGTCGACATCGAAATCAACATTGAATTGAGTACCCGTGAGAAATGATTGTAAAGGATGCCAATCAAACTCGACTAAAAAAAAGTGGCATATTTCATGCAACCTCGAGCTGGGATATTCACCCACACTGTTCAATACAGTATTTACTGAGGATTTATTACCTAAGAAGAATATTAGCTGAACTTTTTTTTTTATGTTGTAAACTTCCCTGTCGCCATGCACGCAGGGTACTTAGAGGAGCGGTATCGACCAGAAATTGTCTAAACTGTCTAACCTGTTGGGAAACACAAAATTCAACGCAAGCAAGCAACGTCACCCCTTTTTCAAATTGATATCGAGGCAGTCAGGTCGCGCCAGCGACCGCTGCCGCGGGGGCCTGATGGCTCATAAAAACAACTCTATATATAAGCGCCCGCGGCTACCACTTTATAGCATCAAGGGTAGACTGAGCAAATCGAGACGGGATGCTGGTCCCGCCAAACTCTCCAGACGGCATCGACATATCAAAACGCATGCGATTCTCGCCTATCGTATCTGTATTTGGACGGGATTGTGTGCGGATGCGCTGTTCAAGCACACTTTAGAACATTCGAGAAACTTGTGCTGAATCGAGTCAATTATCAAGCAATGCTTATCATGCGTGAACTACTATCACCAATCATCCAGATACGCCCCCCATCAATTTAACCCCCGTCGAACTGATCTTTTCCATTAACACTCTGCTCTCCAAATAATTCTTCGTTGAACTTCAATTAAGTTATTGAATTGCAGTATCTGCTGAAGATATCTCTCTTTCTTGTAGCATATAGAATGGGTCGCCAAGTATTAGATCATGTCTAGAATCTCTACTCTGGCTATGGTAGATATCATATTCATCTCGTTCATTACGTTCAAGATCTGGAACTGTTTAATACTCTGACGGGGAACTTTATAGCAGTGAACAAACAACGCAGTGACTACATTTCCTTATTAATAATTGTTCCTTAATAATATATTTCACAATAGGGGTAATAATATATTTCACAATAGGAGTAGCCACAACTCCAGATTGCATGATGTGTTTGTAACATTTATGAGTCGACATCGAAATCAACATTGAATTGAGTACCCGTGAGAAATGATTGTAAAGGATGCCAATCAAACTCGACTAAAAAAAAGTGGCATATTTCATGCAACCTCGAGCTGGGATATTCACCCACACTGTTCAATACAGTATTTACTGAGGATTTATTACCTAAGAAGAATATTAGCTGAACTTTTTTTTTTATGTTGTAAACTTCCCTGTCGCCATGCACGCAGGGTACTTAGAGGAGCGGTATCGACCAGAAATTGTTTCTTTTTTTTTTACACACTGAAATATTAGATTCCATACGGGTGGGGGCGGTAATAACAAATTTGCAGGAAGGTATGCCGGGGTGGGTGGGTGTCCCGAGGGGGAAAAAACTCATTTTTTACAACCTCATGCAAATTGTTTACTAAAGACCTTTGGTGCCCTTATTTGACATTTGTAACAGTTTAAAACCTATTATAAGAATTTATAACAGCAGAAACACCATATTTATGTTACTGGGACCTCATATGGGCCTTAGTGCAGATGACATTAAGCTATGGAATGTTGCATATTCCTTCCTGACACCCTTCGAAAAGAAGCTTCGAGAAATGTAAAACTGAAATAAATAAACTTGTCTTGATGTAACTAAAGCCTAAATCATTGTGTGCACGAAAAGCGAGCAACTGTCTCAAACAGTAATGTGACTATCGATGGGTAGAAAATATCTGTCATCAGTGCATCAAGCCAATCTGTGAACTATTTGCATGTCTATCAACTCAGATGATCTCTCACAAGACCTAAAGTATCCAACACTGGTATAGTGCTATGACTGCTTGTCATCTATATATATAAATGAGTAGGGTCTGTCCAGATATTTCTCTCAGACCCCTGGATCGAGTTCAAACAAATTTGGTGTGGTGACTCGGGGTACCCTGGCGGATTTTATAATGGTGTTAGTTTTTCAAAATTTTGAATTAAAAAAAAAAATTGGTTTTGTTAAATTGAGCAAGGAATTCAATCTAAAAAAATAAAATAAAACAATATATATAAATCAAAATGTTTCAATGATCAAAATGTGCTTGAAGCGCAAAGGGGCCGCCGCTAAATAAAGGCTCTGTCTAAGATCAAAATGGGGACCACAGGTATCTCCGACGCTGAATGTAGCTCCATATGGGAGCCTGTTTCAGCTAGTTTAGTTTGCTCCAGTAGACTAACATAAGTGGTATGGAATATGTTAGATAATGGGCAGGTTGACAGACTAATCAGGAAATAGTTAGAAATTATGAAATTGTGTGTATCATGCACAATGACCTAGGTTTACAGATGATCAGCAATTTATAAAACATTTTTTTTTTCAATTAAAACAGCTTCTGAAACAGGTTATTTGAACTAAATGAGATCATTCCCAGTCATTTGATTGATATCATAGAGTTTGATGCCGTTTAGACCAAATTTAGTGAAATTTAGGGGTGGGTGTAAACAAAATTGGGAGTAAACAATTTATTTTTTTGCAGGTTTGGGGGTGGTGAGTCCCCGAAAATACCAGATGCAAACAAACGGCATACCTTCCTGCAAATTTTGTACTACTCCCCCCCCTGTACCATATAAAAGTAGAAGATCTCAGCGTCATGTTCCACAATTCTGTAAAATTTGAAAGTGGTGTCGTATCTATGGTAACGGCGAGTAAACAATGCAGACACATTTTGAGGATAAACGCTTTAAAACAAATGTAATTCTATTCCAGACTGAAACCGATGGTGAAGATGCTGTTTTTTGTTTTTAACGATTTGACTCAAAGTATAATTGAGAAAATATATTGTGTTCCGTGGATCAATGTAAATGACTAAAATCATTGTTGACATGGTGTAACAGACTGGAGAACAGTTCTATCATTAGATCATTGTCAACAGAGACCGTTCTCGCATGGACAAATAGATTCAACAGAAACGCCTTATCGCGCACCCAAAATGATAGAGACGCTGCGGAAACTTGGAAAACAAAAACGTCACAAACATGGCGGTATCGAGAATACACTTATTTCCGACAACATACGAACGCTGCCAGGATCACTCGGATGACCGGCTGATTAGAAAAATATAACCGGAACAGATGAAACGATATCAAATTTGCGCAAAAATATAACAAACAAAGCGCCTTTTTAGCGCTATATCGTCGAATTCGCTCTGGAATAGTTTACATATGTGTGTTTGAAACCCCCTCCTCCCGAACTACTTATACACAAATATATGCTATGCCGTTGGAGAATAATAACTATATTTAATGACATAGTGTGAACTTTGTGTTTTTATAATTAAAGTCCATAAAACATCTCCGCATTTTCTGTCAATGTTTTGGACAAAAATGCCATAGGGCAATATAGGTTGGAAATGTACTACATTGAGAAACCTTGAGGTGCCAGTTAAAACAAATTCAACACAAAAGGTGGGGGAGTATGGGAAATGAATTTCACGGACTTGGACATTTCGGTAAATTTTTGCTTACTAAGAGTTGATTGGTTTTCTGATTTTGCTGTATATTCTATATAGTAACAAGACATTCGGTTGGATAGGGATTAATTTGCCAGAGTTAGGAACTTTAGACTGGTTCAAGCAGGTGTAGATGGAAAATCTAACACCCCATGCACCCTGGTTGAATATTAATCAGGCTAAAACAATGTATATATCGTTGTATTTTCATATGGTGAAAATCTGCCATTTCCATTTAGGGGTTATATAACGATAGTTGTATGCTACAAAGCAGCAATCATGGCTGGAGTGTGTGTGGGGTCACATTAGAATTTGACTGCACCTCTTCGTCCAGACTCAATTTTGAAGTTCAGGAAATGCTGCAACCTCTGGAATGGAATTTTTTCTTTAAATTTTTCCTCAGGTTTTCCAACTTAAATGTGGAAAATGTTCATCAAAGTTGGGACCTAGAAAACCCACAAACCACCTGTCACCACGTCCCTGACAGCAATGGAAACTATACTGGGAAGTTCATGCTGAGAAATAGATCATATTAGATTATCCACCTGATTTAATTTCCAGTCTAAGTTTGGAGTGAAATGTACTGTCTTCATCAAGACATCATGCCAATTTATCAGTTAAAATTAATGCACAATAGGAGCCTGTAACACGTACACACATTTGCCCCCTCCTGCACTGTCCTTGTGTGTCGTCCTTATATTCAATTATTTATTTAACTCAACGCGTCAAGGATGGCACACTAGAGCGTGGTGTAATGCAATGAACAGTTCATTTCTGTGCAAAAAATAGAAAGTGGTGTGCGGGGACAATCACACACAATTTAAGAAAACAGTTGATTGAGAACAGCCCATGGTTGTGTAAATTTCGCTAACCTGCTAGTATTGTATATAGCCACTGACATTACCAGATTTTATTGGAATTTTCTTTCACAAACTTGACATCAAAATCGGCAAAGAAATAACTTTTCGGGTTTAGACGATTGTTTCATGTAAAATGGAACTATCTTTGGTATCAAATCTGGTTATTGTTTTGATATATCTTAAATGCGTGACACTGATGTGTTTTAAGCAAAATTACCCAAGATAGCTTGCAGAATGGCAACCAAATTTGGTATAAAAAAAAGTTTATTTTTCACATATATCCCGAACATTATTCTCTGCTGTTCCGAAAAGGTAGCAAATTGTGACAAATACTTGGTTATTAAATATGTAACATAATTCACTGACAACTAAATGTTCTATTCTGGTTGTTTCAGTACCGTATGCGGCATGACACATTCATGCTAAAGGTGCAGTATGGAATGTTACCGAAAACTTCTTTTGGGATTCTGGCCATGTTTTGAACGGAAATGGGCAGAAATTTGAAACTGAACTGAGATGGGCCATATTATGTGGCTACTCTGCCCAATAACACCAAACTTCTGGTCCATTGGCATCAAAATTTATTGACTTATATCAGGAAAACAGTTTCCTCCATTGTGCAGATAACACACCATATAATGCTAGGGAACGCTCTATCGATTAACATATCCATGAGTTATTGTGGAAAGTGATAGTCACCCAAAGGTACACCTGCAGAACCCACACATGAACATGCAATCACTCCATATATGAGTCATTATCAATTTTGGCCCACATTCTTGTCCTTTGACACTAGCGTCTTCCAGACAAGATATATGCTGACAAATTATGATTGTATATATGGCCCGCAATGAGTTCTATTAACTATTCACCGAATAACTGTCGTGTAGCGATACATTAACTCCCTACCCGTCACCCTTATAGCTGAATTTCCACTAAAACACATGTCCCAATTTCAAAATATCGAGTTCTCTCATCCGTCTATAGACATTCTCCAAAATAATTATGAAAACATTCAAGTGTAATTGAATAATGGTTATTAGTCTTAATGATAATAAACCGTAGGCCACCAATATCCAAGATTTCCACATATTTGTGTTCGTCAACTCAATGTCTCTCCTGTAACGAAGTAGCATAAGAGCAAAATAATAATCCCTCCATGTCAATAGTAAATTACGTCACTTGCCTTATAAAAGTGAGAACAAATGGTATGTTCAAAAACAGATTTGGAATTTTAAGAAACAGTCGCGAAAAAATACGTCTCAAAAACGTCTGAAATGTAACCTGGATTTAATCGATATAACCAGGGACCTCAGTATCTCTAATTCATTTATGAAGAGATGTTTCTGAGTCAGTTTGATTGGCACATTATCTCCCCGCTGAAGGGAGAAATCATTGAGATATTTTGTTTTTGATAGCCAGTACATATCACATGTAACGGTCTCCTCCTGTTACGAAGAAAACCATTACAGGAATGACCAGATTTGTTACTGGAAATAAAACACTGAGATCAGACTATACTTGAAATATAGGCGCCTAAATTTTAAGTGGAATTACGTGTAAACAGCTGGGTGTCTTATTAATTTTGATTTTAGTGAAGAAGTTATATTTCTATGAGACACCATTTGCATGTGAAATCTTGTTACGGGAAATACTTGAGTTACCTAAAAAGCGTTAGATTTGAACAAAATCGGCATTTAGTCCCTTTGTCGACATCGTGCTCTTATCATAATATGTTCGAACATATATGCTAATATGCCATACATCTTCTATATGTGAGACGTATAAAGTAACACGATAGACAGCAGTGTGTTACATGGATTATACTATTGTAAGTAATAGATATTTCATATTTAGAATGGCAGTTTAAAATGATTTGGAAATATCGAAGTTAACATGATAATGATATATTTCATTGCACAAATAAACGTTACACGAAATACTACGATTAGTTGTCACTACTGTAGTATTATAGTGTAAGGCGGAAAAAACTTCCGCCTTTATACTAATACTAAATTGGTGGCAATGTATATATTTGGGATTTTGGGTGTATTATTGTGGACAAGCATAGATGAGTTAGTTATAATTAGTTCCTGTTTAATACATGATTAGATCGCGTGTTCGTTACATTAAGTACACAATGTGCTACAAGACCAGAGTAATGTTAGAAGGTTTATTTGTTGCAGTAATACATATTTGCTCCCAAAATAGCACTAATTGTTTGATAAAAGTGTCGAATTATATGTGGCACAATATTTTATTGTTGGGAATTCTAATGTGAACCATAGGTACATGCACATATTCCTGAATAGTTGTTACAGGGTGTAGAACTCACGAATTTGCAATCGCAAGTGTTTGGAAGTAGCATCTGTCATGCATGTTGATGTGTGGGCAGAACGTGTAAAGTGAAACTCCAGTAGAGAGTGGGCATATAGGTCATATATATGTCGTAGGAAGAAAAGGAGAGGAAGTTGTATATGTGGGCGAGACGACAGGAACTAGAGATTGTGCAAGTGGGTGAGACAATAAACTATTGTGAAGGAAAGTGGTATGAAGACGGAAATGGAGAGTATTGACGAGACATGTCCAGAGACTGCAGTAAATAGTCAGTAATCTAGTAGGACAGTCGTCGGGGAAGTGATATGCAGATGGATTGTCATGTAAATCGAGAGTGCGGAGAGCTATATACATGTCCCCAGACTGCAGTAGAGGGTTAGCAGGCTTGTAAAACGGGTGGTTAAAATAGTTGTCATTGGTGATGAATGTGTGACACGCACAGGGGTAGACATATACATGTCTAGGTATTTTTCCCACCACGGACAAGCCCTCCCGACACGGGACAAGATTACAGCATGATTGACCTAGATTGAGATCTAACTCATGACGGGCGTAATACACGACGTCTGATTTACTGCAAATACAAAGAGGTACGATTTACTGGAAGTACGTAATGTGGATTGCGGCATAACGATGCCTCAAAAACGGAATCGTAAGACGATCGATAAATCAACTCAAAAGTATTGTTCCCGGGCAATACAAAATATATTATGACTTCCAATAAATCTCTCCTCATAATCCACAACCTGGGGCATAACTGGGAAGTGAAGACATAATTTTAGATGGCCTCACAAGGGTTGAATTGATGCCGAATCGAGTGATTCCTAGTGACAAAAATAACGATGTCGGAAAGAATAAAACATCTCGAACCCGATGGTCCTATACTAGAATACGATTTATCAAGGGAAAATGGACAGACTTCACGCTTTAACTGTATTAGGCAATTATCTAAGAGGGATAAACGCATTTATTAACAATTTCGCCAGCCTTGGGAAGATTCGTAGAAGCGAGTTCTATGCAATGGAAATGCATGCATATTTCCGATGAAATATAAAAGAATGCGACTTCGCTGTTTTCGGTCGGGAATTACAAGGAGAACATGCTCTATGTAATTATATCAAGACTCGGGGGAATTGCTGCAGAAATTATCATTGTTGTGAGATAGAAGTAGAGCATGAAGAGGTGGAAGACAAATATTTAAATCGAAGGGAAGCAGTAGGTTGAGGGTTTGGACGAGACGTAGTATGAAACTGCCGTAGAGAGCAGACATGGGGGTACGACATGTATCATTGAGAGCGAAGAGGAGAGGACGACGTAGGATGTTTGCAAAGGTGAGTATTGACTAATGTGTCATGTCTAGTTGAATGTATTAAAGGTACTCAATCCGATAAAACTCCTCTCAATTACTATTTCAATGGCTTCGGGGGTCAAAAATATTTGATTCGAGTCGAGGAAGTCACCCATCAAAGCTCAGATTTGTTAGATATCGATTTTAGAAATCTATTATTTTTCATTATCGGGAATTCTTTCTGGCCCATGCCAGAAGACAGTCAAAATTTCGTTATTATTACCACTTGATTATAGAGTTATCCATCCTTGTCTGTTTGAATAGAGTTTTGGCGTAAAATCTCGAGCAGGTTACCAAATTGACGGCAGTTATTAGTACTCATCTCGAGCAATTAACAATTTTCAAAAATCAATATCTAATAACTCTGAGCTTTGTTTGATGGGTTCCTCGACTCGAATCAAATATTTTTTACCCCCAAAGCCAAAGAAATAGTAATATAGGACCCTCTGATCGGATTGTTGTTGTTGGAATCTGTTGAGATGGGGACCCTCTTTACGGATTGAGTACCTTTAATACATATGTCATTATTGAAGACCAATGTAACCCAACTATGTCTTCAATATAGGGACGTGTCAACAGTTGGGGGGGTCAACTTTGGTAAAAAGTTGGAAGTTTCATGAGCCTGCATGACAGAATATTGGTTCGAAATATTGCACCACATATAGGTTGAAATTGTTCTCATTGTTGGATTTGCGAACCAGTTTTTGTTTTGTTGCTTTGTCGGTCAAAAATTCAGTTGCAAATTTTCCAATCTTAGGAGGTGGAGTCGGGTTGAAAATATCCAACAGATAGAGAGCTTAAGGTATCGGTTGGGAAGTACCAGTCCAAGGGGGTGGAATTCTGGCGAACTTGATGCAGTTAGCAATTTTCAGGGTGGACACCCCCGACGGGGGCCATCTAGCCACGAATAATGTTTTGGGTGACATTAGTTGTTCATAAACTGCATAATGCAAACAGATTAGAAGATTGCACATTTCTTTGCATGGCCAAATCGATGTGCAGATAATTCACGGTGCAGTCGGGGGGGGGGCGTAAAAAAGTTGCGAGACGTGGGGGTGTTTTTTTTACATTGCCATTTATTTTACACCCACCCACCCTTTCTTGCATTATTCTTTCATAAAATTTTAGACACCCACCCCAAAACCCCAAAGCTTCATGTTGGTCCCCTCTGTAAAAACGACCAACCGCTCTATATTGGTCCCTTCTTTGAAAGACCAAATTAAATGTTACTTCCTCTTTACAAACATGTGCAAAACAAATATTTTCTTGGCTGATAATCATGCGATAATCAGCAGTAATCAGCGATAATCTCAACTAAATTGAAACTCTAAGCAATCAACAAAGGTAGAATATGATGTGATTATATTGATAAATTTATAACCCAGCCTATTCATCTGTGCGAGTAGATGAAAAATATGCTGAATTCCCTGGAATGACAACAAAAAATAACTAGGGCCAGTGTTAGGGCCTATAATAGAATAAAAGATTACACAAAATTAAATTGATCTTTTTTTTTCAGACATCAACCAGCATCAACTAGTAGGCCTAGAGCATATAGTAATACCAAAAAGGAAAATGTGCATATGAATTAGCTTTTATGTATGCCTGCATGACCACCGACCCGACCTCGCATTACGACTTAGGACTAGGACTAAAATAATGTTTACCCCTTTGAGTTTGAACGCGGATGGTCAATTAAGACTCAATTTAGTGCCAAATCCATATACACGGATGTGCACTTTAGTGACATGTGACCGTGGAGATGAGGTCACAGTAAGCGTAACGCCATTGTGTTGGTGTAGGGAAGATAACTCCAATTTGGTCTTCTGTTTACAGTATACCGGCTGTACTCTTGATTTACTATTATATGTCTACCTGTGTCTACTATATATTATTAACTATACATTAGTATGATACATTGAGAATACCGGCGGTTATTTTAACGAGTGGGAGCCCCGCGCCATGCAGGGTGCTACTAATGATCTGGGCCCGTAGTGTTCGAAGGGTTAAAAATAAAATGAGTTTCCCTGCGTTGAGGGTCACATGGCTATAATTGTATCACATATGCTGATATGCAATCAATTTTAGTGTACAAACACTGATACAAATACTTATTTCATACATTACACTCATGCATCAACTAACTGTATGAATAAAGAGTATAAGAATTATTGTAATTAATATTCTGTCATGAGTTGTCAGCTGATATTGTCAGACTGCATTAAGTTCACCCTACCCTAGAGCTATCTGAAGTATTTTTTTATTGAACTACACCATGAACTAGACAATTTTCATTATAAAAACTGCCAAGCAAGCTGAAACAGACACAATAAAAAAAAATTGCACGGAAAAAAAATCAATGAAAATTTTGGGACCCACCCCCACAATTTTCACTATTTTTCAATTTTATATCAACTTATTGGGGTAATTATAACAACTTTGAATGTATTAGTGCTTCTCATATTGCAACAAGCCACAACATATAAACAAATATGTTTAAAACAGTTGAAAATATGTCAATGAAAAAAAAATGCAAAAAAAGTGGTCAAAAACTGTTTCCGGCCTCAGGTACCCACCCACCCTCCCCCCCCCCCCCCACCTACCTCACGTCTCGTAAAAAAAATTCCCCCCCCTGGTGCAGTACGTCATAACGAAATTATATATGCCAATATGGAATGAATTACTGAGTAAAGTTGGAATTTAAGAAATTATGTTGGCCGAATTTATTTCTCAGTTCCCCCGTATATATTTCAAGGTTTCATATAATTATACTGCTTACTAAAGTTGGAAATGTCAGCGATAATTATAAAGATATTGTATAGGCCATGTGTGCAAACGTTTGGAAAATATCCATAGTTGTGGTTAGTTTAGTGTTTTCGAATTACCATTTGTTCGCATTCTGTTCTTTCTTTATTAGCCTGTTTTGTATCAGAATGTAGGACACGATGGGTGATCCTACTCCTAGTATATCTCTTTGTGAGAGTCGGGTGCCCTTTGTGTGGTTTCGGTTACACGCAAGCACGTAAATCACATATCCTCCACATAGCGCTCACAGCTGGTTGAAAATCATCTTCTCAGTTACAGGTAAAATGTTATATTTCGGACAAAAATCTTAACTTAATCTTAATGACTGATCGTGTACGTAGTCATGCATATGGGCCAGGTGATTTTTATTGACCAGATAAAGTACTGTTTAGCTACATACACGTATGTCGTGTAACCTAACCTCAAATTAGTTCTCGCGCTGAAGAAACGCTCCCCGTAACGTAATTGAGTTGAGATGTTCTGTTGGTTACATGCATGATGCATTAAATAGCAGCATCCATTTTGTTGCTCTGGTGACTGAGCGCGTGTGATCTGAATAGCCCAGTTGGCTCACGATTATAACTCATGTATACATATCTAATATACATTATCCACTTTGTGTATCAGGACTGATGGTGTGTGTGTGAGGGTGCGTGCGTGCGTGCGCGCGCGTGTGCGTGTGCGTGGAGTTACGACAGAGGGAAGCGGAGCGCATTATATATAGTCTCCACATTCTATATGAATTCTTCATTTCAGCCATATATTTTCCTTCTTTTTCGTTGGAATAATACATGTTAAATATCCCATTTTCCTCGTGTTTGTGTCGAATAAGACAATTGTGAATAAAGTCATTCGTGTAACAATAAAAGCCCACATATCATTTATGTGACAAAAAAAGAGTTACTTGGCAGAAACTCTTTAACAAGTGAGCTCCCGAATATATATTAAACTACACTTCCTTCTTCGAAATGGAACTGGAAGAGTCAAAATACATAGGTTACGTAAATTATGTAACACATATGTCTTTACTGTAACATATGACATTTGAAATCCCACAGTAATGTATGAAATAACCATATACATGTTGCATTATACACGACAGACTACGGAATTTTATTAGTGTTGCGTTATACTCAAAATGCGACGTATTGGTCGTTTAGTGTGATATTGTAACATGTCTGTAATGTAACATGGATGTCCTCCCTGTAACACGGGGAATAATACAATTTTAAAATGCTAAGTCACATGATTCCAAAGGAGTTTTTTTTTAATGGCCAGTGGTTTGGGCCTATCGTGTTCAGATCATTAAGCCAATACCCAATATGATAAAATATCTCTCTTGGTGCAATCTTTAAAAACAGTTGATTGTACACATGGAAAAGGCATGATTTAACACCAGAGAAAAGGAAAAATCTTATTTATTTGTTGTAATATAACGCAATTTGACATGTTCGAGTTTGAAATTAAAGTAGCTCTATTATTTTTTAATAACAGCCATACAAAGAGTGTTTATTACAGTTCATACATTATATATGCATAGCCAACATTCAAAACCCAACCAAATACGAATTATAGGTGATTAAGCCTGCATTTGAGCATTTTAATAACCATAATATCTATTTGTTCCAAGCGATCACCAAATTACGTGTTCTGTCAACTTATTTTTTTCAATTATTACCAGACTTAAATATGGGCCAAAATTGATAATGACTCATTTACATCAACACCACACATGACCATGAAGCCACTCGCTTTATATACAAACACCTCACGCGTGACCATACAACCACACTTGGTATACCTGTAGATCCACACATGACTATAAAGTAATGTAGGCACACCAGGTATAACTCTAACCTTCACCATGACTATATGGTCACTCCATGTATACTTGATGATCATACAGTCACTTCTTGTATACATATTCGCCTCATCGGTGGCCATACATTCACGCCCTGTATATATATATTTACCACACCCATGGCCATATATCCAATCAAGATAAACATACACTACAACCATAACTATAGTCACCCCAGGTAGACACATGCACCTCACCAATGGCCATACAGCCCCTTTATATATCCTAATACTCTACACACACGGCCATTCATACACGCCAGGCTTGAATCTACATATCACTCATGGCAATTCGGCCACTCGCTGTATACTCACACACAACATTCGTGGTAATAGAGTAACTCCTTGTATACATATTCAGTCCACCCCATTGGTCACACATATGGCAATATAGCCACATAAGACATACACATAAACCCCACCAATGAATATATAGTCATTCCAGGTATACATAAACACCTCACCAATGGCCATACAACACCTAGATATACCAATACCCGTCATATCACCTCAACATTGGCCATATGGTCACACCCGGTATACCTATGGGCCACACTCATTACCATATAGTCACTCGATATATACATATACACCCCACTCATTGCCATATAGTCTCTCCGGGTATACATCTACACCTCACCAATGGCAATAGAGCCCTTCAATATATACCAATACCCTGAACACACGGCCAGCCATACACTCCATACTTGCATATACACCTCACCAATGGCAATTCAGACACTTGCTGTATACTCAGACACCGCATATATGACTACTTGTATACCAATTTACTCACTCATTGTATACATCTCGCCACACCCATGGCCATATAGCCACTCAACATACGTATTCACCCCGCACGTTACCATAGAGTCACTGCAAGTATACATATAGAGTACACCTCATCAATAGATATACCAATATCCCGCACACACTGCCATTTGCACACTCCAAACTTGCACAATCACATCACCCATGACAACACAGCGACTCGCGGTATACTGATACACACATCCATGACAATACAGACACAGCGGAGATGCATATACATACCATATACACCATATATGACCACTATGGCACTTCCTATATACCCACAAGCCCGCCAGTGACTATCCAGCTATATGACCACTATGGCACGTCCTATATATCCACAAGCCCGCCAGTGACTATCCAGCTATACATGTACTCCGTGTATGTATATGCACTTCAACAATCATGACCATACATTCATTCCATGCACACCTATATACATTACCCCCATTTGTCCATACACTCGCCCATGACCATACAGCCAACACGTGTATAGATATACACCCACCCATGACAATAGCCGCCCAAGGTACACCTCTAAATCCCACACAAGGCTATCTATTTACTTCATATATACATAAACAACACTAGCTACTCTCGTGACACCCATACACCACTTCAATTACCAGACAACCATATATATATTTACTTCACAGATGACCATACATCCAGTCCTTGTATACATATGCATCTTATCGACACCCCACCCATGATCATATAGCCACTCCTTGTGTAACTATCCACATCGTTCATGATCATACAATAACTCCCTCTAAACATATTCACCTATAATATGACCACACATGTAGTCACGCCCTGGCTGCCATTTTGACATACACCATTTATTAAGTTGATCAATGGTGAAGCCAATGGACAAGAGTATCCACATAATATTGTTCCTCTCAGTTTTGTTTTGAAGTTTTGCCCATTGCCGTTCAGAAATATGACCAGAATTCCAAAAGACGTTTTGGCAGAATTCCACACTGCATCTAAAATGAACATTTAGTTGTCATTTGATTCTGTAACTTGGTTAATAACAAAGTGAGCTACAATCTATGCTACCTTTTTCAGAACAGCAGAGGATAATGTTCGGGATATATGTGATAAATCAACTTTTTTTTTTAATTTGGATGCCATTTTGGAAGCCACCTTGAGTAATTTTGCGACCATCTTGGCGTCCATCCCCTATGAGAAATGTTTAACCTACACACTATTAGGCAGGTTTGAGATGTCACATAACTTATTTGATGTCAGATGGTTGCATTAACCAGCATAAATCTATCGCATGTGTGTTGATAAAGACATATGGGTGGAAAAGTTATTTCTAGAAATGTCCACTTTTTCGAGAGTAATTTGGGTGTATTAAGTAATCCCAATTTGATATGGTTTCCGTTATTATAGCAGTATAAGGTCAACCAATATTTAATATGACTACATTCGCGGAAGAGTAACCATGATTTTGTTCCAAATACCAATTGAGTTGAAGTCCATCTCCTCCACATCCACGTACCATTCAGCTACAAATCGGTCACGTGATTGTGTATATTTTGTTGCCATAGCAACCAACCAGTGCCTTAGTTACCTAAAAGTTATTGGATAATACTTCTGTCACTAGCGTGGAATTTTGAGAAGGAAACACCTCTGATCTATCCACATTCTCCGGTTCTGTATACTTGTTTCTGTGAAAAGTAGGCTGTAATGGTTCCTTGCTATGGAAACACCCAAAAAAACCTAAACAAGGTCCGATCTAGTTGCCTACCGAAAATATTTTCAAAAGACCCAACCAGGAACGTCTGCGCCAAATTTCACAATTTATTCATTAAAAATGAACGATTTTACACATATCCGCCAAACTAATAATATAATTACAAAGTCTGTTAATAACGGAACACCACAATTGACACTAGCTGTGATAGACTTGCAACTGAATTTATTAATTGAGTAATAATTGGCAATCATGAATATTTTTGTGGGACAAACCCCGGCTTCTGGCAAGATTTAGTCCTTGTTCAAATTATTGTTGAATGTTGGGTTAAAAGCCTGGAGCTATCTAGTTGAAATTGAAATTAGTCATTTTAATACTAGTCGTCACTGTCGAGACTTGAGTGTTGTGCATCCATATAAATTCCATTGAATTTGAATATGTAGGGCCTGCCGTGTAGGCCTACTATACTGCAGCCAGTCCAGTCCAAAGCCATACATGTACATGCAAATTGTAGTGTCAAATATTCCACTTGCTACTGCTTGCTAAATGTACATTTTTCTGCCGCTGTCTATCTACACTTTAATTTGTGGGTTTGGACGATAGGTTCTCCAATAGTTTTCACTGAGACCTGAGTCACTCTCCTGACTCATCAGCCGCTGTGAGTTCCCGCTGTTGACAAAATTCAATTAAAATGTCAACAACATAGCCTGATCACACGAACTTCAATTCGAACCGAGTTTTGGACCAGTTTTCCATGCAATAATCGTTGAATTCATATGGGAGGGAGCAACATTCCCACTCAACACCTCATACGATGAGTTAAAACTCCGATAATCGAATTCAAATATGCGTTCTAACTAATTAACCATTTGAACCCTGACGCCCCACAGTGATCGACACCTTGACCCGGGGTTCCCGTGTTATTTTCCTTTAAATTGGACAGTTGCTCGTCGCATGATGTTGGCTATGTTTAATTTGTGGCACAGGTCTGAAAAATGTTTGTCCCCCATGGATCACTGACCATGATAAGATCTTGGGACTTTGTCCCGCGGCAACTCCTTGGCAACGGTTGCTAGGCAACTACTCGGAATTGACTGTAAAATGCATATATATCTTTTAGCGTCGTAATTCAATGCCAGTGAACGCGTTTTCGATGTAGGTAATACCCTAATGTGAAATTTTAGTTATACCCAACCAGAAGAGTGAATTAAACTGTCTTATTTAAGGGTAGCAACGGTTGATAAGCAAATACCACAAATGATGGAATGACATCATTGCACTAACATTAAGTGGTATATTTGCCTTAATTTATACAGTGTCTAGTCGCATGGTGTTAAATGGTTATGTTCAAAGGGGCACGTGTCTGAAACTGCAGGGATATTATGCATGCAACCACTGGTCATAAGATCAGGAGACTTTGCAACCTAATCTCTCCTTAGCATTGGTTACTAGGCAACTACTCATAATTGGCAGGAACATGCAATTAAAGCTTATATATGCCCGGTATATAGGGCCACATTTCGCTTAAAACGCATGTTTATTTGTGAATTATAGCCCATGCAATGCGCATATATTCCAACCCGATACTAGTGGGCATCCATCGCATGCATATACACACCCTTGCCACAACAGACGTGTATGGGACCATTTCAATATATATTAGTGGGCATGTCGTGTATAAATACGCTATAAACCGTTTATTTGTCATTATACTTCTCTGAACATGTGCAAGTTAATCGACTTGATATGCCATAGACCCTTCTCAAAATGTGGTAGAACACTGATTTATATACGGGAAGGTTAATTAAACTGAAAATATTTGTCTAAATTATGTCTGTTCTACAAGCATGTGGAACATGAAGTGGAGAAGCAGAGACCGGAAAAAATCGGTCCAACCATGTCGGAGAGTAACAAACTGAAACACATATCAAAATGTTCATCTCTATTGAGCGGATAGCATGCCGATGTTGCCTTTTTGTGAGATGTTGCACGATTGTTTACTTTTTTGGGTAAAACAGGCTTTTTCGTTAAAAAAAAATGGAAAAATGGAATCCAGCTGCCTGAACAAGATATTTATAATCAATGCATATACTTTTATATAATTTTCCAGTTTTATCGAATAATAATTTAAGTCTTGGATGTAATTAATAGATAAAGCAAAGATCGTGTGCAATTAAGTAGGCTCTGAGGTTACCAGGGTAAAACATTGTCTATTAATAAAATGAGTGAAAACTGGAATCCTGCTCTCTAAATAACACTCCATGTAGTGGTGCAGTATAAGCCATGAAAGGATCTTATCATTCGAATTAAATCACGTCGCCGACCACAAACATGTATTATATTTCAAAATGTACGAATGGATATGTAGACTATGAAAAATGGACTAGCCAGAAACAAAATTACATGCAAGCAATTATATGCAAGGGGGGAAACATCTTTTTCGAATTAATTATCAGTGAAAACTGGAATTCGTCTAAATAGCATTTCACCTTGTTTCTGGTTAGAAACTCATTCACGACAGCGTATGGCAACGTACACGTGTTATGTGAGTTTTGTTGCGTATTTCAATGGTTTGTGGTTTATTTTTGGGTAAAACTCATTTTTTTTTTTTTAAATGAGGGAATTTTGGAATCCATCACAACAAGTTTTATATTTATAATTAATGCATATTTTTATCGAGTAATAAATTAAGTTTTTGAGGTAATTAATAGATATATGACTGGGACTGGAGGCCTTTGTGTCAGTTTTGTTCTACATTTGTATTTGTATTGGTTAAATGGGGGATGTCTTGGACATAAATTGAATGTTGAAAGGCATTTGAGTAAATAAATGGCTGTTCTAAGCAGGATCCATACATGGGTGTATTTTTTAAAAGTATTTCACAAGTAATGTAATGTAACATGTTTCAGGAGATGTTGGGTTAAGCCAGCCAAATTAAAGATATGTTTGGTCAGGAAGAGAGATACACTATACATGTAAATAGGAAATTCACTGCATATGCATCTGTCGAGAAATCATAAGGTATCACTACTCAATCGAGTCGCCACAGGGGGAGTGAGTCAATAGCAAAATACGAAACATGTACAGACACTATTTTTGTGTGTACATAAATGAGTACTGGATCATGGTTATTATATGCCAGGTTATGTAGATATTGGCTTATTTGCTTGGTTCTTTGGTCGTCTTCATTGTTTCAGACTGATTTCTCCTTTCTTGGTGACTTCACATATTGAGTCATAGATACATATTGTGTCTGGATTTCGAAATTCAACATTCCATTCCGGTTGTGCTATACGTATAATCCGGCATGTCATCTATGTGAACAAACTAAACAGACAACCTATATTTGTTTGTGGCCGCATTATTGTCAAAGTACATGTATGTTCAATGTTGCTTCATTTCATGAATTTCAGTTGAAATCCACAAACCCATATTTTACAATTGAGGGACAAATTTAGGCAAGATTTAACTTAAGTAAGGGTGGAAACAGGCTTTTTTCTCTCTAAATCGTGGTAATATGACATTTTTTCAATTTGCAACCAGTTGCTGTTTCTGTAAAACAGGCCAAAACTTATTTTTATTAAATAAATGAATCAATGTGATAACATAAGCAATATGTGAAGTTTTGCTATATATTAGGCCAACAACCTGCCTACCGAAACTCAAATACAAGAACACATCTAGGTGTAGGTTATATAATCTTGATACTTGTGTAACTTAAAATATTCTTAGCCAAACCATGCAAACGATACACACCTCTTCCACTAACCTCATGATAATGAAAATCGTGCTCGCAAATTACGTTTACGTTTTCGCATATATTATAGCTATAATTTAAGTGTTCTATGTAATAAATACCACATATAATGCACTGCGGTTTGGTCAAAAAAGTATATCATATGGAAAGCAATATTTTTGATTGAAGGTCACAATTGTTGCATGTAAATCAGTGACAACAGGAATTGGAGTTCCAGAAGAGCTGCGTGCAGAGTTATGGTCATGCATGAACTCTGTCAACCATTATCGAATCATGAGATACACTGAAATAAAGCAATAATGAAACTGAGATAACCAGACCAAAATCTGTGCGAGCCGAGATTTTTTGGGAAATCACTTTTTAGCTCACCTGAGACGAAGTCTCCGGTGGAACTATAGTCACCACGCCACGTCCGCCATCCGTCCATCCGTCCGTCCGTCCATCAACAATTCTTTAAACATCTTCTCCGGAACAATAAGACCGAATGGATTCATATTTGGTGTGGATTTTCCCTCGGTGACTCACAATCAGATATGTTCAAATGAGGTCACTGGGTCAAATAGTTGTGAAGCCAGGGCCATAACTCTTTTCCTCCATAGTAATTCTTAAAACGACTTCTCCTCAATAACTATTTATCTTATATATGGTATGGAGGGTCCTTGGGTGACCGGGATTCAGATATGTTCAAATGGGGTCACTGCGTTAAATAGGGACGGGGCCAGGGACATAACTCTTAAAAAAAATTGTTTTAGGATTGAACTACTTGCTCAATTTAACCAAAAAGAAAACAATGAAAAAATATTTCTTTTCTTCTTTTTTTTTAAATAGTGAAAAAATAAAAATTTAAATATGAATTTGTTTTCATTTTTTTTAATTAAATTTTCAAAAACTATCGCTATTATAACATCCACTAGGGTACCCAGAATCATGCACCACACAAAATCAGTCCGGGGGTCTGGGAGAAAAATCAGAAAGAGACAGATTATCTTTATGTTATTTCACAATCCCAATGAAACTAAATATCTTTGACAAATCATGGGACACCGCCCCATACAAATTACAAATAACAAAACAAAACTCTCATCAAAATTTCATTCTTGCAACACTATCGATTTAAATTCATCAGCAGCTGAACGCAAGGAGAGGAGCCTCACTATGTTTGGTAACTTGTGCTCCGATCCCCTGTGCACCCACAACATTATTTATAAATGCTGTGTATGTAAAATATTCCATGTACATGTGGGTCACAATAAATATGTTTAAACAAACAATAATTCATGATGCATATCATGTTGTGATCGATTCCATTTTTCACTGGTTTGACTCACTATAAAGCCTATTTTACCTCAAAATCAGTCGCACAACATTTCACAAGAAGGCAACACCGGCATGTTATCTGATGTACCAAATGATATGAAACTTTTGATACACAACCAACCTTGTTACTCTTTTACATGATTCAATCCGAATAAGTGCCGATTCCGGTCCCCGCTAATAAATGTGCAGGGCCTATATATAAATATATGGGGATGCTACTCAGAGTACTCAAATCCAGTTTTCACTGATTTTATTAATTCAAATAAAATTACCCTGGTAACCATAGAACCTGCCTCATTCCAACAACGCCTTGTTAATTTATTACCTACATCTAACACTTAATTTTTTAACATTGAAACTTGGAATGGTTTATAAAATGGAAAATGAACTAATGATGCATATCTTGTTGTGGTGTGTTCCAGAATTATCAAATTGTTTTCACAAAAAGCGATTTTACCCTAAAAACGAACCCTAGAACATTGACATAGTCCAATATTATATTTCAAAATGTGAACATGTCCGACCTCTATTGTTTAGAGCAATTCTGGTCCCAGCTGCTCCACTATTACGTCATGTTGGCTTAATGCGGGCCAGAATCGAGACAAGATAGCACAATCCATGACAATACTTGTCATGTCGTCTCCACCGGGGCCATTGCATGCTGTTACATAAATTATTCTTAGCGTTATGTCGCTGATAAAAAGAAAATTGGAGGCACAGCGTGTGTGGTTGGTCCACTATGTGTCACGTACGATTCATATTAGATCACACCGAAGACTCATTTACGCCATCGGTGTAATATGTTTTCGAAAATTTAATTTCGCCTGTATCACTGGGCGATTGAATTGTGGGTAATTATGTAGTTTCGTACCCTGACTCAATCGTACCGATATGCCCCGTTGGTTCAGAGTGCCGGGATGAAGATAATTAATCGAGTGTGTTTATCACAGTACGCGTTAACTGCCAAACTCCATGCAGCGCCCTCTACGCTATCGCTCTGGAGCGATGAGAGATACTTCTGCCTGGAGTTTGGTTCACTGCTTCGCCTTCCTATATCGCCTGGTACCAGATTACGCTATGTATAGCAGTGTCTTTGAAAAGCAGACGAAATTCATAAACGATGTAGATCTGTTAGGAATTTCGTCGGCTTTTCAAAGAGACAGGCTATTTGGCCATTCGTTTGTCACAACAGACCTGTTTCTTGCGTGTATGCATAATTCGTGTTTTATTGATAGTAATGATGAAAAGAGTAAGACTTGTATTAATCGAATAATAAAAATGAAGTTAGTTTGCCGTATCGTAATCAGGATGGACTTTATTTTACCTACGGACTGTCCATTCTTGAAAGTGCAGCCTACTCGTATAGTAAAACTGGGAACTGTGCTGGATTAATATCAAGGCGACGTCCAGTCGCGGGATGTTGGCCAGTTTCTGTGCCGATGCCAGGGGCGTACACTGGCGATGGCGTTGTTGTTGACGGGGGTGTCACGCGTGCAAATATATAGTGACATTAGCATCAACCTTTATTATAATAAAAATAAATTGAGTTCGTGTGTCTGTCAGGCAAAAGGCGACAAAACGACTGAACCCCTCTGAAAATGTGTACATGGGGTCATAGCATGCACGTAACCCGGGGATTAAGGGCGCTAATAATGTTTATAACTTTGGCTATAAATTATATAGGCGATCAAACAGACGGGCAGGGCAGATCGGCAGATTTAAAAAAAAATTATCATTTTTTTTGGAATTTGGGAATAGATTTTTAAAACTTGTTTTGCTTCATCCTATTTTATGGATGTATTTAAGGAAGGGGCAGTCCTGTCAACACATTTGGTATTTTGAAAAATAGTGATTTTGAAGCCACTTTCACGAAGCTTGGTATCATTTCTTTAAAATGGTGAATGTGACCCTAAAAATAATATAATAAAAAAAATCCCGGACCCCTGTGTCTTATATTATATATGTACTTTTAGTATTATGACCAATTTGTACCAGGGGCCGGTGGTTGTACTATTCATGTGTGTTTCCGAATACGTTCATCGAATAAATAGGATTGTCATTTTATGTGGCTGAGACATGAGAAGCTGCATAATTTTATATGTAATTGCCACCGGTGTAATATGTTCTTGTCCAATGGGGGATTGCATTATTGGTAATTGGGTAGTCTCGTAACTGACTCAATCGTACCGATAGAGTCACGTACATTACTTTCCTTTGAAATTTCAACACGCACCTCAGCCATTACATACCCCACAGCAGAGTCATGTGTTGGGTTCTCTTCGCTTTCACATTTGGAATCGCCGTCATTACTTTCCTTTGCAATTTCATCAAGCGCTTCAGTCATTGCATATCACAAGAGATTCTGTCCTTTTTGTTGGCATGGGTACTAGGCTAGTAATTAGGTCGATGTAAAAGTAAAAATGGGTCGCTTTAAAAGCTGTAGTCTTACCCCGCTGAATAAAATAGTCAGACACAGATTAGCACATGTGCTGATATTGATATTACCACACCCTTTGGAAAGCATGCGATCGTGTGGTAAAGATGGATTTCGACAAAATTTGATACTTAGGGGTACTTGTGTCCGGGGAGTGTTTTGGAAGGGTCAAATCGTGACCTCGACATCACCTTGACCTTTAAAACAATTTACAAGGTTAAATTGGGTAAATCGGACGGATTTCGACGAAATTTGATACCTATGGCTACTTTTATCCGGGGAGTGTTTGGACGGGTCAAATCGTGACCCGGCGTGACATTGACCTTCAATATGGCCAATCAATGGTCAAATCTGGTAAAACGGATTGATTTCGACGAAATTTGATACCTAGGGGTACTTTTGTCAGGGGAGTGTTTTGGACGGGTCAAATCGTGACCCCGACCTGACCTTGACCTTCGAAATGATCAATTCAAGGTCAAATCGGGTAAAACGGACGGATTTCGACGAAATTTGATACCTAGGGGTACTTTTCTCCGGGGAGTGTTTTGGACGCGTCAAATCATGGCCTCGACCTGACCTTGACTTTCAAAATGGTCAATTCAAGGTCAAATCGCGCCTATCGCCGGAAATCAGATGGGAAACAGCCAGGACGAAGTCGGGCCCAGCTAGTGTAATACAAAAGACAGCTTGAAGAATGTAATGTATAACACGATAAACGGGAAACTTGATATGTGGAAGTATCCAAATTTCCCACATGGAATTTGAAAGCTAGTTTATATCATAATATTATATTTCTATTTATGGCTAATAATATGATCTTGGTGGCGTTACCATTTCTGACTATGGTTTTCTTGTATGACTTATGGTGACGATTGGTTGAGAGCTGTAACATGTATGGTGTGCTGAATCAAATTGTTGATGCACGCACGCACAGACGAGTTGGACGGTTGAGTCAAATTGGCGACACATGGAAGGATAGATAGTTTGTTTACGTAACTGATATCCTCTTTGGTATCCCATATACTACAGCGATAACCTGAATGTGCGTCATTTTGAGACAGTCCAATCATCCCACTTATCTGCAGGCCGTATCACAATTTTGTTTTCATATTTATCATAACATTCACACCGTTACTGCCAGAAACTGATTTCAAAGCCAAAGCTATGAAACCACGCCATCCTGCAAAATTATTACGCCACACCGTGGTGTTGCTGGGTACGCAGATTTTCATATTCTGTGGTCGATCGATAATCCACTGGGCGACTGTATTATTATGGTTATTTCGTACTGAGTATAAATCGTACCGATAGAGTCACGGTAGTACAACAAAGATTAGCACATGTGTTTACGTCACCGGTGTACTTGTGGGGGCATGTTTCTATTATGAAGGTTCGCTATCCCGAAGGTCCGCTATTCCGAAGGTTCTCTATTCCGAAGGTTTTTGTTATTTTTAGGTTAATTCTATATTCTAAAGTATTGAGACTAATTTGAGAGGGTTCATTATCACAAAGATTCTTTTTACGGAGTGTGCGCTCACATCCGAACTGATCCTGCGCGCATACCGATACAGATACAGGATGAAATAACTTAACTTAGAACATTAAATGTGATTTTGTTTTTTTTCGCGGGTTTTCTTGAGATTTAATGTCATTACGTGGGCCCATACTTTTGAATTCTTGGCATATAATATGAATGTTGTGGTATATTGTGGACCCTCCCGCATTGGGACATGACACAGGTACAGTTGACTTAAGTGATGTTCTGTGTGGGCTCCAATTTGGAGTTCAATATTTTAAGGGCCAAATTTAGGATTTTATGGGCCCATACCTTTGAACTCTGGGCATATAATATGAATATTGGGGGCATGTCTCTATTCCGAAGGTTCACTATCCAGAATGTCCACTATTCCGAAATTTCTCTGAATGTTCGCTATTCCGAAGGTTCACCAATCAGAAGGTTCGTTATTCCGAAGGTTCTGTATTCCGAAGGTTTTTGTTATTTTAAGGTTAATTCTATATTCTAAAGTATTGGGAGGGTTCATTATCACGAAGATTCTTTTTATGAAGGAAATAACTTAAAACATTAAATGTGATTTTGTTTTGTTTTCGCGGGTTTTCTTGAGTTTAATGTCATTACGTATGACTTTATTTCTCATTAAATATTCACGCCAAGCAGCCCACACAATTGCTATGTTTCCATGCGATTTAATGTCATTAAGTGTGACCTAATATCTCAATAATCTGAGGCAAGAGTACGCCTGCTAAAGGCGAATTATAACAGTGGGGCTATAACGCTCAATGAATACTGGGAACTATAACAAACTGCGCAGCAGAATATCGCTGATTAAACGAGTATGAGATGAGCCTAACTGCAATTGTGACTTTGTTTAAAGGCCCACTTAATTTTCGAGTCATTCATTTTTGTTATAGTATATACGGTTTTAATAACAATTTATGCCATAAAATTTGAATAAATTACTATAATTCATCACCATTTGAAACGCAGAATCCTTCTATCTCCTAGTTTGAAACACCTTTAAAATACCGCGACAAGTCGTGCGTCGTATATCTAGCAATTAGCAACTAACATGTCCTCTTCGGCTTTCCATAGATTTCGACGTAATTTGATACTTATGGGTATTTGTGTCCGGGAAGTGTTTTGGACGGGTCAAATCGTGAGCCCGACCTGACCTTGACCTTTAAAACTGTCAATGCAAGGCCAATTTGGGTAAAACGGACAAATTTCGGCGAAATTTGATACCTAGGTTACTTTTGTCCGGGGAGTGTTTTGAACGGGTCAAATCGTGACATCGGCGTGACCTTGACCTTCAATGTGGTCAATCAAAGGTCAAATCGGGTAAAACGGATGGATTTCGACGAAATTTTATACCTATGGGTACTTTTGTCGGGGGAGTGTTTTGGACGGGTCAAATCATGACTCCGACCTTACCTTGACCTTCAAAATTGTTAATTAAAGGTCAAGTGGGGTAAAACGGACGGATTTCGACGAAATTTGATACCTAGTGGTACTTTTCTCCGGGTGGGGGTGTTTTGGACGGGTCAAATCATGACCCTGACCTGACCTTGACTTTCGAAATAGTCAATTGAAGGTCAAATCGCGCCTTTCGCCGGTAATCAGATGGGAAACATCCCGGACGAAGTCGGGCCCATCAGCTTGTGTAATAAAGAAGACAGTTTGAAGAAAGTAATGTATAACACGAGAAACGGGAAAACTTGAAATATAGAAGTATGGAAATTTCCCACATAAAATTTGAAAGCTAGTTTATAGAATAATTGTATTATAATTTATATTTATGGCTAATAATATGATCTTGGTGGCGTTACCATTTCTGACTATGGTTTTCTTGTATCACTCTGTCTGGAGGACGGCGTGTGTCGACGGACATCGATGACACTTGGGGCACCGTTCTCCAAAGGAACACAACACCGCCTCAATTTGCCAGCTCCCGTAAAATAGCAATATTCATATTCACAAGCAGCTGTTTTCCAGGTTTTCCATAGGATTCGTGTTGCCCACACGCATTCTTCGTCGGTACAATAAATAACAATAAATAGGTGAAACTGCATTTCACATAAATACGATATGAAGTTCATTGCGAAATTTCAGATTATATGCGCGAGCGTATCATCGTAAATATAAAGTCATTGTTGGTGAACAATGTATACGTGGAGTTGCTTTGCGCACAATAACATAATAATCGTTCACTTTCGGATTAAAGCACCATACTTGGCACATATATTGTCCACTATATCCCTGATCATAATCCAGCTGGTTCCCACTTTTGGTTAAGTGGAACACGCTAAATTCAAGATGGCGCCCAACATGGCCGCCGTTTTTCAGACGGGGCACTAAGTCAGTTTGATGCAAATTATAGAGAGATAATCTTGTCATATGTATACAAATGTATACATTTTTTGTGAAGATAAGATAAAATGCCACCATTATATGGTAAAATTGGAACTCACTGTCCAAGATGGCCGCCAAAATGGCAGTTGGAAGTGGAAAATTAGATTTTTTATCTAATATCTTTGAGATCAGTTTATGTTGTTTGGTACTGGTTGAGAATTGTGACTTTATGCTGTATTGTTCATGTTAAATGACCATTGGAGCAATGAAATGTGCCACTCGTGGAGTCAGAAACCCTTCTGAACCCTCAACAATTCGATTTGACAGAAAGCGGTATAAATTTTTACCAAAAATCACCATTGGGATTTCTAGTCATATTTCATAAATAAAATGGGCAGAACTGTGCAATGTTAGTGAAGCTTGGCATTTCTTATGCATATTCCAACTCACTGGTACCAAAATTGTCACTTTGGCTCAAAATGGCTGCAAAAATGGCGACCAAAATTGCAGACAAAAGTGGAAAATTTGATTTTGTTCTCTAATATCTTTAAGTTCAGTTTAAGTGCTGTTTGGTACTGGTTAACTTTATGTTGTATTTTTCATGTTAACTGACCATTTGAGCAATGAAATCCCTTCTGATCCCTCAAAAATTCGATTTTACAGAAAGCGGTAATTTTTTTTACCAAAAATCACCATTGTGATTTCTAATCATATTTCGTCAAGAAATGGGCAGAACTGCAATTTTAGTGAAACATTCCATTTCTTGTGCATATTCCAACTCATTAGTACCAACATTGTCACTTTGGCTCAAAGTGGCTGCAAAAATGGCGGCAAAAATGTGGAAAATGGTAAATATTGCCCCATGCAACCACATATAAGTTGTGGTTGATGACAAAAATTGAATATTCTGCCTTATATAGATTGAATACTAACATTTCTGATGCACCTAACAAGTTGGTTTTTCACATATATCCCAAACATTATTCTCTGCTGTTCCGAAAAGCTAGCAAATTATTACTTACTTGGTTATTAAACATGGCACTTAATCAAGTGAAAAATATAGGTTCTATTCTGGTTGTCCTAGTGACTTATGAGGCATGACACATTCATTTTAAAGGATGAAGTATGGAATTTTGCCAAAAAACTTCTTTTGATATTCTGGCCATGTTTCTGAACGTAAATGGGCATGCAGAACTTCGAAACTGAGCTGAGCGGGACCAATTTATGTGGCTACTCTCACAAATTAGCGGTAAAATTGATCAACATTGATCAACGTAAATTTTTTTTAAATGGAAGTCAGGGAGTGACTTTGTGGTCACATGTGATGTGAATAGGTATACATGAAGTATAATCACGAATGGTGTGTCTCTGTGATCATGGGTGTGGTGTTCATGGTGAGATGCAGGTATACAATGAGTGCTAACTCATGAGGTGAATATGTATGTGGAGTGGCTGTATGGTCATTGAAGTGGTGTATGGGTATAACAAGAGCAGCTATGTGGTCATCTGTGTGTTGTTTATGTATATATGGAGTGACTTTATGTCCATGTGTGGAATGTATTGCTATACATTGGGTGGCTTTATTGTCATGGGTGGGTGTATATGTAAACATGTGTTGGTTGTATGATCATGAGTGGATAAACAAGTGCACCGCTGGGCGGAGGTAACGCCCCCGACTGTACAATCAGAGAGGATTTTTCTTATTTTTGTGCAAATGCTTATTAAATGGCACTTTGTAAAGTTATGTTATTCATGAGTAAACAATCCAAAATCAAGTTATCATCTGGAAACCAAAAAAAGTAGCAGAAAACCTTAATTTTCTAAGTCCAAAAAGGGGCGTAACTCTGGAAAAAATGGGCGGACGAAACCACGGCTATGGGGAAATCTTGTCCCCCCGGCTGTTCTATTGGCATACCAAATATCAACTGAATTGAATTAGCGAAACCAAAGTTATGAGTTGAAACGGTCGTATGCCACAGAAAACTGAATTTTCTAAGTTCAAAAAGGGGTGTAACTCTGGAAAAAATGGGCGGACGAAACCGCAGTTATGGGGAAATCTTGTCCCCCCGGCTGGTCTATTAGCATACCAAAGATCAACTGAATTGAGTTAGCGAAACCAAAGTTATGAGTTGAAACGTTCGTACGGACAATTTTCTAAGTCCAAAAAGGGGCGTAACTCTGGAAAAAATGGGCGGACGAAACCGCAGTTATGGGGAAATCTTGTCCCCCCGGCTGGTCTATTAGCATACCAAAGATCAACTGAATTGAGTTAGCGAAACCAAAGTTATGAGTTGAAACGTTCGTACGGACGGAAGGACGGACGGAAGGACGGACGGACGGACGGACGGACGGACGGACGGAGGGCTCCACTATATACCCCCAAATCTCCATCGGAGATCGGGGGCATAATAAGGAGTGGTTGCAATTGTTGTATGCTTTTGGGTATAATAATTATAGGTGTACATGGAACGGCTGTATGGTCATGATTGTTGAAGTGTATATGCATACATGTATAGATTGATGGTCATTGGCGGGCGTGTTGGTATATATGAAGTGTAATTGTGATCATATGTGAATATGGTATGTGTGTGCATCTTTGCTGGTGGTGTATTGTCATTAGGGGTATATATGTATACAGGGAGGCGCTGTATGATCATGGATCGGATGTATGAGTATACAGCGAATGGCTGAATTGTCATGCGTGAGGTGTATATGCAAGTCTGGAGTATACAAATGGCCGTGTGGTATTGGTGTATCCATCCAATGCAGAAGCGTTTTTTTATACATGGAATTACTCTATGGCCATGTGAGGGTGTATATGTATATCTTGGGTGGCTATATGCCATGTATGTGGCAAATAGGTGTGAGGAAGATACCATATGGCCAATGGCGAGATGGTGTGCAGGGCACTGGTATGTCTTGAAGGGTTGTATGGCAATTAGTGAGGTTTATACGTACAACTGGAGTGACTATATGGTCATGAGTGGGGTGTATATGTATATCTTGAGTGGCTATATGGTCATGGGTATTGTCAATAGGTATACAGGAAATGACCGTATGGTCAATGGTGAGGTGATGTGCATGTTATTGGTAACCTGGAGTTACTTTATAGGCATGGGTTGGTGTATATCTTTAATGTCTATATGACCATCGGTGTAGCCAATATGTGTATATGGTGTAACCATATGGCCAATATTGATGTGCATTGGTAAACAATGATTGATTATGACCACGAATGTGGTTATGAGTATACAGCGAGTGGCTTAACCCTTTACCCAACAGAAGGGCCCTGTGCCAATGCATTCTCTTATATATGCGAGTCGACCATAGGTCGCCTCGCATATATAAGAGAATGCATTGGCTTAACACATTAAAAATTATAAAATTGTTAAAGAATGTAAGAAAAAAATGGTAAAAAGTATTAAAAATATATTTTTTTTTAGGCCAATGCATTCTCTTATATATGCGAGGCGACCTATGGTCGACTCGCATATATAAGAGAATGCATTGGCACAGGGCATAACTGTAGCTATCACAATATGGTCGAGGAGCCGGTTCCAATGATATCCATATTTGTATGGTTCTATTGAGACAGACCGAAGATATTTTAGGCTGTTGAAGCTTTATTTGGCCGGTTTTGGCCGGTTTGTTGGGTAAAGGGTTAATTGCCATGAGTGATGTGTATATGCAAGCCTGGAGTGTATGAATGATCGTGTGTGTGAGCGGGGTATTGCTGTATATATAGAACGTCGTCGGTATGGTCATTGTTGATGTATATATGTATACTTGGAGTGACTCTAGTGTTATAGGAGTGATGTATATGTATATCTTGAGTGACTACATAGGTGTGGCAAATATATATACATGGAGTAATGTTATGGTCAATGGTGAGGAGAATATGTATACAATAAGTGACACTATGATCATGAATGTGGTGTAGCGCTATATATAGAGTGACTATATACGGTCGTGTGTGAGGTCTATAAGTATACCTGGTGTGCATGCATGGTGACTTGTGGCTTTGTCAAGTGCGTGGTGTGAGGGTATGCCTAAGTATGGATGTATGGTCATGGGTGAGGTGTATGTGTATGGTCATTTATCTGGCATTTATGCATATATGGAGCGACTGTGTGGTCATGGGTGGGTTGTACATGCGTAAATTTGGGTGGATATCGCTTTACACAATAACTCAGGGATATGTTAATCGACAGAGGTAATGCCAAAGAGTTCTACATCCTGGTGGTGGTTTATATGCACAATGGGGGAAACGGTTTTCCTGACATTAGTCATTTCGATTTCAATGAGCCACAATTTTTTTGGCTTGAGTAGCCTCATAATAATGCCTCTTTCGGTTCAGTTTCAGTTCTGTCCATTTCCGTACAACAAACATGGCCAGAATCCCAAAAGAAGTTTTCGGCAATATTCCATACTGCATCCTTTATAATTTATTTGTCATGCCTCATAAGTAACATGGTTAATACAAAGTGAGTCACAATTTTCTACCTTTTCGGAACATCAGAGAATAATATTCGGGATATATATGAAAAATCAACTTTTTTACCAAACTTGGTTAACCCTTTACCCAACAAACCGGCCAAAACCGGCCAAATAAAGCTTCAACAGCCTAAAATATCTTCGGTCTGTCTCAATAGAACCATACAAATATGGATATCATTGGAACCGGCTCCTTGACCACATTGTGATAGTTACAGTTATGCCCTGTGCCAATGCATTCTCTTATATATGCGAGTCGACCATAGGTCGCCTCGCATATATAAGAGAATGCATTGGCCTAAACAAAATCTTTTTTTACCATTTTTTCTTACATTCTTTAACAATTTTATAATTTGTAATGTGTTAAGCCAATGCATTCTCTTATATATGCGAGGCGACCTATGGTCGACTCGCATATATAAGAGAATGCATTGGCACAGGGCCGTTCTGTTGGGTAAAGAGTTAACATTTTGCAAACCATCTTGAGTCCAAAAACAGATGAGTGTGACCCACGTAAGACAGATCAAAACAATAAACACCTTCGATACCAAAGATAGTTCCATTTTACTTCAGAAAATTGTCTTAACATGAAAAGTTACTTTTTACCGATTTTGATGTCATGTTTGTGATAGAAAAATCCAATAATTCTGATAATGTCAGTGTTTAAAATATTAACAATTAACCAAGGTGCATCATAAATGGTAGTATTCAATATATATAAGACAGAATATTCATTTTTTCATCAACCACAACTTGTATGCGGTTGCATGACTCGCTGGGGCAATATTTACATTTTCCCCATATTTTGGCAGCCATTTTGGCAGCCTTTTTGAGCCAAAGTGACAATTTGGGTACAATTAGAGTTGGAATATTTACAATAAATGGAATTTGTCACTTAGATTGCACAGTAAATATTTATACCGTGTTCTGTAAAATCGAATTTTTAAGGGATCGGAGGTGCCAGGGGGCCCATGAATGGCATATTTCATTGCTCCAATGGCCAGTTAACATGACCAATACAAAATAAAGTTACAATTCTCAAACAGTTTCAAAAAGCAGAAACTGATTTTAAAGATATTATTGAAAAAACGTCAATTTTTGTAATTTTGGCGTCCTTTATGGCGACCATTTTGGATTATCGTAGACAAATTGAATGTGGATGCAAAGGCGGACATCCGTGGTATCGCTTCGACAATATCTAGTGTCTATATATCCTTTAATTTTGCCCTTATATTAGTTACAAAATAGATACGCCAGCTAACTGGTTGATGTGGACCACATACCCAACCAACCCTGCAAGTTTCATGCTTTAATCCAAAAGTGAACGATTTTGTGTTAAGCTGCACCACTATACTTCTAGACGACGCCAAGACAACAATAGAATGAATACCGGCGTTAGTTTATTTGTGAGATATTTATATCGGGATAAAGTGAGGGTATCAGATTTTTTTTCGGGTCACTTGGTAATGTGACCTTTTCTACGTACATGTGTGTTTCATGATGGTGTCAGTTTTGACCTAGCTGTATACAACACCATGAATACAGACAAAAGACGTATGCGCAGGTCGCTGGGGAGGATCATTAGAGCGGGTTCGTTCTATAGTACATTTGTACGACAGTCTCGTGCGTTCTTCTGATGTACGTCGGAAGGCTTTTAGCTGGTGAGCTATAGCATCGCTGGTATTCGGTGACTCGCTTCAATGTCATATACATGGGCACTTAAATGCCAAGATTAAGTTGAATTCTAATCTTCATAGATTTTGGGAAATTCCTCCGATCATAATAGTAATATGTCGAAAACTACTTCAGATATAGTAATCTATATCTATGTTTTCAAATGTCAGTCTGTCCCTATAGAAATTTACATTGAACATCCTTTAACAGTCAAAGGAGAATAATCAGTTCTATACAAACGGTTGTCAAGAAGTACTGTAATAAAATGCGAGCATGGTTTATCAATCCTTCAAAATACTAGGAGTATATATGCAATGAATGGGTATAAAGACTGAGAATCAATACTGAAATAATTTTGTATCACGAAGATGCTTCTTGTGTTGCCTCATTAATGGTCATTGGCACAAAATATTAGCTGATTAGTTTATGCATATATGATATCACTGCCATGGAAACAGGTTTTTTTCTGACACATGACCGGGTATAGCCGGGACTCATCAATAGTCCGAATCTACATAAGAGCAAAGTCATTGATTGGTGTTTTGTCTATGCAAATGTTATGTTTGAAATAAAAAAGAAATGTACACACATTCCACCAATTGGGATACAGGAAATACATAACTTAAAGTGTTTAAGAAGTACAATTTTCACTCAAATGGCTGCCATTTAATCCGCCATTTTGAATGTACCCATAATATATAAGATAATTTTGTCAACGGGTATACAGCCTGATACATGTCCGACCAACATAGCTACAAACTGAGCAGTGTTCCTCGCAGTTACTGGTCAACCGCCATATATAATGGCTTAAAATGGGAGAAAACGGGCATGATATCCAAAATTAATATTCATGTGTTTCAGATGTGTGCCAAATGTTGCATTTTTACCATAACATGCACACATTGTCATCTATCCGCCCCACTTATAACATCCCATGTATAAGGATGACTGTGGTCCATTTGCGTATACAAGTTATGAAATAAAAAATGTTGGTGGGCCCACGGCCGCTTAAGATGTGACTTTTGTGGCGTTGGCTACGAATAAGTAAAACGGTCCGAATTGTGGAAATATTTTATTCCATCTTGACAATGACCTGGGTGTTCTCATATGTGGGCCATATTCCAGATATCAAAAGTTTCTTTTGAAATTTGTTCAAGTTATCATTTGGGCATCACCAATATGATGATTCTTAAGAGGAACAAAGGCGCATAACTCCATCAAAATCATTGAGCCATGACAAAATTCCAACTTGACCTGTTTTTTTCTGAACTGTAAACGGTTTACACACTAACATGAAATTCTGTTCAAGTTATCATCCGGATAACCCAAATTATTTCTAAGTGTAAAAAGATGCAAAACTCTGTCTAAAATCACCAGGCCGTGATCCATTTTCGGTCGAACTTGACCTGTATTTTTTTTCAAACGTTAATTAGTAATAATTACATACAAGATCGAACAACCTTAAACAAAACTTTATTTCTAAGTCGAGCAAGAGGAAGAACTCGGCCAACAATCAACGTATCATCACCAAATATAGAACATGATACGACTGTGTCTTTCCAAATATGAATAACGTACTAGCTATACATGTATCAAAACATTATGTCTAGCGTTAGTCGTCAAGTTATCATCCCAAAAAATTTGGTTTCTAAGTTGAAAAGGGGCATAATTCCGACTATAACCACATCAACAAATATCAGACCATAATCAGTTTTATGTCAAAAATCATCTTGAACTTATCAACCGCAAAACCGGACAAAGTTCAGAAAGGGGGCACACATCCCGTCAAAAATGACCGGACTTGGAACAAATTCGAATCTGACATGTGTGTTTTTACTACCAGTACACACACGATTAATATATAGCAAAATATACCTAATCTGGGTTCACTATTACCTGGCAATTTATATTCACTCGGAGTAGCACGGTCGTGTCACGCGAGATCGTGTCACGCGAGGTTGTGATCATAGTGATTAGGAGGATAGAATTGACGATTTAACGGAGATAATTATTCAAAAACGTTTTGTTTAAAAAGTACCCCAAAACCTCTCCCAAACCATGCACACAATAGGAGAATTTGACTTATGACAAGTTGTGCACATATCAATGTAATGTACTACATGCATGTGAGTGAGTGGATGAGGGATAGCCACGGTCAATCAAAATTCTGAACGATTGTCTAACAATATACATCGTTGAGAAGAATAGAATATAGCCATGCGTAATGAGTAGAGATCAACCTTGGTACAACGCAATGGGCGAATTGTTCAGTGGACTGATTGTGTGAAAACCCAGCGGGCGACATGGCTAGCTATGACATAGTACTTATATGACGACCAATTGTCACAAAACTCCACCATAACAAGACGCCACACCTACTACTATGCCATCGATGCTGTTATACGTTTGTCCGCAGCCAATGGTTGTTCCAGTTATCAAATTTAACATTTCTAAATATTCAATATTACTGGGAATTTCCTAATATTGACAAATTCCATGCTCTTTTATCCATTGACAATATTGCCATCCTGCGGAGGATTAGTATATTTGTGAAAACAGCTCTGCGAGATATATGATATAAGCCACCCCACTCGAAATTATAGAGAAGAATTATGCCTATATCATTGTGCAAGGCACAATTTCACATATTACATATCAATGAACAGACAACAATGAAGTTTCATCTCATTATATTGTAATAGTGTAATTTAATATATCTATATTATTTATATTGTGCATTTAGGAATGTGTATTAATGCGTTTTACATGTCAAGGACTGTATAGACATACTATTGCAAAGTATTTATACATTTGACAACATGAATTTCTTATATAAAAGGGAAATTGAACTATTAAAAGCAACTGCATGTCTAAAACAGATATATACAACAGCTTTCACGAATTAGGAATAACTATAAATAACTGCAGTTTAATTAAATTCCACATGGTTATAATAATCTTACGTAGTAAGTGTGTGGACTTGACATGTAAATATGTATATATGTTATCATCATCATCATCATCATCATCATCATCATACTGTTTACTAATATTCTTGTTCTGTGCGAATACGCAGCGTGATACCTAATAAACATATGACATAAAAAAACCTACCGATCCAATAAAGCCACATTAATGTACGGCTTAGCGGTCTTTTATTTCCCCCCCCCCGACATTCCGTTGGAGGACTATTGTAATGACCCTCGTCAGTGTGTCTGTCTGGAACGTTGTCCAAGCCTATATTCTGTCATTTTAAATTTGGCACATATATCAACCTGCATGCGAACGTGCGCAACTGCGATCTTGAGTTCGGTCGGACTCACTTTGGCGGAGTTATTGCCCTTTTCGACATAGAATCGAACATCCTGGGACGCAAATTTTGTCCGAGTCTGTATTTCGTCATTTTCCAGTCACTTTTTTAAAACTTGGCACAGATGTCAACCACAATGGGAAACTGCACACCTGCGATGTTGAGTTCAGTCGGAGTCCTTATGTTTTATGTTTTTTTTGTGTTAGAGTTATTAACCCTTTCCCAACAAATTGAAGACGTGTAACATATTTAGTGAATATGCACTTTGTATCATATTGGGAATAACTCCACAAAAAAGTTGGACAGATGTCATAATAGCAGGTGCACAGGTTCCCAGTGTACTAAATATATATGCCAAGTTTTTAAAACATTGGCCTAAAAATGTAGGAATAAAAGCTCGGACAAAATTATAAATGTTGCAAAAACAATTCTAAGTTGAAAAAAGGGGATAACTCCACCAAATAAAGTCGCACAGATGTCATAATTGCAGGTGCACAAGTTCCCATGGTACTAAATATTTGTTCCAAGTTTTAAAAAGATTGACCTAAATATGTAGGAATAAAAGCTCGGACAAAATTATACATGTTGTGAAAATTTTCTAAGTCGACAAAGAGGGATAACTCCACCAAAACAGTCAGACAGACGTCAAAATTGCAGATGTCTTTTATAAATGGCATGCATAATAATTAATGATGCATATCATAGTTGTGATCGATTCAGAATTCTCTCATTTTATACAAAACAGCTGTTTTTACCCCAAAAACAAACCCTAGAGCATTGACATACTCCAATAGTATCTTACAAAATGTGAACATGTCCACCTTCTTTTGTTTAGTTTCATTCTCATCCAAAAATAGACGTAAATGTTATTTAGGAGCTGGATTCCATTCTTCACTGGTTTGATTCGCGAAAAGCCTATTTTAACCCAAAATCAGAAATCGCTCAACATTTCACAAGAAGGCAACACCGGCATGTTATTTGTTGTACCAATATAAAACTTTTGATACACAACTAATCTTTGACATGATTCAATCCGAATAAGTGCCGATTGCGGTCCCCGCTAATAAATGCGTAGGGCCTATGTAGAAATATAAGGGGATGCTACTCAGAGTACTCAAATCCAGTTTTCACTGATTTTATTAATTCAAATCAGATTACCATGGTAACCATAGAACCTGCATTATTCCAACAACGCTTTGTTAATTTATTACCTACATCTAACACTCATTTTTTTAACATTGAAACTGGGATTTTTTTTATAAAAGGAATGAATTAATCTTGTGGTGGATTTCAGAATTATCAAATTTTTTAACAAAAAAGCGATTTTTACCCCAAAAACGAACCCTAGAACATTGACATATTCCAAAATTCCCTTTCAAAATGTGAACATGTCCAACTCTATTGTTTAGTTGTGTTTGCATCCAAAAATAGATGTAAATGTTATTTAGGCAGCTGGATTCCATTTTTCACTGGTTTGATTCACGAAAAAGCATATTTTACCCCAAAGTAAGAAATCGTACAATACTACACGAAAACGCAACACCGGCATGCTATCCGCTGTATCAATACGGACATTTTGATATATAATTCAGTTTGTTACTCTTCCAGTTGATTGAACTCGATAAATAACGCCCAATTACCATGGTCCCAGCTGCTCCACTATATATGCCGTAAATATAGCGGCACATTGCGCTTAAAATATCGTATGTTTTTGCTAATAGGCTGTGTGCATGCGCATATATTTCTACCCGATACTAGCTGCCAAACATTCATACACACCATGGGTACCGCTGACATGTGAGGGCCATTTATATACAGAAAACCAATATCAGAAATGGTAACGCGCTCAAGATCATAATTATGTTATATACCCATGAGTGTATATGTAATTATAGAATATAAATATATTGGTTTGACGAATTCCGTTAAAACATACCGGACTCGGCCTCCGGGTCGCAGTTCGACTTTTAATCCGTCCCAAAAATTCCCATTTCTATAAATAAAACGCCCATGCGCCCACTGTATACCAAGAATCAGCGACACATTATACACGCGGAGCGCGAAATAATGCCAAATGTACATTCCCGTTATTATAAGTACCTCTTGTCGGTACGACATCAAAAAAGATAAAACACGGCGCCCCGGGCAGAATATTTCGTATATACCAGTAACCATTTCCGCGAAACATAAAATTGGTCCAAAATTTGTTCGGAGTTATGGGTTATTATCAAAGCATTAACTGTATATACTGCGTGTTGCATGGATGGGAAATGTCCAGTCGTATATATTACCCTATATCCTATATATAAAATATATAGCGCCTATATATTGTTATTTCAAAAATTGCCATTTTCGCGGTACAATGTTTTGTGTATAATGCCAGATCAATATCCCAATGATTTTGTTTATGTAGGGCTATACTGGTGCATGCAGCCATCCACGTGTGTCATGTGCACATGCGTCACTTAAAATAATGGTCTTTTTGTGTATGGGGGCAGGGAAAGATCATCGCAGTCTGTGCTATATATATATGGGCGAGAAAATATAGCCGTATATAGACCGGGTTGGCACGAACCCCGACAGGAATGGGCGAAAATGGGGACCGATGTTCAAGCTTCATCTGAGTTGAGGCAATCTGAATCCATACCGACCGACACGTGGCCATTTAGATAAAGAATTGAGAATTTGTTCATGCATGCTGACTTATAAGTATTAAGACATTTGAAGCAATGATGCCGAACACTTAATTATAAACTGAGTCCGCGTGCCTCCATAAATCTGCATGATATATATATATATTTAATTATTCATCGTTGGAGTTCACTGCATATATGCATGAAGTTATATATGGAGATATGGAGTAGGCACGGACTCAGTATATGAGTGTTCATTGCTAATTCAGACTAAGTTCAGAGAGCGTGAACATATTCTCATTTCTTATATATATATATATATATATATATATATATATATATATATATATATATATATATATATATATATATATATAGCTATATATATATATATATATATATATATATATATATATATATAAATGGCCATCTATCGATCGGAATGGCACATTGAGATATGTCCCTCAGATATATACTCGGTTAATTATTTGCGTCTCGCATTGTGCTTTTTCATTCACCTGAAGTCAATTGAACGTGAAAAGTCGGTCACATTATACATAGCGCAAATATGTTTATGGTCATATGAAGAGCCAGCGTTTTATATATAATTGGTTCATGTCTGTTATTATGTCTGCATGGTGTCAATTATAAGATGTTTTTTTCTTCAGAATATTTCCTATATATATATAAGAAACTACTCGACAACGAGTATATTTATTATAGAAAGAGTTTAACTATAATGATGACTCGTCGATCGGTCAATGGATATTATAAAGGTATCGAATGTTTATTGTATCAATCGTCTGTATTTGTATACATGCATGGAGTCAAGTTTAGAGTTCATACAACATACAGCGCTTTATATTAATGAAGCCACAACCTAATATTGTGACCAAGGCCAATCTTACTGGTCACCATGGTCCATATTTTTATATTGTCAACATTGAGTATTCTTTCGAAATTCGAAATCATATATCTCATTGGTGCTGAGGCTCACTCAGCTTCTTATCCGGTGAATGCAGTTTGTTCATAAATTGTATATGATTCATTAAATAGTTTTTATATACTGCACATTAATTGTGATTATATAGTGTATTATAAATGCACACAGAAAACATAAAAAATATTCATTATAGAGACATTGCAACAGGCAGCATTTTCTATAATTATGCATTAATCGATTGCGACTTGTTCATTAAATAGAGGATCTACAACGAGTTCCCAGTTTATAGCGGAATTTACAAAACGAGTCCAGTAAATTTGGTCTGGAGGACAGAGCCTTTGGTGAGGTCCAGACCTAATTTACTGGACGAGTTTTGTAAATTCCGCTATAAACTGGGTACGAGTTGTAGATTCTATTTATTAGATGATCCAAAACTTCGACAAAACATACTTAAATCAGCAAATGGGACGCGGAACTAACACCTGCTTCTATAAGGCATGCGATGACGTTTCACGTAACTATCGTTGTTTGCCCGCGTAAAGAAATAGTTCCAGATAAATAATGACTCTTTGGCGTATTTATTGGCGTATATTTATTGACATAACTTTCAAACTCGCCAATATTATAGTTTATTGGAAAAATATTGGAAGCCATAGTATTTTGAGACATAGTGTATACAGAATGTAAAAAGACAACAAACCGGAAGTCTAAGGTCACCTAGCACTATTTCCTGTTATTAAACGAACGTTTAATATCACAATAGGATGGTTTATTGCATGGAATAAGGGTAGGTTCACGTAATAAAACAAGGTCTCGACCGCCGATTCAACTGACCACAATATGGGACATTTATGTAGTATTTAATTACTACAACACAAATATCCGAATAATACTCGCCTCTGGGCAATATAATAACATAATACACGCTTCCGAAACGGAAGGCACTCTGCACCAAGAATATAATAAGGCAGATGGCGAATCCATCATAAGGCCCAACAATGGACAATCGTGCATGGAACGTGGGAGTTGGGCTCTTCAAAATGTAAACAATAAATTTGACACACTTTATAGGGAGCTGGCGCGTTTGTGCCTGTCAGTGTCGTTTGATGATATAGCCCACCGGATTACAAGAAAACCATAGTCAGAAATGGTAACGCGGTCAAGATCATATATATTATATACCCATGATTGTAATCATAGAATCTTTTTCATTTCTGTTATTTCTAATTGGTATAGCTTATCACAGACCAAAAATCAACATTATTGACATAATGTAAACGCCAATCAACGAATTGAAATTCCCAACTACACATTTTACCGCGGGGTCGCACTACAACTTTTAATGTGTCCCAATAATTGCCATTCTATAAATAGAACCCACATCGCCCACTGTATACCAAGAAAGAGCGAGACATTATACACGCGGAGCGCGAAATAAATCAGTGGGTCTAGCGTTGGTTATACTACATACAAATTTGCTATCGCCTCGTATCATCGCTGCACCGAAATATCGGTTTTACGGGATATAGGCACGGTTCGTTTGCACCGAAATATCGGTGCTACGGGTTCAAAGGTTAAGTTTGAATTTTTCCTCTTTAGAATGGGAGCCATTGTTCTCGGGTCCTCATAAAAGCCGAACACAATCGAACACAACCGAACATAACCGAACACAAGTTCAAATAATGGGAAATATAACAAATAAAGTTTATATCGTATGCATTCATGTTCAAACTATTACTATACGAAGTTTGGTTGAGTTTGGGTCAATAATCAGTGTTTTATTGTATCTTTTGTATAACGCGTACAATGCTTGGCTATGATGTTCAAATATTGGGGATGGTGTGTACACATTTACATGGAATATGTGGATGCCGTGGGTATGGGCGGCCGTTGGGTCGGAAATTACATGAAATAAAAGTTAAAGGTGGTTTGTTTAAACAATTACGTGCACCACACATTCAACATAAGTCCATTCGATTTTAATAGAATCTTTTTCAAACCAATGGTGTCCATTTTCAAACCAATAGTCGTTCAATAGGAGACAATTCAATTTTAATATATATCGATTAATAATCAATGTTGACCGATGCAGAATTAATGTTCTATTTCAATATAATGTTTTTATTCAGTTTTCAACCATTATCTAATAACAGACAATTAGTAGCCTACAGTTATCGCATATTCAATATATGTATATTTCGTTTGAATAGCCATATTTTCCTAATCAATATAGAATTCCCCAATCAACGATGTTCATTTTCAAACCAATAGACATATTTTCCTAATCAATATAGAATTCCCCAAATCAACGATGTTCATTTTCAAACCAATAGACTTTTCATTCTTATAACGACCACGCTCGGCGCGCTAGCGGGCGTACATACTTGTGACGTCACACATAATTTACAGTATACCGTGTAAGTGAAAAATCATGTGTACGTGGAAAAATCACGTGACTTCCGGCAGTGGTTTCACAAAATCGCGGAATCGGCAATGAAAAGAATTTGCTACTTCACAACTTCCGATATGTGGCAATGGAGAACTGAAGTATTTATTTATTTATTAACAGTAAGTTGTTATGAATATGTCCTGCATAGATTCATATTAGATTAGTTTCATTTGTTAGCTAAATGAAGGCAGTTACGGCAAGGATCATAAATAACAGGATGGCTCACCCAATCATATTTGTGTAATCGTCTTGGTAGAGTTATCGATCCTCCTGGTAGGACAGGCGCCGTATTTGAAATGGTAAATACACGAGGAATACAGAAATCGAATGAATGTTTTTTGTATCAAATGACTCACCGGCCACCTAGAGCCTGTAGAGGTAAACTGAAGTGATCTATATATTCACCGAGTATTAATCTTGGTGATTGTTACGTTTATTTCATTTTAATAACGGTTGTTGACTTTATTCTGATTTATTTTAATCGGTCTGTCAGTGTCAAATTCCGACGAATACGAGTGAATGGAAATACATCGTTTTTGGTCAACATTCTCAACCAAAAGCAAGGAAAACTACCCAGCCATTTTTATAACTGAGAAAATACGTCGTTTATATTCAATCCTTGCGTACTACAGTTGTTATTTTTGTTTTGTTGCAACTTTTAAAGAATGTTTTTAACTTTTATTTTTGTTTACATTTTTACGTTGTCTGCAGTCTGTGTCAGCGTGTGTGTGGGCGCAGTGTGCCTGCATGTGTCACTGTGACTATTGGTTTAGTACATGGAAATTTCAAATTCGTTCTTTCACTTTTTATCTTATTTGTAGAATATTGAGATCACAAATCTGAAAACCTTTTTTTTTTCAGTTTAGTTAATAGGCTAATTATTGTTTGAGTTATAGACATTTTTGTACCTCAAAAAAATGTCATCAAATTCAGATGGGCACTCCATTTGTATTTATTCAACCTGAATCTTCCACTTTTACATGGTAGTGTTCCCCAAATCAACACAATTCATATTATCTGCATGCAGTTGCAATAGAGCATTTCTAAAGTTATGTGTTCAATTGTCCAATCAGAAATATTAGGCCATGTCAAAATTATATGGTGATATTCTCAGCTGGAGAACATGTCCCCCCCCCCCCCCAAAATATGTTGATTCTTTCATGCAGTACAGCTAGCCTACCGGTATGGTCAACTTAGTCAAATTTGTCATTGTTACATGGGCATCGCATTAATAGGAAATGTCATATTTGATATCTTGTAACTCAGTCAGTATATTCATCCCCTCACACCTTGATATTTGCACAACATATTAATTCATATGACACATTAATGATTAAGTTGATTAACTGTTGATCTGTTGTGAAGCAATTTCTCTTATTATATGTAAAATATTTTAAATGATTGCCCTATCATGACATGCATGGTATGGGAAGCCAAATTGACATTTAATAAATAATTGAGCTTAAGCGCAATAAGGAATCCCTTAAGGAATCTCTTATTGCACAAGGAATATCTTATTGCGCTTAAGCGCAATAAGAGCTAATTGCGCTTAAGCGCAATAAGGGAAGATCTAATTGCGCTTAAGCGCAATAAGAATATTCCTTATTTAAGCGCAATAAGAAGATTCCTTATTGCGCTTAAGCCAGGGTAATTTCCAGGCCAGTTTTGGTACCTGTAACAGGTATGGGCGCCCAAACTCCAAGCGCAATTAGATCTTCCCTTATTGTGCTTAAGCGCAATTAGCTCTTATTGCGCTTAAGCGCAATAAGAATATTCCTTATTGCGCTTAAGCGCAATAAGAGCTAATTGCGCTTAAGCGCAATAAGGGAAGATCTAATTGCGCTTAAAGGTACTCAACCCGATAAAACTCCTCTCAATTACTATTTCAATGGCTTCGGGGGTCAAAAATATTGGATTCGAGTCGAGGAAGTCACCCATCAAAGCTCAGATTTGTTAGATATCGATTTTAGAAATCTATTATTTTTCATTATCGGGAATACTATCTGGCCCAGAACTCAGTCAAAATTGCGTTAAAATTACCACTTGATTTTAGAGTTATCCATCCTTGTCTGTTTGAATAGATTTGGAGAACACATCCAGAGCAGATTACGGCAGTTAGTAGTACACATCTCGAGTTTATAACAAATTTCAAAAATCAATATCTAATAACTCTGAGCTTTGTTTGATTGGGTTCCTCGACTCGAATCAAATATTTTTTACCCCCAAAGCCAAAGAAATAGTAATATAGGACCCTCCGATCGGATTGTTGTTGTTGGAATCTGTTGAGATGGGGACCCTCTTTACGGGTTGAGTACCTTTAATCGCAATAAGAATATTCCTTATTTAAGCGCAATAAGAAGATTCCTTATTGCGCTTTAGGCATTATTTATTAAATGTCAATTTGGCTTCCCATAGTATGGGTCCTTGGAATCCACTTAATTTGACATTTGTAAAAATGTATTGATCAAGTTTTTTTTTATAGCATTTTGTTCTAGTTTCTGTATGTACTATTAGTCTTTCACTGTAAATTCATTGATATATATCATATAATGACATATTAGGCATTAATTACCCTTCAAATAATGGTATGCTTAAAGGTACTCAACCCGATAAAACTCCTCTCAATTACTATTTCAATGGCTTCGGGGGTCAAAAATATTTGATTCGAGTCGAGGAAGTCACCCATCAAAGCTCAGATTTGTTAGATATCGATTTTAGAAATCTATTATTTTTCATTATCGGGAATACTATCTGGCCCAGAACTCAGTCAAAATTGCGTTAAAATTACCACTTGATTTTAGAGTTATCCATCCTTGTCTGTTTGAATAGATTTGGAGAACACATCCAGAGCAGATTACGGCAGTTAGTAGTACTGATCTCGAGTTTATAACAAATTTCAAAAATCAATATCTAATAACTCTGAGCTTTGTTTGATGGTTTCCTCGACTCGAATCAAATATTTTTTACCCCCAAAGCCAAAGAAATAGTAATATAGGACCCTCCGATCGGATTGTTGTTGTTGGAATCTGTTGAGATGGGGACCCTCTTTACGGGTTGAGTACCTTTAATAAGTGTAGATTGACATCTGTCATTTGGGAGTATACAATATACTTATTTAATTTAATGTAATGCTATTGCACCGGTACATGTATTCATAGTAAAAAAATTTATCAAAATGCAAAATGGGAGTTATGGGAGACAAAATTCAAATTTTCAGTAATGACAATCAACATGCGCGATTCCATCACAGGAATCCGGGAATTTTGTTTTAAATTTTATTATATTATTTTATATAAAAATAATATATAAATAAAAAAAATACCCGGGGGTGGTAACTTAATCTAATTTAATTATGGTTAAGTCAAGAAGTGCAATTCATTTGCACTTATAGTGTACGGTAAATCTATAAATCCATAATTGTGTGGTGGGATGCCAAATTCCATTAGGCTTAAGTGTAATGGAAATCTGAATTACACTTAAGCGTAATATTAATAGGATATTAAATATGAATTACGCCTCCTACATATTTGAAATACGCTTAAGCATAATTGCCTAATTGAGATATAAATGCTTAAAAATAATTGGGTTTTCTGATCTTCATACATGTGCATTGAATAAAATGTTGTATAATCTAAAATGGCATCATTGTGAGCGATGCCTGACTAGACCTAGATCATTTTGAGGAATTAATTTTGAGTCAATTTAATGATATGAGATATGTAAAAGTTTTCCAGTGTGACAGCTGGACTTTGAAGTGTAGCACTTGGTTAATAATAGACTTACTAGTAATAATAGGCCTATATTAGTTATATATACTCTATTATATTAGTTCATGATTGATCTATCCAGTTTCCATCCTGGTAAATGGACTTAAGTCTTAAGATAATTGGGATGGTAGAACTGCAAGTAAAGTTAGTAATGAATAATGGTAATATGGTACTGGTAGGCCTATAATATGTCCCTATGGCCGGTTCATAAAATAAAAAAACAAACTATTTTGGCTAAATTTGGATTTAAGTTCTATAAATGACTGGTCAATGCCATATATTATAATTCAGATACGCATGTCATATATTACAGTACTAAAAAACTACAAACAAGAAAAGTTCAGTTGTATACAAATTGACTGATTGACAGCGAATTTGGGTGATGCTTTTCATCGTTTTAACTGGACATTAGTAGTAACTTTCCCCAGAAAGTTCAATATAGTGTAGTTCAATGCGTATTGTTTATGGAAATATCGACAAAATAGGGAACATTTGGTTTAAATGTTGTTTTAAAATGATTTTTGGACGGGAGAAATGAGCAACTCTATAGAATTCTATAGTGTTTCCATAGACGCATTTCTCGGTTTAACCTACCGACCGCAAGAGGGCGCTGCGGCGGTACGCATTACAATAGAACCAATGGGAAGTGAACCTTCCCGTTATTTAAGTTCCCTGGTTACGGCGTCATGGCGTCAAAACGTCATTTGTCTCTGCGGGCCAGCATCCATACATGACTGAACGTATCATATCGTCGCGGACAATTGATCGTCGTTCTGAGCTGCTTGGCCATATATCACGACCATACTGGACATATTTATAAACGTAGATACGTGCTTCAATTACTAGTTGTATTATACCGGTTTGATTTAGTACTGTGTATTAAATTTTAACTACCTTACTAGTATTTAAATTCGAGCTGTAGGCCCTACTATTTTCGCACACCCATTGGTGCGAGGATTTAAAACTGAGCGAAACACAATACGAATTCAATGTTTACTGTATATCCAAAATATGATATGGCAATTGCTGTTAGAATTACACACATACCAGAATGAACGCAGATTAGCAGGTCACCATATTCGCAAACCACGAGTGAAGCCATGCTTCATACACATGTGATCTGAGTTATAATATCACATCAAGTTTTAAATGTACATGCAGCATCAGCAAATGCGATGTATTGGTTTACTTCTTCCCACTTCATATCAATGGTGTCCATATATGTGATTCGCCATATCAAATCCAGTCGTAAGTCGGGATTTTTTTTACCCTGTGCCAATGCATTCTCTTATATATGCGAGTCGACCATAGGTCGCCTCGCATATATAAGAGAATGCATTGGCCTAACAATTTTTTATCATGTTTTTTAAATAAATGTTTCTTAAAATTTTTAGGACATAAAATAAAAAACATCCATTACCCTGCAGGGAGCCCCACACATATATAGAAGCACATAGAATAGTGTCGTCTGCTCATGTTTGTCTGGGGCTCTGTATGGGTGAAATTATAAAATTGTTAAAGAATACAAGAACAAATTATTAAAATTGTAAAAAATTGTTAGTTCGGCAAAAGAACAGACCAGAAATTGGCAGAATCAGTAAACGAACAGACCGTAATCTCAATCTCGTGGTAATCAGAATCTGGATTCAAATGTTCGTAATATAAACAAACCGAGATTTCGCCACATCGGAGTTTAAAAACACAATAAAACATAAGAATCCGTCACTTGTGTACAAATTATTGCAGAATATAAACGATCTATATCAAAGAATTTTAAATGCGGAGACAAATTTGTTTTATTGAATGTAAACTGGGAGAATATTACTGAAATTAGCCAAATAATAACGCTATTGATAAACGCTCGGGGAACACTTCGGTTGATGGCGAAGCAAATGTTGATTGTCACTTTCATACATGTATGTCCATTTCATAATTCCATCCATAAAATACCGCCCGAACGCATGTCGATTTCCAATTCGGCGGATACGTCACCATTGACCGAATTCATATGAACCTGCATGGATATGTCTTCTGCTGTGTTCGTTATTATAATGTTTCTTCTTATTCAAGAAATAGTAGGATTATATGATATCGATGGATTATCAGATACACGTGTGTACTATCATCTAGTCTTATAGCAATTTCATGTTTAAAATGTTTTGTTTAGTTAAATGCAGTCGTTTTGCACAATAGTCTCTGTATAGACAACAGACACATGTTCTAGGGACGTGGCTAGAAGTTTCCTCAAATTTTCGGCCAACTGCACCCCCCCCCCCTCATTGAACCAAACATCAATCTCACAGGTTCGCAGAATTCCATTTGCTCCCCTTGGAAATATTCAACCTGACAAACACTAAGATTGGAAAATTACCAACTTTTACTGGTTGAAAAAAATCAAACAATGAGAACAATACCAACCTATATATGGTGTCAAATTAATGTCCAACTAATGTTGTGTCATGCATGAAATTTCCGACTGCTGGAATGTACCAAAGTTTAGTTTAGATATATTTATTTCAAATATATATCAAATTTAGATAACACATGATATATAACACATACATTTGTTTATTCATACAAAGGAATTGGGGGACAAGTGCTGACTCACTTAAGGGTACCCCCTCTCCCATATGTTATTACACTGACAAAATAAATAATTAGTAATGGCAAAGCAACATGACTACCAAAACAAGTTGAACATATATACAGATCACTGGACACCCCTCTCCCGAATTAGTCATAAGTTTGTATATGTATTTATTTAAAATCGGGTTTGTTTGTTGCGTTTGCTGGCTTGTACGTATCATTATTTGGAACAGTTAGTCAAAATAATCCTGATTTTCCTCACGTATGAATGACTGCACAGCTAAGCAAATTGTACCAAAGTTCGGGGTGGGGGTCGAGACACCCAACTAACCCCTATCGTCACGTCCCTGTTCAACTGACAAATTTCGTGTGTTCTTCACAACATCTTCGGAATTTGATTCAGGAGGCCTAGAGCTGTCACGTTTAGATATGCTTGCCCTCATCAATAAACACACTTTAACTTGACAAAAAGATGCGATTAAGTCGGATTGGCAGCAAATTATGTGCCGTGTATATATACGCATAGAAGAAAAGCATGACTTTCACAACAAACATGAACTTTATAAATATAAGATACAAATGATACTTGTGTCAAATACAAGAGCCATGTTTGACGCTGGGAGAACATTAAACATAGTTTCGGAGACCACGTGGATTTCAAAATCTGACCTAGAATCGGGAATTAGCCCCGCCCCCGTAATCGGCTTCGGATTCTGAATCCGGATTTTAGCGAAATAACGACTCTGGGGTCGCGACTGGGTGGTCTTATGACGTCACAAAGATGGCCGCCATGTTCATTTTCTTAAACTGAGCGAAAAAGTGTATTGCGCGAATTTAAATACGAGTAAGGTGTGTGTGTGTGTGTATATATATATATATATATATATATATATATATATATATCTCTTACATAATTATGTGTAATGTATTTCAAGAAAGGACTATGCGCAACGTCGCGTATCAACAAAAACTATGGCCTCGAAATTGGGTCATATATTTAATTTACTCTCGCATATAGGGAGGTTTAAACGAATACAGTTATGCATATAAGTGTCATAAAATAGTACTGTAGCTACATATGCAATGCAGCATGATTAAATGCCCCTTATAGAACTATATATATGTTAGCTTTCACCTATATGTTCCTGTCATTTTAGACTCTTTCATCGCAGAAAACTTATACAATATAATGTACACTTTTCTCAGAATGTACATGGTTAATTTCAATCTAGTGAATTCTGAACTATAATGGTTTAAAAGATTTTGCATTTTGTTTGAGAACATTGACATTTGATTTTCACAGGTCCGATTTCTGAACAGTATGGAAGCGTATTAGTGCCACCAAGCAAAAAATACTATCTCTAGATATTATCTCCTAATTATGAAATCGTATCTCCTAATTAGGACTTAGTATCTCCTAATTAGGAGATAAATCAGATACAAAGCACTCAACATGTTCGTGGTCATATTCATATCGTCTGCGGATCACTAGGCGGACGGTCGCATCGCTTCGTTCGTTCTCATGCCTCCACTTGTTTTATAAATTAAAGGCTTAAAATGAGGGGTTAGGGAAAGGGCATATGGGCCTATGGGCCCTTTCGAGAATCCGGGGGTTAGCCACCCCGTACACCAATCCGTCGCTGTCATTTTATTATATATATGACAAGGTTCGGTTACAGGGCCAGGTATGTGTACCATATGGTTAATCCACGGCATAGAGTATATGTATATACCAGTGACTATCCATGGATAATTTGATGACACCTGTTTATATGCCAAAATAATTTCATTTCATTTTAAGTTTACGCTTAACAGTGCGAGAGATATGTGTAAATTCCGTGTAAATTAGACAAACATTGGCCGATGTATTTATAACCCATCCCCAAACTGAAGTAGAGTTGCAATGATTCATCCATAGCAAACGAATGAATACAATAATTATGTGAGTCGGTCTAAATGAACCGTTTATTGGGAATTTGGGATGGGACCCGGGAGGATTTGGAAGGGCAGTATCCCCCCCCCCCCCCCACGACCCACTTTGGAATGATGGTGGGTGTTATAAATGGTGATATAACAATGAAAAATGATGGGAAAATGATCTAAACCTTTTTTTTTTTTACTTCTTCTTTTTCGCTTTTTCCCTAATTCTGTATACTGTTACTGTGTTTGAAGTGCTTCGTTTCTGGAGGACCATGACCGCTAATCTTTCTCTTTTTTATGTTTCTTTTTAATTTCTTTCTGTTTCTTCGGTGATGCCATTGGAGAGTTCCTTTGCTTCCGCCATTGTCCTCTGAGCAGATAGTTCTGCCTCCCATAACTGCTCGTACGAGATGGCGGATCTGCTGGTGGTGTTGTTATTGTTGTTGCTGCTACTGGTGGAGATGGGGACTCCGGATCTTGATGATATTCCGGTGCCCGAGATGGTAAGGTATCCATCTCCACCATGAAGTCGACGGCAAGGACTTTCAGTTCTCCCCCGTCTCCACTTGAATTCCTGTCGGCGTCCATGCGGTGACTTGAAGATCACTTGTTATTTTTTCTTCTTCCCTCAAGGGGTCTTGATGGCTCCAGGTGGTGGTTTCCTGTCGGTCATATGCCAGGGGTCTATCACACCCTATCAGGCAACTTCCAGTAAATGTTGCTACGGTTGTGACCTGTTAATGCAAAGCCACTTCAAGCCAGCCTGCATTTGTACGTATGGTCCTGATTGGTCCATGAACACAATGCACCGACTGGAAAGAGTTCATCTCGTGCGAGACTTGGCTGGGGATTAAAGGGGTACTGTACACTAAATCCGGCTATTTATGGGACTATCTCCTTTTATACTCAACAGAATATATATGAATCAATGAATTTGAGCCATGGATTAGTGCAAAATACACTCATGTGCTCTACGAATGATGCAAACAAAATGGTAATTATAATGAAAATTAATAAACGGCTGGAGTCATAAATTAATTTTCATTATAATTACCATGTTGTTTTATTCGTTCAAGAGTGTATTTTGCACTAATACATGTCTCACTTCATTCATTTGTTGCATAAACTCGTTGAGCATAAACGGAGATGGTCCCACAAATGGTCGGATTTAGTGTACAGTCTCCCTTTAAGCTATCCATGTCCAGCCTTAGCCCGACAGAAAAATCAACCGCCACTCAAAGGGGCACATCTTTTCTCTGAGCGGCGACTCTGAGCGATTAATGGGAATGAAAATGACCGCTAACTGGTGTTGAGTTCTTTATATATATAGTATCTCATAATTAGTAGATAATATCTCCTAATTAGGAGATACTAAGTCCTAATTAGGAGATAATAAGTCCTAATAAGGAGATAATATCTCCTAATTAATTAGGAGATAATATCTCCTAATTAGGAGATAGTAAGTCCTAATTAGGAGATACTAAGTCATAATTAGGAGATAGTAAGTCCTAATTAGGAGATACTAAGTCCTAATTAGGAGATAGTAAGTCCTAATTAGGAGATACTAAGTCCTAATTAGGAGATACTAAGTCCTATCTCCTAATTAGGAGATACTATCTCCTAATTAGGAGATAGTATTTTTTGTTAGGTGGCACTAATACGCTTCCATAGAATAAGAATGAATATTGAATCATGACTTATATTTTGTTTAGTGCCAAGAAATCACCCCAATTTTCCATAAATCCGCGACCTCGTCACATCTATACCGCATGTATTCATGTGTAACGGGAATTACTGTTCGTAATGACCAAATTGTAGGTTGTTTTTGTCTCAAAACTGTGATTTTTCGCTTGTCGAAAAATCATACTTCATTGGATCTCAAAATACACTGCTATTATTGTATATTATATCTCACGTGACCTTCTCGGATTCTGATTGGCTGCACACTGCTATACTTTTTACGATAGTACCCCAGTAGGATTCATACATGCCTACTATTCTTTTTCTATTTATATGGTAACATACTCATTTCGCGGAATCGGGTTGCCGCCTGAAGATACGGCCAATCTGAAACTATACCTTGTACGATAATTGTTACAATATCGGTATATCATTAGATGTATTGGTTAATTGTAATAATCTTACAAATGTCCGATCATAGCTATCCAATGTATTTAAAGGTACTCAATCCGAACAGAAGGTCCCCATCTCAACAGATTCCAACAACAACAATCCGATCAGAGGGTCCTATATTACTATTTCTTTGGCTTTGGGGGTTAAAAATATTTGATTCGAGTCGAGGAATCCATCAAACAAAGCTCAGAGTTATTAGATATTGATTTTTGAAATTTGTTATTTGCCCGAGATGAGTACTAATAATTGCCGTCAATTTCATAACCTGCTCGAGATTATACACCAAAACACTATTCAAACAGACAAGGATGGATAACTCTAAAATCAAGTGGTAATAATAACGCAATTTTGACTGTGTTCTGGGCCAGAAAGTATTCCCGATAATGAAAAATAATAGATTTCTAAAAATCGATATCTAACAATTCTGAGCTTTGATGGGTGACTTCCTCGACTCGAATCAAATATTTTTGACCCCCGAAGCCATTGAAATAGTAATTGAGAGGAGTTTTATCGGATTGAGTATCTTTAATAAGTTTAATAGTTAGTCCGTTTAGATGGCAAACGACCAGTCCTAATTTTGTAATGTCAGTGGACGTTATAACTTCCTTTCCGTTTTCTAAAAGTTCGCCAAATTGTCTTTGCTAATGACGTACCTGTACGGTATTTATAGAAATAAATGCATGAATCGTAAAGAGTTGCTGTTAGATGTAACTAATAGCGATAGTTGTGCTCCCCTGCCATCGTCAAAAGATTGCCATAAATTGTCAAATCTGAGACCGATTTCCAAAATTCACGGTAAATAAAAATGTGACAAAATCAGAGACAGAAATTGTGAGAAATTTGACACCAATGTACGATATAATATAATACAAAATGAATGTCTTGTCGTTGACTATACCAAAATAGTGGTCCTCAAGGAAGAACTATTCCTCCTCGAGGACCACTATTTTGTCATAGTCAACTCCAAGCCATTTATTATCTATATAATATAACGGTTACGTAATGTTTCAACGATGATTATCATGTCATAATCTTATTAAGTGCCTTTAATCGTGCACTACAATTATCAACAATCTAAATTAGCGCCTTAATTGTTATTATGCCAATAACTCTAACCGGATAAAACTAATATTAAGTTTCACACCTGAGACAATTCGCCCCGGAATATATATGGCCGGGGCGAAATGTCTTCGGCCCGGGTCGTCTCGGCCCGAGTTGTCTCCGACCGAGTCGTCCCGTTCCCATTCTCACGGCGACATACGTTGTAGCCTATAACATTCACTTATATATTATTATATAGAGGCCTTTATTATCAAAGGCCGATCATGATAATAAAGGCCGATATCTAAACTATATGCTATATTAAGTCATATATAATTATCGAAGTCTACTCGCATCCAAAACGATCTACACGATTAATCAAGCATTCGTGTCGCTGACATGCGTATAGCCCTAATATATATGTGTATAATTCCATGACTATTTGCACGATCCTTCGCCTTGTCCGTCTTCTTACTATAATGCCGGGGTCGTTCTATATGCCTTGCATATTATCATATTATTTAATAGATATAATATCAACATCTTACATCTTACATCTTCTGTGTCTTTACGGCCAGCATTGACCAACCCCAGAACGTGGTCTGAGTATATTCCTAACTATATATATATAGGCTATCTGTAAATGACTATTTAGATATGTCGTACATGACCAGGATCCATCCGGAGTTTCCATGCATTAATTACATGTATATACAGTTGTAGATTCACTTTGCTATACCCCCAGTAAAATCACTCGCTGCATGTGTAATCTATGGCAGAGTATGGCAGCATAAAGTTGGAGTCCATTTACATTGGTTACCTCTTCGTTACTTTCGTCATTTCTTGTGTTGGATATGTCCAGTATTCTTGATATTTTCTCTTCTTCATTTAGGTCTTTAAACTGTTTTTTAAATATATTGTTGTATTCAGTTGCAAATTGTAGAAGGAACTCTCTTCTTATATGATTGAATGCTGAGCATCTAAGGATAAAATGGGACGTTGTTTCCTCTTCTATTTTGCATAGCTTGCAGATACCATCAGATGTCTTGTCATATTTCTTCTTTAAGGTTTCAAGTCGGTATGTTCCAGTGACTAGTCTAAGGATTGTGTTGAGACGTGGGATAGCTCTCACAGGATTCCCAATGATGTTAAGAACTGGATGATGACCTCCGGATTTATATGCCTCGATGTTTAATAATCTGAGTGAAGGATATAATCTGGCACTGCATATTGTTCGTTCAATCCAATATGTATTAATTGCAGTTTTCACTTCTGTCTTCCATTGGTCTTTATTATATGGATTGTGTAGTAGATCGGTGGGTGATGGAAGTTTGTATTTGAATCATACTTGTCTGACGGCCGCAAACCAGCTATGACTGGATGAGTCTTTCAATAATAATTGTCGTGCAGCTAGTCTTCTTTCAATACTGTTTGAGGGTAGTCGACATATGTTGTTGAAGAATATAAGTGCTTTGGTATCGATGGTTGCTTCAACGGGTAGTACTCCTGTCAAAATATGTATAGCTGGATCCGGTGTTCTTATTGGAATTGCCAGAATCTGTTTCAGTAATTTCTTCTGAAAAATTTCTAATTGTTGAAGATGGTGACGATTTGGTAATATGATCTCACATCCATACAGAAGGATTGGTAGAATGTAAATATTGTATAGGTGGATACATGTTTGAGGATCCAATCCATTGTGTCCGTGAAATCCTGCAGGCATCAAGATATGCAACATATGTAATATTTCCATCGTCTCGATTGCTTCTGATAACTTCTTCAAGCATTAGCGCACTGTTCAGTGGCGAAGCATTTGCTGTGAATCCTCTTTGTAGTGGGGATTGTCGAGGAATAGTTTGTTTTTTCAGGTCTTCTCTTAATACTACTTCAATCAGCTTCAGGAGCACAGGTAAGATAGTGATACCTCGGTAGTTTATAGATTCTGTTTTCACTCCCTTGTTTTTGTAAATAGGATTGAGCATTCCGACTTTTAATTCTTGAGGAATGGATCTTTGTTGAATTATTAGATTAATGATCTGTGTAATTAGAGGAATTGTTGAAGAGTCTGCATAGATGAAATGTTCAGCCGCTATACCATACGCATCTGGTGCTTTGCCTTTGTTCAATCTTGCTAGAGCTTTAATTATTACCTCTTCCGTAGTTTTCATTGGTGACGGGTCATCTACAATGTCGTGGATAATTTGATAGTCCATTGTGCAGTTTTTGTAATATTGGTAATTGTATAGTTGATTGTCAGTTGGTTTAGCGAGTTCGCTGAAATGACGATGAAATCCTTCTATAACTTTGTCATCGCTGTATGTTGTTCCTTTCACATTCAGGTCAGTCAGGTATACTTTTCCTTTATTTCTCTGACGTTTAATAAGATTATAAAATACATTCCTATCCCCTTCCCGTGTTTCCATGATTTGGTTTTTGAGTGTTTGATGTTCAAGATATACAGCTTTCCGTACTTCATTTCTGTAGGTACGTTTTGTCATCTTTTTGGTGATCAGAATAGGATCATAAATATCATTTGGACGTCCATTCATCTTCCATTCTCGAAATGCGCATCTGGAATTGTGCAGTGCTTCTGCTATATCTTCATTCCATACCATAAGTTTTGGTTTGTTCTGACGTCGTCGTTGTTTTGGGTTGGTGAGGCACCTTCGGCAGCTGTTACTAGGAGATTGTTAAGTTCTGCAACTAGAGAAGCTGGAGGTTTTCCTTCCTCAGTATTAATATGAGATACTCCCGATTTTGTCAGATGCCTGTATTTATCTAGGTCGACTTTCTTCCAATTAGTTCGATGTATTTTGCTCGGGATTTCTTTCTTTGAGTCCATTTTCCATGATGTATTTATGGTGATTGCCTTCGGAATATGATCCGATGTATTTGAGGCGACATCAATTATTTGCGTTTTCTTGTCAAGATTATTGGGATACATAATGTAATCAATTTCAGAAACAGGAACTCCTGCTGCATTGATGAACGTGTTTCCTATTTTATCTGTCTTCAGATTGGTCTCTTTCATAAACTGTTCCATTAGTTCGGAACGGACATGATCGGATGGTCGATTTAAGTCTGTGTTAAAGTCCCCTCCAATGAAAATGATATGTGTATCTCTGTATTTCTCAATAATTTCATACATTTGGGCTAATATGTCAGCATAATCCTGGTGAGATCCATTAGATTTGGTGGGCATGTACGTGGAGATAAGGATTATAGGTTTAACTAGTTTTAACTCTATAGCTTGAATCCTAGTTCCTCCATCATTGATGACTTTGATGTACTTGTCTAATGACTTCTTCCAGATACATGCAACTCCTCCATAGCCTCTTGCAAGATGTGTTGGGGGTAGTGGTTCATGGCTATCGACTGATTTTCCGGATCCACAAAATTCTTCGTTAATTTCATTCAACTGGTGAAGCTCGAAATGGAATAGCCAGTGTTGCTGGATGAGGAAGATGTCGATTGTACGCAACAGCTCTTTAATTACTCCACTGCATGTTTTTATATTTTTACAATTGTATGTTGCAATGGTCAGTTCTTTTTGCTCGTTGGCAGGTGTTATCTGTTCCATATTGGCCTCTGGTCTTGGTATGAAAAAGACTGTTGTAGTTGGGAGTCTGACTGTTGTACAGGACGACCTGAGTCTGTCGTATGTAACATAGCTCGGTTGATATATTCAAACTTTTGGTTATTTCTATTCTGATGTTGCTGTGAGTTAACATGTCCAGAATTAGATGTATTCATATCAGCTTGATAATGGTAGTATTTAATGCCGTTTTCTGTTGGTCGTTGATGTGGTTTGTGTTCCGACACAGGTGGTTTCGTGGCAGAGTGTTGTCTCCAATTCTCGTCTAGACTACTTCGTCTGCGATTACTCTCATGCCGTTGTGAGTATACTTTGGATGAGTGTTCTCTCGATTCAGTATGCTGGGATGAGGGTGCAGAGTTCGATCGTTGTTGTTGTTGCTGATATTTACAGCGAGCTCCTGATGACATTCTATTTGCCAGTGGTGGAGGTTGACTGACATCAACATTTGGTGGAACTGAATACCTCAGATCAGTAGTGGGTTGTGGAGGTATATACATGTCATTTTGTCGATATTGTGTGTCACATGGGTTTTCCAAGTCTAAGATGGCTGCATCGATTTTATTAATCAGGATCTTCTCAATCCTCATTTGGAGATGTTCAACAATGCGTGCCGTTGGAGTTATGCCAGATACCGGAGTGTGGCATATCGATTCAGGTTTCGCAGAGTTCGTGTTGTCATGCTTTGGGGTTATATTTTCATGTTTTGATGTTGGTTCAACGGCGAGTCTTTTCCGTAGTAGGTCCTTTGACTTCTCAAGCTCGTTGACTTTGGTTTCGAGTTGGTTTATGAAGTTTCTGAACCAGATTCTTTCCTTTTCAAATTCTTCAATCATCCTTTCTTTAACTCTTATGTCATCTTCTCTCTTTCGTATCTTGGCTTCTTTCTGACGGAGCATTTTCATGGTTTGCTTCTCAGGTGTGTTCTCTTCACTGGTTGGTTTAGACACTTTCTCGTTTTCACAGTGCTGGTATATATTGTCTCCATTGACCGTGGCTATTTTTGGTGACTTAGCCCGGTTGTCTGGCTTTACTTCGTCTGAAGAGTTGCGATCTTTGCAACTTGGTGGTAGTTCATTTATTAAATTGTTATCATCATAATTTAATATGGTATCATCTTTATGGTTGTCGATTCTCACCGTTTCTTCAGTGATAGAACAGTTAATACACAAAATGTTATCTTCTTTAGAATTATGGCATGTTTGATGAAATTTTGAGTCACATTCCAAACAGGTACAGAAGTCATCTTTAAGTGGAAGTAGACACACTATACAATCATCGCCTATCTCTTCTTGAAGAATTTCAGCGGCAAATGTTTTTGTTCTATTGAAGGTTGTCATATCTATAACAGGTGTAGACATTGAGTTTGGAGTGCTTTTCACAGCAGTTGTATTCTGGAGACAAGATTTACACTGGTAGTCTTCTGTGGAATTTTCAGCTTTCTCTATTTCAGCTTTTGTCAGCTTATCACATTTGTAGTACAAGTACAGCATTTGGTGCTCCAGGACGCTTTTGTCAATACTCGATGTTTACAGCCTTTGCAGTCAGCAGGGACGTCATCACAATCTTCAGTATATTTCAAAGCTTTAAGTGTCGATACATTTGTGGTCATAACATGCTCATTCTCGCTGGATGGGAGAAAGTTGATACTTCGTACTGTTCTGTTACCTGTATCTAAGCTGTGATTATTATCTTTAGTTGGTGTAATGTTGTTAGTGGAATTGGTCTGGATAGCTTTTTGGAGACTACGTAGTTGGTCTCTTAGTTTAGAATTCAATGAGTCGAGGTCAATTGGGCGTCCATTGAGGATGACATTATTGATTACCTCGTGAATATTCTTCAAATCATCTGTCATAAATTTTTTGACATCTTTCCCATTTACTAGAAATCTGCTGGTTGTGGGATAAATGTTTAGGGTGTATGCATGGATGTAGTTCTGGAAGACTCGTATTGGGATACATGTTGGTATACCTTGTTGGTCAATTTGTGGGTCGATTGAAGATGTACCATTGTCTATGGGATAGCTTTTGTAGTAGAACAGCATGGCTTCTTTAATTATTTCAAAGGAGACTGCATCGGCTGTACCAGTAATACCACCTCCTGTGTATTTGTATTTTACTGTTCCATCACGATGTGTCGCTTTGATATTCTTCGCTAGAGTTCTGTCAACATTCAAAGAGAATGGCATAATCTTTCCTAGTCCAAGTCTTCTCGTACTAAAACTAGATAAGATTTTGGGATGGAGATGCTAGTGTTTAGTCCGAGTTCCAGGCCCATGCATTTCTATGACACGAGTTACGCCCAGGATCTGTGGCGGGAATCTGTGGTGTATTTTACTCGATTTACCTAACAAAGCAATACATGATGCTATATACATCGGAAAGAGTGACATCTTATGGTCATAATGGTGTATAATAATCTAACTTTAATGTTAAATTACACATAGAATATTCCGGTTGATTGCCACAAACATCGTTGTTTTTTCTGTTTGTTTACTTAACTGAAAGCCGAACTCAGGTTCCGAAGAACTTCGGCATTGTCCGGTGTTTGTTTTGGCCGAGACGAATTTCGATACAAACAAAATGGCGGCCCCCATGATATTCTAATGGTCATTGTGTTTACACTGTTTTAAACTGTGAGATGGTTATAATTCCCGTAATTTATTTAATGTATTACATTTATATCTTCAATATGTATTTAATCTATGTATTTATTTATTTATTTATTGTCACGTATAATTACGATTACAATGGAGAATTCATCGTGCGTGGTTGATTGAAAATCTACGGAATATTTTCACCGGAAAATGCCGAACGCAGTTCGCAAGGTCAACTGAGTTCGCATACTTTTAAAAATATGTAAACACTGCGGCAAAAGTTTCTTTTCACATTAAATTACCGCTTTCAATTCACAACCGATGTGGGTTTCAGATCAAATAGCATGTCTTCTGCGGAAACTATCCGTTTATTGTTGCAATTGTGATATTTTATTTCATATAATTGTGGTTTTATTTGAGCGGGTCACTAACGCTTAAGTCGTGTCATAGAAATGCATGGGCCTGGAACTCGGACTAAACACTAGCATCTCCATCCCAAAATCTTAGCTAGTTTTAGTACGAGAAGACTTGGACTAAATCTTTCCTTGGTCTAACTTCTGATTATTCTTCTGTAGTTTGGACTGGATCAACTTTATACTAGGTGACACGACCATCGTTGTAGATGAACAACGTGACAGACAAAAACAATTTTGAAACCAAAATGGCGGTTATCGTTAAAATTCGAGTCGATAAAATTTTAAAATCAGTTTAAACGATAGAGACTAGTCATGTACGGACATAAAATCTATAAAATACATGTTGGATATAGTTAAGATAGTTCTATGTGATTTAAAACAAGTAAAATCAGTTTTAACAATCTAACATCAATTATTATCAACGCAGAATTAATGTTCTATTTCAATTCAATATGTTTCGTATTCCAATCAATATCTAACAGCAAAATCCATTATCTATTTCCGGTAATATTCAATGATCGCAGTTGACATTTTAATAACTACCGTTTACAAACCAATAATTAGTTCTCGAATTAACGCTAGGGGCATGACGCAGCGCCCTCTTGCGTCTGTTTGATTATTTTGTCTATTGGTTATAAAATCGACTTTCATTAGTTCCGGATTTGACTGTTAGATTTTCATGGAGTGTCGGTAGTTTCGTATTGTCGTTTATTGATAGAAATGCTATTGAAATTGACGTATATTAAGTATACGATAGCTGTATTAGAATATATAATTGCTGTATTATAAATTTTTTCATATATTGATTGGAATATGAGTACTATTGAATTGAAATTGAACATTAATCAACAATGATTAGAAATCGATATATATTAGAATTAAATTGTCACTTATTGAATATGAGAAAGACAATTGGTTTGGAAATGAACACCATTGGTTGCGAAATAATATATTGATTTAGAAAAGATTGCTATTAATATGGAATATACCTATATTGAATGCTTGATGCATGCAATCAGTTAAACAATCTACCATTAATTTTTATTTAACGTATTTTTCGACCAAACGGCTGCCCATAGATGGGGACATGAAATAGAAATTAGGTAGCAGCGTTAATTTTTCTTATTCCTTATTCGAAAAATTTGGGAAAATGTGGCAAATGACTATGACATGCGAGACGAAATGTTGGGTGAAAACAATGCGGGTCAAAAGTTCAAAAATGCCTCGAAAATAGGCAAAGTCAAGGCAAAGTCCGAAAATAAACGGAAATTGTCCGAAACAAGTTCAAGGTCATAAATGGCCACATCCGGCAAAAATATTGGGCCGAAATTTCTTTTGGTCGAGTCCAAAAAAGTGGGTCGAATTTCAGTTTTCCCTCTGCTAGTTCGGGAAAATTTCGGAAAATGTGGCAAAATGTCCCATATTCATAAACGGCCACTTCGGCCGAACTTTCTGATCCGAAAATGTTTTGGGTCGAGTCCGAAAAAGTGTGTCTAATATAAATTCCCGCTCTGTCCGGTCGGGTAAATTTCGGAAAATGTAGCAAATTACCATGGCAACGTCTTTGGTAAGGCGAGACGAAATGTTGGGCGAAAAAAAAATCTGGGTCAAAAGTTCCAATATGCCTCGAAAATAGGCAAGGCCCGAAAATAAACGGAAATTGTCCGAAACAAGTTCAGAATCATAAATGGCCAAAGGTTTTGGGCCAAATTTTTTTTGGCGTCGAGTCTTAAAAAGTGGGTCGAATTTAAATTTTCGTGGGGGATATTTCGGAAAATGTGGCAAATGACCATGGCAACTTCTTTAGTAAGGCCAGACGAAATGTTGAGTGAAAACATTTCCGGGCCAAAAGTTCAAAAATGCCTCGAAAATAAGCAAAGTCCGAAAGTAAACGGAAATTGTCCGAAACAAGTTCGGGGTCATAAAAGGCCACCTCGGCCAAAAAATTTGGGCGGAATTTTTTTTGGGTCGAGTAAAAATTTAAATTTCGGCCCAATATTTTTGTCGAGTTGTGGCAATTTTCGCTCTCCTAGGTCGGGAAAATTTCGGAAAATGTGGCAAAATGTCCCATATTCATAAAGGGTCACTTTGGCCGAACGTTTTGAGCCGATTTTTTTCTTCGAAAACAGACGCTGCACAAAAATCGTGAAGAGCAGCGGAACCCGGGAACTACTTTACTACGGGAGAAAATATACCCTACATTTCCTACTCAATATTTGTCGATAAATATCCCATCTTTTGACAAAAATTATTCATGTATCGACAGATATAACGTTGATCTGCCAAAATCAATGGCATATTTGATTCCAAGTCGTCATTCTTTTCCCGTATCACGCCAAAAGTAGAGCCTGCGAATACACGTGTTTTTCTTGTCTCCCCGACTAGTTTTGCTTACATCGTAGATTATAAATGCAGCTTTTATGACTTCCATTGATGACGAACAGGTTGGTTTCATTTTACATACATAGATAGTAGTAGCTAATAATAGCTAGTAGTAAACGTTATGTTTTAACGGAGTGTATGACTATATGGAGGGCCATCAGGGTCCCAAAGCCAAGTGTGAAATTATATATTGCAGAATATGAAAACGTATTTCCAATTGCAAAAACTAAGAATTTATTGGAAAATGTTCAAAATTCATATTAGAGAATATGAGAAGGTATTTTCAGTCGCCAACTTTTATATTGCGAAATGTTGAAAAGTAGGCCTGGTTTGCAACAGTAAAAGACCTATATTTATAGGACACAAAAATCGCAAAGACAAAGTATATCGTATAGTGCTAAAAATTAAGACTTCCGATGTAACCGTTCCTATGCACAGTGGCGTGCGGACGTCTGAGTATACGCTACTTACCGTGTAATAAACAGAATGTGCAAATGATAACACTGATTCTCAGATGTCGGGAGGTGTGTTTGTTGCGAGCCGGGATCTCTCACATAATATTATATTGTCGCTCTCCTCACATATAATTGGACCAGACACTGGCTCTATGAAGTTACGTCGTTACACTTTGCACGCCGTCATGAGCAGAGTGTCGGTCAACATATAATGTGGGATGCGTTCCATTGACGCGATAATGTTCCTATCAATGTAACTTCACACATACCTGAACCTGAATGGAGATGTAAAGATAATTCAAAGTACATTCTAGCTGAGCCTGTATCGAAACCAAATTTGAAACATGTGAAAGGTGACCGTAAAAAGGTCACGTGTCCGAGAGATAGATTCACTGAGGAACGTAGTCCTGATCACATTTTAAGTGACTGTGTCAATACGTGTTTTTTCGGGAGGCAGTTCAGCTGAGATACGGGAGATAACCAAAACAGTTCGAGATTGCACCCATGCCATGGACAATACCACATTTCGTGTAATCTCATTCAATCGTAAAAACATCAAGACCTCAGCCGAAACCTCAAATGCTTTATTTGACATGGCAGACCTTTTCCTCATCCAAGAGCACTGGTTGTTTGACTCGAACTTTCCCTACTTGCAGACATTCATTCAAAACTTCTTGGTGCTGGTAAAGCAGTTGACATGGACATTCCCTTATCTCCACGCAGTCTACCGAGAGGCTATGGCTGCGTAGCTTGTTTATGGAACTGCAGTTCTGATCGGTTTGTGAGATCAATTCCTGATGGAGTATCACGTATTCAGTGCATAGAACTTATTTTCAAAGAACTTACTTTCAAATAAGATATTTTGCTGTTGTCTAGCTATGTACATGCCAACTAGCAACATGGGACTCCAACCGTTTGAAACTATACTTGACCAAATACATGGGATTCTCCTGAAATATGAAGAAACACACTATATAGTTATTGGTGGTGACTTTAATACTGACTTATCTAACAAAAACATTCCTGAAAGAATACTGGTTCTTCAAAAATTCACGGATGAACATTTAAGCTTAAAACAGACTGCATCAGAAATACCTTTCTCAAAGTTAAAGGTACACCTGTTAGTGAAATTGATTATATTCTGTCCCCAAATGACAACAGCTCATTGCGTGTGACTTGAATCCAAATACTTCTGAGAAAATAGCTGAGCTTCAGGCTGCTGCTCCTGTTTCCACTGAGTGCCGAGGCCGAGTAGATTCAATCTATTCTGTCTGAAGCTGCACAAAGTCTGAACGGGTAGGGTTCTCTATTCCGAAGGTTCATTATTCCGAAGGTTCGCTATTCCGAAGGTTCATTATTCCGAAGGTTCATTATTCCGAAGGTTCGCTATTCCGAAGGTTTTCTATTCTGGGCGTATTTAACCAGAAATGAATGAAATTTGCACCCCCACCACAAAAAAACACACGAGGAATGAAAAATACTATTACGCTAGTATTCACATATAGTACATATATACACCCACTTCTAATTCCCAAATTGTTCCAGATGTCCGTTATTAATAGCAAGAAGACAGTATCAGTTTATCATTTTTTTTATGGAAAGTTGAAAACACGATGACTGAAATAAACTACATGTAAGAGATATAGTTTTTCCGAACTGGCTATCTGTATTTGAAAGAAACATCAACATTAAAGGCCCACTTAATTTTCGAACACCCAGATCACATATATAACATATATGCCAGTATATATACCATTGGAAATAGGAAGCTCTCTAACACTGTATTATCAGCTTATCCGGTGTAATAAACTGAGAACATGTTGTTTTTGTTGAGTTACGACGTGTTTTTGTGCTTAATGTTCATCTGGTTTTGTTGCACAAAGTGTATTATTTGCAATGGAGGGGGAATAACTCTATATTTTAGTGTTATTCCCCTTCAATTGAAAATACATAAGGTTGGATTATGTTGCATTCTAGGAGCCATAACGGGGGGATCTTTTTTATTATTTAAGCTGTTTTCTATTTCTTTTTGGACATCTTCTGATACAAACGTTTCAAATGGTGATGAACTCTAGTGTTTTAATCATATTTTATGGCACAGATTGTTATTAAAACCTGATATCAAGGCACTATAAAAAAATAGTCGGTGACTCGAAAATTAGCCTTTAGCTGGCGTATTCTTGCCTCTAAGATTATTGAGATATAACGTCACATGATACGTGATGACATTAATCGTATGGAAACATAGCAATTGTGTGGGCTGCCTGACGTGAATATGTTTTGGGAAATAACGTCATACGTAATAACATTTAATCTCAAGGAAACCCGCGAAGAAAAAAGTCGATCACATTTATTGTTTGAATGTTTTAAGTTATTTCCTTCATAAAAAGAGTCTTCGTGATAAAGAACCCTCTCAATACTTTAGAATATAGAATTAACCTTTAAAATAACAAAAATCTTCGGAATAGCGAACCTTCGGAATAGAGAACCTTCGGAATAGCGAACCTTCGGAATAGTGAACCTTCGGAATAGTGAACCTTCGGAATAGCGAACCTTCGGAATAGAGACATGTTCCCGTCTGAACAAATGTAATTTGAAGAAGAAGAAAAGTTATTCAAAGTTGAAAGTGTGGAATCCTGACATTTCTGCTGCACTTCATAAGAATAGAGAGGCTTATTATATATGGTGTGCTGCTGGTAGACAAATAGATGAAGGAAATGCTTTATTAGCTGAGAAAACACTCAGCAGAAAGATGTTCAAGGCAGAAGTACGTTGAGCAATGTGTGATCGTAGCTATAAAGAACGAGATTATGAATGCAAAAGCTGAGAACACAGACATGTTCTACAAGATAATCAAGCGACAACGATCTAAATGTGTAACTTTCATTTCTGATCTTACGGTTGGTGATAATGTCTTTCATGATGAGGATGTGATGAATGGTTGGCACCAACATTTCAAAACACTAGCTGAACCTACTATATAACTGTCCCAACTATGAATGTAAATTCAAAGATGATTGTGGTTATTATATGAAATTCATTTGTGAGCTGTTCAAGTCTGTGGATCCTCTAACTACAAATGTATCCGAGGTGAAGAGTGCCTTTAAAAAAACTCAACAAAAGAAAGGCTGCTGACATATTTGATGTTACGGCTGAACACCTAATTTTTTCCGGCGACGCAGGCCTGGTCTACACAACCGATGTTATGATTGTTATCAACAAAATATACACGAATAAGGGTGACAATATATAGGGTATCCAGCAATTATAGAGGCATCACGGTTCTCCCGGTCCTCCTGAAGGTTATGGAAATTATCATTCGGGAACATTTGCGTAATGATACGTTAGAGAGACAGTCTCCGCTGCAGAGGGGTTTTACAACATGGTGCTTCTCCCATGAATAGTGCGCTGATACTGGAAGAGACTTTGAGAGACAGTGCAGATAACGCTATTCCTGTCTATTTGGCATTCCTGGATGATAAAGCAGCGTTTGATGTTGTCAACCTTCCAATTCTAATGCGAAAACTTTATTTCTATGACATCGCACCATGTGTATGGAACTTGGTTAATGACCAAAACGACAATGCTAATTCTGTGGTGAGATGAAAAACTGATGTGTCTGAAGATTTCCAGATACAACAATGTGTACGTCAATGTGGAATTTTAAGCAGTGATATGTATAAATTATATGTGGAGGACCTATTGGACTCTTTTCAAAATGCTGGTGATGGTGCAAGTATAGGAAACATCAATGTGTGTGCTACAGTGTGTGCGGATGATATAGCGCTAGTTGCAAAAACAGCTGGCGTTTTGCAAATGTCACTAAACGGTGCACAACACTACAGTGAACTACATCAGTATACCTTTATGAATACAAATTTGTACATACTTGATCAAGGCTACTAGATAGCCGAAAGCTCGTGTTTTTAAAAAAACTCAAATGAGTCTTACTGAAATGGTGTTACTTTATTTTATTCCCATTTATTATTAACACAGACTCATACGGCATATACTTCAATAATGTCTACATCAGTATACCTTACAGCCAAAGAAAAGTGTTACAGTGGAAGTCAGACCTGGTGCAAGAAGGAAATCAACAGTCAGTACACCTTGGCTGCTGTGTAATAGTGAAATGCCCCACGTAGAGGAAACCACTCATTTATAGGTATCGTGCGGTCAACATCTGTTAACAAAACTTCTTCAAAGGTTGTAGATAACAACATACGAAAGGCTCATGTTATAGTCTTCTTCCTGTAGGACTGCATGGTATGAATGGAATTGACCCGGAGACTGCTATTCATATTTACTGGATATATATGATTCCAACATTACCTTATGGGTGTGAAGTCGTTCTTCCTTAGGGGTCAACATTGAAGAAGCTGGAAGACTATCATAAATCTATCATCAAACATCTCATGTCGTTATGTGAAAGATGTGCAGATCCTGCAGTATATATGCTTAGTGGTGTTCTACCTGCTGAAGCGTATATTGATATGAGAATTCTTACTTTATTTAACTCCATCTGCACCCTATAGGTGAGTCAGCGGTAGAGAAGCAACTTGCTGAACGACAACTGGCTATGAAGGACAACTGTAGCTGCAGTTGGTTTATATATGTGAGGAAGACCTTATCAAAATATGGGCTAAGATGTACACATGAGATTCTATAACATAGCCATGGCCGAAACATGATTGGAAGGAAGTAGTTTCTAAAGCAGTGGTTGTGGGGAAAAACAAAATCAGCCTGTCTTTCACTGGAATAAGCTTTGTGCAGGGCGGAAAATTTTCCAAAATTTACTAAACGTGCATGCACGTTTATTCCAGACACGAGAGTAGCCAATAGGGTGTGTGAATCAAAAATATTGATGGACGAACGCTGACCCATAACAATAGTTCAAATTTTAGCCAAAAATTACAATTTTATTAATTCAACATTTAAAACTTCTTATGTAAATTATTTTACCTTACCTTACAGAGTGAAATTCACGAAAAAGGGAAACCCACAAGAAAAGACCTGGTAATTTCAAAAGCAGTTAAATGTAGAGAGCTCTTGCAGGAAATAAAAGGACTCACATATATCCAGCAAAATAGTGATCAACTTGAAGAAATGGAGTCAGTTCTTCTGCATCTTCTAAACAAGATGAAAGAAACCGTTCCATTAGAAAATGGCATCCCAATAGAGTCGAGGGCGCCTGAAAGGTAAATATTTAATGTTGAATAAATTCATTGAAAGTTAGAGCTATGTCAGAACATGTTGATTATAATACTAACAGCACTCCGAAAATTATTCAGTTGAGCTAAAAATGTAAGCCAAAACCCCAGCTAGCCAGACTAGTTTAGTTTGTGTGGTGCTGTCTTTAACCCAACACCATTTAGAGTGGATATTGAATACTTTTCCACTGATCTTATTGACAGTTTTATCACCAGTTGTCTGTTTTACTTAAATTAAGATTGATATTTTCTGGTGCATAGAGTCCATAGAGGTCCAAACAGAATAGGCACATCATTTAAATTAGATTTCCTTAACATATTGGGATTTTTTTCAAGCAGAAAGTCAGAAAGCAGGCCTTAAATTAATGTTCTATGTATGCAAATTATTGAGCATAATGTGTGCATAATAATTTAACAGAGGCTGGTCTTGAAGGGTCTGAAGATGTGTACAAACTCTTTAACAAAGGTAGAACCATGATATTTGTTAATCATACCAATTACATTTACATCGCCGGCAGTGTTATAGTTTGGTCGGTACAAGGCTTGACCTGGAACAAATTTGGACAAAGTTGGTTTTTATTCCATTTTGAAGATGAATATGGCCCTATCACATATCTAACATCCGCTTTGAGCAATTTTTTGGTGTGTTTTATTAATTACAAATTTACAGAGATTTTAAGGACATATTATGGACTTATTCAGGTGCATGGAACTGATTAAGATAGTATTCAGACGCTAAACAGACTCGGGGAATGTAGCATTCTAATAACGTCGCCGAAAATCTCAAGCAAATCGACCGTACCACTCCACTTCGTAGAAAACATCGTCTGAAGTACGAGTAATTGTAAATATTTGCTTCTCGACTCGGGACGCAACTATCGGCGATAAACTAAGGCAGACGATTCCCACCGAGAGTGACTGCATTTAATTAATATATAACGACGGTGAGTGTGTGTCAATTTCGATATAATATTTGTCAAAATAACTACTTTCAGCAAGATTATTCTTCACTTCTATATGATCACCTAGTCCAACAAATTAGACTATTCGGATTAAGATATATTTTAATATTTGGACAATTGATATAACATAAATGTCCAAATATTAAAATATATCTTAATCCGAATAGTCTTAATTTGTTAGACTAATGATCACCCTACCGGAATGTTTCACATCACTTAAAAAATGCCAATTTTCCGGGCTTGGGAAGTAAGTTTTTCTGTGATATCCCTCATCGGTGACACCGGAACGCCTTAATCCTCCATCTGATATATAGGCATATAGATAGTATATATACCAGTTTGCACTACATCATCACCTGAAATAAAATAACAGGCGTGAGCATACTGAAAACTCAACAACTACCAAAACACAAACACAAACAATGTGCCATGGAGTGACGTACCTTTGACAAACAATTTAAATTATCTGACTTATCTCATTTATTCTATTAAATCTACATAGCATGATCATAAACTGTGGACGCAAATATGTATGATTGGGGGGGGGGGCAGCGCACATACCTCTATGCCCGGGGTGTCCTTGAATATGCATAATGCCTGACTGGAAGATAGTCTGGCATAACTAACAAAACTAACACCATTTTACCATTTTAACACCATAACACGGGCCCCGTTCCTCATTTCAGCACACCACACGACTCGCTCAGCAACTACAACAAAACATGAAAGGGACTCCTCGGGACTCCCCCATACCCCGTATTAAAGCTCGTGGGCTCTTCCCCATACAACATTCAATTCAGTTCAACTTTTGCCGGGTGTAGACATGACGATTTTCTATGTGCAGATATCCTCAAAACAACAAATCGTGGGGCGAAGGAGAAGATCACTCGATCTTTTCGACCATCCCGGGCGCTTCGCGCCCAACCACTATCCCTATATACCAGTTTGTGTTTCCCAGGTTGTTACTGCCTTCAGTGCCAATCACATTGCAGTAAAAAAAAACCTCAATGGCATGCAATTAACAAGAAAACCATAGTCAGAAATGGTAACGCCACCAAGATCGTATTATTAGCCATAAATATAAATAATAATACAATTATTCTATAAACTAGCTTTCAAATTTTATGCGGGAAATTTGCGTACTTCCATATTTCAAGTTTTCCCGTTTCTCGTGGCATACATTACTTTCATCAAACTGTCTTCTTTATTACACAAGCTGATAGGCCCGACTTCACCCGGGCTGTTTCCCATCTGCTTTCCGGTGAAAGGTGCGATTTGACCTTCAATTGACTATTTCGAAAGTCAAGGTCAGGTCAGGGTCATGATTTGTCCAGTCCAAAACACCCCCACCCGTAGAAAACTACCCATAGGTATCAAATTTCGTCGAAATCCGTCCGTTTTACCCAACTTGACCTTTAATTAACAATTTTGAAGGTCAAGGTAAGGTCAGAGTCATGATTTGACCCGTCCAAAACACCCCCCCCCCCCGACAAAAGTACCCATAGGTATCAAATTTCGTCGAAATCTATCCGTTTTATCCGAGTTGACCTTTGATTGGTCATATTGAAGGTCAAGGTCAGGCCGAGGTCACGATTTGACCCGTTCAAAACTCTCCTCGGACCAAAGTATCCCTAGGTATCAAATTTCGCCGAAATTTGTCCGTTTTACCCAAATTGACCTTGCATTGACAGTTTTAATGGTCAAGGTCAGGTCGGGGTCACGATTTGACCCGTTCAAAACACTTCCCGGACACAAATACCCATAAGTATCAAATTACGTTGAATTCTATGGAAAGCCGAGGAGGACATGTTGGTTGCTAATTGCTAGATATACGACGCGGTATTTTGAAGGTGTTTCAAACTAGGAGATAGAAGTATTCTGCCTTTCAAATGGTGATGAATTATAGTAGTTTATTCAAATTTTATGGCATAAATTGTTATTAAAACCGTATATACTATAAAAAATTAATGACTCGAAAATTAAGTGGGCCTTTAAACAAAGTCACAATTGCATTTAGGCTCATCTCATACTCGTCCATTCAGCGATATTCTACTGCGCAGTTTGTTATAGCCTCCAGTATTTATTGAGCGTTATACCCCCAACTGTTATAATTCGCCTTTAGCAGGCGTACTCTTGCCTCAGATTATTGAGATATTAGGTCACACATAATCACATTAAATCGCATCGTAACATAGCAATTGTGTGGGCTCCTTGGCGTGAATATGTAATGAGAAATAAGGTCATACGTAATGACATTAAACTCAAGAAAACCCTCGAAAACAAAACAAAATCACATTTAATGTTTTACGTTATTTCCTTCATAAAAAGAATCTTCGTGATAATGAACCCTCTCGTTACTTTAGAATATAGAATTAACCTTAAAATAAAAAAAATCTTTGGAACACAGAACCTTCGGAATAACGAACCTTCGGATTGGTGAACCTTCGGAATAGCGAACATTCAGAGAAATTTCGGAATAGTGGACCTTCGGGATAGTGAACCTTCGGAATAGAGACATGCCCCCCAATATTCATATTATATGCCCAGAGTTCAAAGGTATGGACCCATAAAATTCTAAACTTGGCCCTTAAAATATTGAACTCCAAATTGGAGCACACACAGAACACCACTTAAGTCAACTGAACCTATGTCATGTCCCAATGCGGGAGGGTCCATATATACCACAACATTCATAGTATATGCCAAGAATTCAAAGGTATGGGCCCACGTAATGACATAAAATCTCAAGAAAACCAGCGAAAACAAAACAAAATCACATTTAATGTTCTAAGTTAAGTTATTTCCTCCTGTATCTGTATCGGTGTGCGCGCATGATCAGTTCGGATGTGAGCGCACACTCCATATAAAGAATCTTTGTGAAAATGAACCCTCTCAAATTAGTCTCAATACTTTAAAATATAGAATTAACCTAAAAATAACAAAAACCTTCGGAATAGAGAACCTTCGGAATAGCGGACCTTCGGGATAGCAAACCTTCATAATAGAAGCATGTCCCCACAATTACACCGGTGACGTAAACACATGTGCCAATCTTAGTTGTACTCTCGTAATTATCGGTACGATGAAACGGTGACGGAATCTGACGAGGTTTGCCGAATGTACAATCACCCAGTGAATTATCGATCGACCATGCGATATCAAAAAACCAAAAGCTAGAAACACCACACTACGGTGGCGTAACAAAGGAGACACGACTCAAGAGTAAACCGTAGTTAATTAACATGCACGGACGTGGTGCTAGCCGTTGTACCACAGTTGTTGGAAATTTGTGTCAAAAACCCCGAAAACATATATCCCCATCCCTACTTATTATATAATTGACAATTATATACTAAGTAGGGTGGGGATATCTGTTTATTCGGGGCTTTTGACACAAATTTCCAACAACTGTGCTTTGTACTACCGCTAATCGTTTGTGTTCGTTGTTTAGCATCTTGGAGTGGTTTGGTTAAATTTTAATTATCTAAAATAATTCCTATGTATGATTGTATGAACCACATACGTGGCCGGTGTATAGCCTAGGCTAGGCTATAGTAATTAGTATAGGAATCGGCGAATGCCAATTTATAAATAATAATATCGGAAAAGATACCCACCTTCTAGTGATAAAAAACGGTGACAACATACCCTTAAACGTGTTAGCCAAAACTTCATTATAGTCTGCACACTTTCCGTTAATCTTCATTCGTGAAAATAAATTATTTTCCACGAATAAGCTCTCAGACAAAACCCGATATAATTTTAAGCTGAAACCACGCTTTCAATAAAACTCCAAATGCGCATGTCAATTAAATAGTATTGGCAACGGATAACTTACAGTCGTTGTGCATTTATAAAATTTCATATAAACTCAGTACAAAATGATCGTAACCGCATTTCAGCTGATTGCCATCTTCGCTTTCCGTGCATAATGGGGACAGGAATGAGCGACGTTGCCTCGATCTATGTTGTCAATCTAGACGTTCCAAGTCAATCTTTTCTGCTGAGACTAATTTTGATCGATTAGCTTGGTTAGAAGCAACGTATTAAATCATTTACAAACGGCTCAGTGTTAACATGTGTTTTAGCTCACTGTTTGGTCCAAATATAAACAAATCAGCAGCAAGAATTTGTTTAATACAGCGTCCAGTGAGTTGCCGTGTCAGTTGTAAATTTGAAAGTTTGATCAAGGGCAATTTTAAGGGGGTGCCCAGGCTATTGTTTTGCCTGGTCTAGCTGACTCGGTTAACAGTACTAACACCACTGTCTAAGGAACTGTTACATCGGAAGTCATTCTATTGGCGGCTTTGTGATGGTCCATGAATGATTTTTAGAATACAGGACTAGTATAGATATTAAGTAACATGAGATTAAGTGACATAATCATGTGGTATACTTAGGGAAACGGACCATGCAAGTTACCAGGGTTAGGAAAACAAAGGGTGTTGTAGGGTGCCCCTACTTTAGACACCCTAAACATACACCCACACATATCCCACCTCGATCCAAAATGGTCGCCGTCCAGAGGGGTCCAAATCGGTAAATGGGTCGAGAAACACAGGTCCCCAGAACAAAAATTGACCCATCCCAATAATTATTTGTCTAAACTAAATCGGTCAAGGGGCCGAGAAATGGCATGGGTGCCCTATTTGAACCCCTCTGGACTGTGGCCATTTTTGACCTGGTGAGTGTGTGGAAAGAGTGCATTGGGGGGCCACCATACAACACCCTTTGTTTGGCCTAAATAGAAAACTTTCGAATAGGGAATGGAATACACCACCGTGATGTTCGAGTCATGAATGGGGAGGGCACCAAAACTGATAGTGATACAAATATGTTTAGCTCACCAAATTCATACACATTCTTCTCCAATGATATGATGAAGCAAAGCATGTGAGTTAAAGACGCCATATGACTGACGACCCAATATAACGATCCGGATATTCATAGATCCGCATATATGGATACCCATAAGCGACAGGTGGTAAGTAGGAAATTGGCCCCGACTCCTAAAGGTAGGTTATGGGTTCTCAGTCTTAAATAGATAGGCTACGCCGATGTAGATAGGGAAAGGACCACGCGTGCCCATGTATCGGCATAACTATATTTATGACATGGATAGGTAGGACACACAGTCATCTAGTTCCTGCTTAGCATTTGCTCATAGGGCGGACTTTTTGGGAAAATGGTTAGTCATGTCAGTATTAACTGCACAATATTTATCTGACAAACAATTAACTAGTCCGAACTTAACATTTGCACTCAAGTGCAAATAATTGCACTTAAGTGCAAAAATGTTAAGAAGGAAATAGTTAATTGTTTGTTAAATAAATATTGTGCAGTTAATTCTGACATGACTAACCATTTCCCAAAAAAGTCCGCCCTATATGAGCAACACCAGACCAGCTTGTTCTCAAATGGGGGTGTTCTTATACAGTTTAATTGCACTGACTCGGGGGGGTCTGCAAAAACAATCCGTATATTGGGACGGGGTGGGTGGGTGGTCCAGAGGCTGAAAAAATTGTGCTTGTAAATTTTTTCCAAAATGGGTTTTTTTTCAAACAATTTACAAGCTCTGACCATGTAATGTTGTTTGTAAGCATGTTAGTACCATGCTTGTTGGTATGGGGCTATATAGGCAGCTATAGTGATCTTTAGCCTCAGATTTAGCAACATTCTAGATTTCACAGGATCCCGAACCACTTCACGGTGGAACACCGTAATAGCGTTCAGGAAATTTATGATCAACGGAAGAAATATTTAGTAACAAAATTAATACGGACTGAATTTCATAAAGTTGAACAGGGCCCATAACTCTGGTATGCATTGATGGTCACAACCCGTGATATTATGATATTCGTTCCCCATTTCTGGTCCTTCGCCATGCCATAGGGCATCAAAATATGACAACCGACTCTTGAGTTATAATGCAAAATGTTTGTACGGACAGACGGCTCGAGATGTCAACAATACAAGAAAACTAAGATGCATGCATCAGGTCGGCCGTGAACTATCTACCATAGAATTGTTGTAGCTATCGATTATACATTTTGGAACACCTGTCTGTATGTATGTGTGTATGCATGAATGCATGTGTGTATGTGTTATAGACTCTAACACTGCTCGACTGATCCGACTCGGATTTGGTATTTAACGTGTCAACTTGACCTCGCTCATAGGCATGTTTCTGGACCTTGACCGATCCGACTAAAAATTTGTGTGTAGGACTACTTCGATCCCGGGAGCAATATTGACGGGTCCAATTTCACGTGGGACCATGTTCTCGAACGTGCTGATGTAGGCATGTTTCTGGACTATTTGGACGGGTCAAATCTTGATCCCGACCTGACTTTGACATTCAAAAAGATCAATTCAAGGTCAAATCTGGTAAAACGAAGTATTTCAACGAAATATAATACCTACTGTTACTTTTGTCCCAGGAGTGTTTCGGGTGGGTCAAATTATGACCCTGACCTGATCTTGACATTCAAAATTGTCAATTCAAGGTCAAATCGGGTAAAGCCGGGCGGATTTCGACGGGTACTTTTGTCGTGACTTTTGTCCGGGGAGTGTTTTGGGCGGGTCAAATCGTGACCCGACATGACGTTCACCTTTAAAATGGTCAATTCAAGGTTAAATCGCGCAATTCTCCGAAAATCAGAGGGGAACATCCCGGACGAAGTAGGGTCCACCAGCTACTATTATATATTTCTAGATTTAGTTACAAACTAAATACCTGTATATTGTACAAAGAAATGTTTGACAAATATATCTGTATCAATATTACCATACGGGTCATTAAAATAGATACGACGAAACAAATTTTGAAGGGTGCATGGTATCAGGTAAATTTTTATATTTCAAATGATGACAGGAATGCGGAAAGTTGAAGTACCTACGTAATACTGGCTATCCGAATGAAGAGATATACATGTATATAAAAACCAAAATAGAAGATGACTGCTGGCGACAATGTTTTCCAAAAAAATTCAAAGCATTCGATAGCTCCCATCTAGTTGTCAGCCCGAAGATCAATATAAAGTGTGGTGACTATCAGATGAGGGATATGACTGTACAGTTGCTAAACAATTCAGTCACGCAAAAGAGGATCAAACAGTAAGATACCAAATTGCTGCCTGTGGTAATGTTTTTTAACGAGATTACTCTCCCCCTGGTTATCCAGAAGATCATTGTGGAATCTGGTGACGATCGAACAAGGGGTGTCGTCTGTAGGATCAACCAAATTATTTAGCCATAAAAATATTAAAATTCAAGATCACCGCTGGCAGTGATGTCTTCACAAGGACAGCTTGAGAACAAAATATGGCTCACATCTAGCGGTGACCCAAACTATCCACATGAGAAAAAGTTCTCCAATAAAAGCTGGCTGCAGGGTGCGCCAATTGATTCAAATTCGAAATTTAACAGGGTGTACTGCTTGTGGCCATGTTTTCCCCGCAAATTTGATAGACTGATGGACAAAACCACTGAATCCGTTGAATCAATATACATGTATACATGGATTAATGTATATGCATTGTTATACACAGTACTGGTATATAAAGGTACTGAAAATAACAATATTACTAGTATACACAAAATAAACCATATATCATGGCTATGGGTTCTAATATCCGAATATGACAGCTGATAACTTGGTGTGAATTGAAGAGTGGTGGTGTCTCACGCATATCTAACCCTCCATGTTAGAAACATGCCATTAAATGTCATAAGTATAATCTAGCTTGAGGACAGAAGTTATCCATAAAAACCCCCCTTAATTCAACCAGGTCCTCGCGCGATGTATGGTCGATCACATGATGATCTAGGGGGATTAGAATTGTTGTATAAAAACAGCACTGCATGTAAATATAAAATAAAATAGTGCTACATCTTATTACAGATTATTGCCATATATAATCAGTGACTATACAGACAGTCTGACAAAATAAAGTTTCAGTGACACTCTATCCGAAGAGGGGAATAATTCCATCTGTTACAGTCAATGGAGCAATTATGAATCTGGAAAGGTGAAATTTCTAAGTAATACTAGATATCGACATGACGCGATAACATATAACGTAAATGCAATATGGCCGCTGGCGACCATTTTTTCCTATAAAATTAAAAAAATATTTGATAGCTCTCATCTGATAGATCAATATCAAGATAAATATGAAGTTTAGTGCTGATCGGATGAGTAAAGTGGACTGTGCTAAACGGTTTAGTAATGCTTAAAAATATTTTTACCTTAATATTTTTATGTTCACTTTATAAACTTCACTGAGTCATCTTTGTCATGTATTGAGTTTGATATCTTTTGTTAACAGTTTATAAATCATGTATGTCTCATGTTTGTTATTTTAATTTATGTGTTTATTATCATTAAATAAAGTTGAATTCCTTAAAAAGATTCTTACCTCAATGTTTTTATGTTCACTTTATAAACTCCACTGAGTCATCTTTGTCATGTATTGAATTTGATATCTTTTGTTAACAGTTCATAAATTATGTATGTCTCGTGTTCGTTATTATATTATATACACTTTATAGTGTGTTTCAGAACGAAAACAAAATGAATAAAATCAACAAATTTGTAAATTTAAAAACAATTCAAACGTTGTTGTATTCCATGTCCCAGCCCGGACATATACACCAAATTTCAATAATATTCATTGAGAAACAACGGACCAAACGCCATATAACACCCCGTATGCATCTTGTATTCCGAGTTGGCCTTTTATTCCGAGTTGGCACGCGCCGATTGGGCGAGTTAGCCCTGGGACGAGTACGCCGATTCCGACACCTTTTCTATTTGCAGCAGGTTAAGTTTACGCGTAATTTAATTTACAAAGTTCCCCAATTGGTATCGTAAATAGAGCGACCTTATTTGACAGAGAATGCCTCTGTTATTGATTATAAAGTTGCTATACATTAAAAACGACAATTCACATGCTCGTTCAAGCGCAGTAGTCTATTTTCCCCATGTTAAAGGACATCCACAAATACTAAATAACGCTAACTTACTGCCGAATGTTTTACACGACAACTGTTAACATATTTGGGCTGAATTCATCTGACGCGGTATTATTCCTCAAAATAAACAACAAAACCATCGTTACTTGGAAATGTAGTTTGGGCTAACATTTACATAAATCCTCCACATCATTATTCCGACACACACGTCAGATGAAAAACTCACATGAAGTAACCGGCCAAATTGGCCGAAATAACCGCTGACTAATATCGGGCGGTATAACGGTACAAGAAAACTAAGATGCATGCATCAGGTCGGCCGTGAACTATCTACCATAGAATTGTTGTAGCTATCGATTATACATTTTGGAACACCTGTCTGTATGTATGTGTGTATGCATGAATGCATGTGTGTATGTGTTATAGACTCTAACACTGCTCGACTGATCCGACTCGGATTTGGTATTTAACGTGTCAACTTGACCTCGCTCATAGGCATCTTTCTGGACCTTGACCGATCCGACTAAAAATTTGTGTGTAGGACTACTTCGATCCCGGGAGCAATATGGACGGGTCCAATTTCACGTGGGACCATGTTCTCGAACGTGCTGATATAGGCATGTTTCTGTACCAATTGAACAATAGTTTGGCCAGACGCTGTATATACTGGGTACTGTCCAGATCGATGGAGGCGATCACAAAAAAATCCCTAAATAGCCCGAACGAAGTCGAGTACATCAGCTAGTTTAATATATATTTTGGACATTTGTCTGTCTGTTTGTCTGTTAGCTATGGCCGGGAAAACTGCCGGACAGATTTGACGAAATGTGATACCTAGGGGAAATTATTTCCAGGGAGTATTTTGGACGGGTCAAATCTTGATCCCGACCTGACTTTGACATTCAAAATTGTCAATTCAAGGTCAAATCGGGTAAAGCCGGGCGGATTTCGACGGGTACTTTTGTCGTGACTTTTGTCCGGGGAGTGTTTTGGACGGGTCAAATCGTGACCCGACATGACGTTCACCTTTAAAATGGTCAATTCAAGGTTAAATCGCGCAATTCTCCGAAAATCAGAGGGGAACATCCCGGACGAAGTCGGGTCCACCAGCTACTATTATATATTTCTAGATTTAGTTACAAACTAAATACCTGTATATTGTACAAAGAAATGTTTGACAAATATATCTGTATCAATATTACCATACGGGTCATTAAAATAGATACGACGAAACAAATTTTGAAGGGGGCATGTATCAGGTAAATTTTTATATTTCAAATGATGACAGGAATGCGGAAAGTTGAAGTACCTACGTAATACTGGCTATCCGAATGAAGAGATATACATGTATATAAAAACCAAAATAGAAGATGACTGCTGGCGACAATGTTTTCCAAAAAAATTCAAAGCATTCGATAGCTCCCATCTAGTTGTCAGCCCGAAGATCAATATGAAGTTTGGTGACTATCAGATGAGGGATGTGTCTGTACAGTTGCTAAACAATTCAGTCATGCAAAAGAGGTTCAAACAGTAAGATACCAAATTGCTGCCTGTGGTAATGTTTTTTAACGAAATTCGGGAAAATTAGATTACTCTCACCCTGGTTATCCAGAAGATCATTGTGGAATCTGGTGACGATCGGACAAGGGGTGTCGTCTGTAGGATCAACCAAATTATTTAGCCATAAAAATAGTAAAATTCAAGATCACCGCTGGCAGTGATGTCTTCACAAGGACAGTTTGAGAACAAAATATGGCTCACATCTAGCGGTGACCCAAAATATCCACATGAGAAAAAGTTCTCCAATAAAAGCTGGCTGCAGGGTGCGCCAATTGATTCAAATTCGAAATTTAGCAGGGTGTACTGCTTGTGGCCATGTTTTCCCCGCAAATTTGATAGACTGATGGACAAAACCACTGAATCCGTTGAATCAATATACATGTACATGTATACATGGATTAATTTATATGCATTGTTATACACAGTACTGGTATATAAAGGTACTGAAAATAACAATATTACTAGTATACACAAAATAAACCATATATCATAGCTATGGGTTCTAATATCGGAATATGACAGCTGAGAACTTGGTGTGAATTGAAGAGTGGTGGTGTCTCAAGCATATCTAACCCTCCACGTTAGAAACATGCCATTAAATGTCATAAGTATAATCTAGCTTGAGGACAGAAGTTATCCATAAACCCCCCCTTAATTCAACCAGGTCCTCGCGCGATGTATGGTCGATCACATGATGATCTAGGGGGGATTAGAATTGTTGTATAAAAACAGCACTGCATGTAAATATAAAATAAAATAGTGCTACATCTTATTACAGATTATTGCCATATATAATCAGTGACTATACAGACAGTCTGACAAAATAAAGTTTCAGTGACACTCTATCCGAAGAGGGGAATAATTCCATCTGTTACAGTCAATGGAGCAATTATGAATCTGGAAAGGTGAAATTTCTAAGTAATACTAGATATCGACATGACGCGATAACATATAACGTAAATGCAATATGGCCGCTGGCGACCATTTTTTCCTATAAAATTAAAAAAATATTTGATAGCTCTCATCTGATAGATCAATATCAAGATAAATATGAAGTTTGGTGATGATCGGATGGGTGAAGTGGACTGTGCTAAACGGTTTAGTAATGCTTAAAAAGATTCTTACGTTAATATTTTTATGTTCACTTTATAAACTTCACTGAGTCATCTTTGTCATGTATTGAGTTTGATATCTTTTGTTAACAGTTTATAAATCATGTATGTCTCATGTTTGTTATTTTAATTTATGTGTTTATTATCAGTAAAGGGGTACTGTACGCCATTTTCATTAAATTTCCGGTGACAACAACGATCTAATATCGATATTATATAGAAACATAAGTAATTTGAGTCGAAGATGTATTCTGTAAACGCTCAGGTTAATAGGCTATCTTAAAATTTAATAATTTAAAAGTTAATAATTTGATATAAATTGAATTTATGACTGGAGCCATAAAATGGCGTCAATTAAATTACGAATTTCCGTAATCAAATAAATTAATTGAGGGATACTGGATTGTTAAACCGATCGCACACACGATCGCTTAAAATATTATGATGATACGGGGAGAACACTCAAGCCACCCGACTGACTAGCGACGATACAATAACTTAAATGATTATATGGGACTAGTATGCCTATAATATAACTTTTATTTGATTCATTTGGTTGAAAACTGTACAAAAATTACTCGACAACGACAATTTGTATTTTTGCATTCCGGTAAAATTGTCATCCGTAACACTACTTCGTACACAACAGACTTTCAAATAATGAAAAAATTGTTACCTTATTCTCCGACTCGGAGACTATAGAAACCAACAACAACATTTGGCGTACAGTACCCCTTTAAATAAAGTTGCATTCCTTAAAAAGATTCTTACCTCAATGTTTTTATGTTCACTTTATAAACTCCACTGAGTCATCTTTGTCATGTATTGAATTTGATATCTTTTGTTAACAGTTTATAAATTATGTATGTCTCGTGTTCGTTATTATATTATATAACTTTATAGTGTGTTTCAGAACGAAAAAAAAGAAGAATAAAATCAACAAATTTGTAAATTTAAAAACAATTCAAACGTTGTTGTATTCCATGTCCCAGCCCGGACATATACACCAAATTTCAATAATATTCATTGAGAAACAACGGACCAAACGCCATATAACACCCCGTATACATCTTTTATTCCGAGCTGGCCTTTTATTCCGAGTTGGCACACGTCGATTGGGCGAGTTAGCCCTGGGGCGAGTACGCCGATTCCGGCACCTTCTCTATTTGCAGAAGGTATACGTTCAAGTTTACGCTGGTTTACGCGTAATTTAATTTACAAAGTTCCCCAATTGGTATCGTAAATAGAGCGACCTTATTTGACAGAGAATGCCTCTGTTATTGATTATCAAGTTGCTATACATTAAAAACGACAGATTCACATGCTCGTTCAAGCGCAGTAGTCTATTTTCCCCATGTTAAATGACATCCACAAATACTAAATAACGCTAACCTACTGCGAATGTTTGACACGACAACTGTTAACAGACATGAAGTAAACGGCCAAATTGGCCGAAATAATAACCATATATCTATGAGTATACCTAACCAAAAACAATTCCCCTCCCCCACCCCATGCACCCTGGTGGATAAGACTAAAGAGTTCTTTGGTTATGCACAAATAATTGTGGAACCCCTGACCTGTTTACCACTGTTTACGCCAGTGTTCTCTGTCAGGCACAACACACTCGATATATTAAGGCTATAATGGGGTCTGGGGCGATTTGTGACATATAATGTACCTACACAATGCTTTATTATTGTTGTTAGATACTGAAAACACAAGGAAACACCTGGAAATACAGTTTATTTTTTTGTTTTTCTGATCTGTGTTTACCAATTAGTAAGGCAGTTAACACAGTTTTTGAAGAACGACAAAAATAAACACTCTGAAATTTTGATAAAAACATGAGAAAGGGGGGGTGGTCCCCAAAATTTTGGAGGAAAATAATATATTTTTTTTGCAAAAATGGGGTGGTGGGTCCATCGGGGTCGGAAAAAAACTTTTGAGCCCTATATGTGCAATTTTTTTCAGACCCCCCCCCCTGACTGACTTATGATTAAGTATTATTGGGGGTGGCCAATATTTTTTGTGAACCTGTGTCATGGCATGGGGTGTGTGGGTTGTGGGGCCACCGTACAACTCTATTTATATGACCTAAATATGTTAAGGGGTGCCTGAAGGGGCCGAGAAATTGCATGGATCTGGATGGCAGCCATTTTGGATCGTGGTGGGGTGTGTGGTGAATATTTAGGGTGTCTTGGGGGCCACCATACACCACGCTGTTTGACATAAATTTGTTAAGGGTCCAGAAATGGCATGGGTCTCTTTGTGAACCCCTCTGTATGGCGGCCATTTTGGATCGCGGCGGGATGAGTGGGGTGAATATCTAGATTGGTTTGCGGTCAACCCTAAAGCACCATTTGTTTAAACTAAATCGGTCAAGGGGCCGAGAAATGGCGTGGGTGCCCTATTTGAACCCATCTGGACGGTGGTCCTGTTTGATCGGAGTGTGTGTGTGGAAAAAGAGTACCTCTACAACACCCTTTGTTTGACCTAAATATAAAAAATTCGAATAAGGAATGGAATTCACATTCGTGCTGTTGGGGAGGGGAGGGGTACCAAAACTGATAGTGATACAAGTATGTTAAATAGCTCTAGTTTCCACCAAATTCATGCATGTTCTTTACCAATGATACGATGAAGAAAATCATGTGAGTTAAAGGCGCCACATGACTGATGACCCAACATGATCCGGATGGTCATGGACCCATATGGATACCCATAGACCTACATGTAGTAAGTAGGAAATTGACCCAGACTCCTAAAGGAATGTCATGGGTTCTCAACCTTTAATAGATAGGCTACGCCCCTGTAAATAGGGAAATGACCATGCGTGCCCATGTATCGGCATAACAAATTATATGGCATGGATAGGTAGGACAAACAGTTTTAAGTGCAAATGTTAAGTAGGAACTAGTTTTTATTGAGCAACACTATGAGCAACACTAGGTTGGCTTAATCTCTGATTGGGGGTGTTTTTTACAGTTGAATTGCACTTAAATGCAAATGAATTGTACTTAAGTGCTAATACCACATAATTGTGAATTCGGCGAGGAATTGGACTTAAAGGGGTACTGTACGCCATTTGCATTAAATTTCCGGTGACAACAACGATCTAATATCGATAATATATAGAAACATAAGTAATTTGAGTCGAAGATGTATTCTGTAAACGCTCAGGTTAATATGCTATCTTAAAATTTAATAATTTAAAAGTTAATAATTTGATATAAATTGAATTTATGACTGGAGCCATAAAATGGCGTCAATTAAATTACGAATTTCCGTAATCAAAATAAAGTAATTGAGGGATACTGGATGTTAAACCGATCGCACACACGATTGCTTAAAATATTATAATGATACGGGGAGAACACTCAAGTCACTCACTGACTAGCGACGATACAATAACTTAAATGATTATATTGGACTAGTATGCCTATAATATAACTTTTATTTGATTCATTTGGTTGAAAACTGTACAAACATTACTCGACAACGACAATTTGTATTTTTGCATTCCGGTAAATTTGTCATCCGTAACACTACTTCGTACTCAACAGACTTTCAAATAATGAAAAAAGTGTTACCTTATTCTCTGACTCGGAGACTATAGAAACCAACAACAACATTTGGCGTACAGTACCCCTTTAAGTGCAAATAGACGAAACTATCAGTATTTATCCTTAAGTGTAATTCATTTGCACTTAAGTACAAATCCTCGCCGAATTCACACTTATGTGGTATTTGGACTGAAGTACAATTCGCTATTTGGACTTAAGTGCAATTATTTGCACTTAAGTCCAAATAAATCGAAAATATGACAACGGCTTGCCATAGGAAAGTCCTCTGTTTTGGTGTTTCTATGAAATATGGTTGTACTTATGGCTTTTTTTGTGTCAATTTTGCAGTTGCTTATTAGTCCAGTGAAACTGATGGAAAGAAATGCCAAACCGTGAACAAATTTGCTATGCAATGACTATTTGTGTTTTTTAGTATGACTGTACTCATATAATAACACATCCAAAATCCCCATGAATTTCAGAATGGAACAGTCGTAGTTTTTGCGTCAAAAGACTGGATTATGTAAAGAAGAAATGGTGAAAATATGGTGAAAATTGGAATTTTGTTAATAAACAAATCTGCCAAAGATAAACGCTCAGTCGAGTTCCCTGACTGCCAAATGTGACCAAATAATAACATATCCATAATTTCCATGCGTTTCATGAAGGGAAAGTCGTTAATATTTTGGATAAAAATGAAGAAAATATGTAAGAAAATGGTGAAAATTTGATTTTTGTCCGGGAACCATGTCAGGCAACGTTCATCCCCAGACTGGGGCACCAGTATTAAACTTTATCCATTTTTTTTCGTAAGGATGTCTGCTCAAACTATTTTGACGGCCGTGTATGCAACAGGCAATATGGTGGCTATTTCCTGGAGTGTACTACCAATCACTTCAATGTCCTCTAAATTTATTAATGTGACATAAACCTGCAACAAAAACGCATTATTCTTGTTGCCAGAGCAAATACCTGTCATTTCGTGCATAAGCTGACTCTAAAACTATAAAATGGCGAATCCTAATATGTTATAATAAGTAATATCCCAAGGATTTGACAATTCGAATCGGTGTCTAAAAAGTTTTCAAAATGACAGCGAAAATGGCCGTTGGAAGTGAACAAGTGTTTTTTTTATGCCAGTCCATACAACGGGTGCTCCAAATCCAAATATTGTCCCAAACCATCTGTAACTTTAATGATGGGAAATTGATATCCCTACTCTATTGGAGTTGGTGATTAATGACGTGATTTGCTTGTCATGGTGTTTACATTGCATAATCAGCCACTGTGATGTGGAAATACTTCCAGGTATAGCTTGTATCTCTTGTGAGAATATATTATAGAGATTTCGAAATTTTGGTGAAGTTTTTATGTTTGTAGATTGTGGGAATATATGCCCAACAGTTCAATAGTTTTGTTTTTCGATGTTTTGACACACCAAGCATATACATTTCCAGATAAATTTGTGTATAGTACGCCATATTTGATGGCATCTGGTATTACATGTATATGTTAATTCCAAAATAGCGTGTAAGAGCATAGAACACACCGCTCTCCATGGCTATATGCTTTGAGATAATGGTGCATTCCAGTTGGCTCACATGTGTATATAATCAGGCAAGACAGAGCATAATATCAAATAATATTAGTGGGCTCTATATGTGTCTTACAGATAAGTTGACCGTGTTACCCAATGAATTTCCCAAATAAATGGATGAATTCAATTTGAATATCAGTGGGCCCTCGTTTATATACAAAGCACACGCATAGCTAGTTGGAAATGTTTGCCATTTCGATAGCTAGAGTAGACCAATTTAGCAGCTGGTCACTTGAGTTTGGAATTTTCAGGTTTGTGGATGAAGAGTTTATACTGCGAGACAATGTCTCAGTACATTAACATGTACAATTAGTTTTAACACTATTTATCGTGTGTAATCACGGGAAGATTTCAATCTTCTAATTGTTGTAAGCTTATTCGTTTAGAATTTTCCAAACACCAAGGCTGGTGCAAACCCGGTGGTAAGCGGGTCCTTGAAATGTTACATATACATGTAGAGTATATTTATTTTCCATGTATTTTGAATACATTTTGTTATTTCTTTTTGTATAATATATGTTATATACAGAGCACACGCATTGCTAGTTGGAAATGATTGTCTTTCCAGAGCTAGAGTAGACCAATTTTTCAGGCCATTTCAGTTTGGAATTTTCAGGTTTGTGGATGAAGAGTTTATACTTCGAGACAATAATGTCACAGTACATTAACATGTACAATTAGTTTTATTACTATTTATCGTGTGTAATCACGTGAAGATTTCAATCTTCTAATTGCTGTAATTTATTCGTTTACAATTAGTTTTAACACTATTTATCGTGTATAATCACGGGAAGATTTCAATCTTCTAATTGTTGTAAGCTTATTCGTTTAGAATTTCCAAACACCAAGGCTGGCGCAAACCCGGTGGTAAGCGGGTCCTTGAAATGTTACATATACATGTAGAGTAACAGAATATCTCCTGTTCCTACCCAAAGGGGGGGGGGGGGGGTCGTTTCAATACAGTAGGTATTTGTTTCCAGTTTGTAAAATAAATCACTGGACAGGTTTAATTTGAGATTCCAAACTTGAGGTATTCATTTAAGTATCATAAACAAGACAGTCAAAGACTGTGGGGTCGCTCACCAGACTGCAAAGACTGATAAGACTGGGACTTTGGAGACCACAACAGTCAGAACTTTTCATAATCACTTTAAAAGAAGTAGATCTAAACAGGATATGTGGCTAGAAAGGCTTCATGAATGTAGATCAGTGAATATCAAATTACCAAATCAACAAAATCTACCTTGAAATTACCAAATCTAACTTGAAATTACCAACTGTACACTAGTGATCACCCCCTCCTCCAGCTCAAGAAGTCCCCTCTCGTCCGGGGCCCAGACTCCCAAGTCTTAGGTTGAAATTTCACAACCGACATCTCAAACTTTCTCAATTGTTGGAAATTTTCAATCTCACAAGCGCTTTATATAAAACCATTTAGACATGTTTAAAGCCCAATTATCCATGGACCCAAAAACACTATATGTATGTCAGATTAATCAGTCAGGTAGTTCCAAGGTAGACGTTTTAACATATATTATATGGCACATAATGTGGTCAAAAAATTAGACGTATCCATTTTTTTCCCTGCTGCAATCGCTACAAGAAATCAGATTAGAAAAAAAGTTTACAGCCGAAGATACAAGAAATCAGATTAGAAAAAAGTTTACAGCCGAAGATTGAATCTAATAATATGTTTTACAAATCTGAAAAAAAATGGGTCACGATATGTGTAAAACATGCTGGGGGAAGGGGTGGTGGTAAGGAACATTTTCATGATACAAGGTTGACATTTTTATTTTATTTTTTGGAACCCACCACCCCAGGAACTCAAGTTTTTTCCAATCTGTTCTCGGACTTGTGCCCACCCTGCAATGCAAGTTTTTTCCAAGGCGAATTGGGGACCCACTCACAAATGTTTTATGAAAAACTGTGATATTAACAGAATAAGACAGACACATGGGGTGAAGTGTTTAAAACAACCATGCGATGGAATGCCAATCATGTAAAGTTAATGAAAAGCACCAGAAAATAACAAAACAATATTTTACTTTGAAGCCACTTTGGCAGAAATAGTATTCCTGAAATCAAATACTTGTTTGTTAAGAATGAGCATGTTATGGTCAATTACTCAGATTTTCATTATATTGGTAGGTCCCATCTGCCCAAGGATGAACATCATACAATAATACAAGAATTCTGTATATCTTTCAATATACATACCATTTAAAGCACCAGATAAATTAAATGAGCTGACTTTGGCATCACATTAGTAATTGAAGGTAAACAATAACAATGAAAACCTGTGCGAACTGATGGAACTGCTTTTTTCAGTGCAATTCTTTTCTCATACACGTAAGAAGCGGGACCCATGGAAGAAAGCAAAAATATTGGCCACTTTCTCATGATTAATGCTCTTTTTGGTCCAGTTTATAATCCTGAACATCTAAGGTTTATTAGTCATAATCTGTTTTCAAATATGGATTTGGAAAAATTCAATGCAGCGCTGTAGCGGCTGCAGCAGTGCTCTGGAGTGTTTTGAATCCATTTTTGGACTTAAGAGTTTTAATAGGTAGAAGTGAAGCATGTTTTACAAATATTACGACTCATTTTTTTTCAATGCAGCGCTGTAGCGGCTGCAGCAGTGCTCTGGAGTGTTTTGAATCCATTTTTGGACTTAGAGTTTTAAGAGATAGAGAGAGAGAGAGGGAGATAATTTATTGACAAAGAGCAACTCCAACAAAATATGCACAAATAATAATGAAGATAATAAAGTTAATACAGATTAAAAGAAAATACAACAAAATCTATGCTAACCCATCTGGGATAACTATCCACCAGATGGGCTGATTGCTCCTTGCCTGGGGAGGGCATATCCAATAATTGGCTGTCTTACTGCCCACCCCAATTAGTCATTAAAATAACACTCTGCTCAATGCAGCACTGTAGCGGCTGCAGCAGTGCTCTGTAGATATCTAGTGCTCTGGAGTGTTTTGAATCCATTTTTGGACTTAAGAGTTTTAATAGGTAGAAGTGAAGCATGTTTTACAAATATTGCGACTCATTTTTTTCCAATGCAGCGCTGTAGCGGCTGCAGCAGTGCTCTGGAGTGTTTTTAATCCATGTTTGGACTTAAGAGTTTTAAGAGATATAAACGAAGCATGTTTTACAAATATTGCGACCCATTTTTGTTCAATGCACCGCTGTAGCGGTTGCAGCAGTGCTCTGGAGTGTTTTGAATCCATTTTTGGACTTAAGAGTTTTAAGAGATATAAATGAAGCATGTTTTACAAATATTGCGACCCATTTGTTTTTCAATGCAGCGCTGTAGCGACTGCAGCAGTGCTCTGGAGTGTTTTGAATCCATTTTTGGACTCCAAGTTTTAATAGGTAGAAGTGAAGCATGTTTTACAAATATTACGACTCATTTTTTTTCAATGCAGCGCTGTAGCGGCTGCAGCAGTGCTCTGGAGTGTTTTGAATCCATTTTTGGACTTTAAGAGTTTTAAGAGATATAAAGGAAGCATGTTTTACAAATATTGCGACCCATTTTTTTTCAATGCAGCGCTGTAGCGGCTGCAGCAGTGCTCTGGAGTGTTTTGAATCCATTTTTGGACTTAAGAGTTTTAAGAGGTAGAAGTGAAGCATGTTTTACAAATATTGCGACCCATATTTTTTCAATGCAGCGCTGTAGCGCCTGCAGCAGTGCTCTGGAGTGTTTTTAATCCATTTTTGGACTTAAGAGTTTTAATAGGTAGAAGTGAAGCATGTTTTACAAATATTGCGACTCATTTTTTTCCAATGCAGCGCTGTAGCGGCTGCAGCAGTGCTCTGGAGTGTTTTTAATCCATTTTTGGACTTAAGAGTTTTAATAGGTAGAAGTGAAGCATGTTTTACAAATATTGCGACCCATTTGTTTTCAATGCAGCGCTGTAGCGGCTGCAGCAGTGCTCTGGAGTATTTGAATCCACCTAGGGAACATCCACACCAAATATGAACCAATTCGGTCTTCCGGTTTCAGAGGAGAAGATGTTCAAAGAATTGTTGACGGACCGACGGATGGACGGACGGACAGACGGACGACGAGTGATGACTATACACATGTAGCTCCACCGGAGACTTCGTCTCAGGTGAGCTAAAAACCTTAACCCTCCCACGACTGGAGCTTCCTGAAATTTTAAGAAAACCCTGTGCCAATGCATATATAAGAGAATATATTGGCCTAACAATATTTACCTTGACCTTGTGAACCAGTGCATTCTCTTATATATGCGAGGCTCCCTATGGTAGACTCGCAAGTATAAGACAATATACTAGCATAGGATCGGATCTATAATGCAGCTCCCATCATCAAACGGTTAAATCTTAAACCTGTGTATATATTGGCATGCCAGGTATTAAACAGAAATATGGGTTAATTAACATATTTTTTCCAAACGATCAATAAGCATATAGAAGAGTCAGTCGACAAATAACATACTGTATTATTCCAGGAAATGATATGTCAGGTCGCGCTTTAGCCTCTCGGACAGTAAAACGCATGCATGTCTAAAGTAGTTGTAATTTAATTGAATCCATATTCAAGCGCTCACATGTCATCCATATTCAAGCGCTCACATGTCATCCAGAAGAGAAATTAAAAGAAAATTATCTGATATAACATTCAGACGACCATGATTCAATTGTAAGTGGAGAAATCGGGGCCCAACAAAAATTTAGATAGTCTGTTCATGTGTTTTACACGATTTCATCGCATATTGGGAAATTGTGGGTTGTTCATTAACCATTGTTAACAACATGATTGAATACCGTATGATCTATCCATCTACGATATTTACATGTACGTATACATGACAGTGATTCCATCACAAATATGGGTATTAACACCGGATATTAATACGCCATGATTTTGCAGCTGAAATGAAACAGTGCTTGATATTCATTTTTGACTCGCTTGTCATGAGCATGCGCAGTCCAACTACCCACAAAGAAAAACTATCCACTTAAAATTGAATTGTGGTCGTATAAACGTTGACAGAGGCCAATAAAATATTTTAAGTAGGGAGATTTACTGTGGTTAGGTACCGGTAATGTCAGAGGAAACATATTTTTATTATAGCCTATTTATTAGGGGGCTGACCAGATGGCACTGGCACTAAAATTGACACTGGCCCAGACTGGCCATGGTAAAATAAAGTAATGCTCTAATTAATCGACTCCTTTAACCTCAGCAGAATTATGGGTAACTTTTCAGAATTTAGTCGGAAATATGGCTTGTTGCCATTCATCGGAAAGCTCTCAGGGAGAGCTTTCCGATGAATGGCAACAAGCCATATATCCGACTAAATCCTGAAAAGTTACCCATAATTCTGCTGTTGTTAAAGGAGTCGATTAATTAGGGCATTACTGTACCTTTAAAGTAATGTGAAACACTCCAGTTGGGTGATCAAATATAAATGGAAAATAATCTTGCTCAAAGTAGTTATTTTTATGAATATTAACCCAAATTTGCAAAACACACCATCAGTCTTATACGTTATATTTATTAAATGCAATGAGCATCGATGGCGAAATTATTTGCGTTACCAGCAGTTTATTGCCGATTGTTGCATCCCGAATCGAGATGTAAATATTTACAATTGAGCGTAGTTCAGACGGTGATTTCCATGGAGTTTGTATGGTCGATTTCTTTGAGATTTTGGGTGATGTTAGTAGAATGCTAGAATAGCATAGCGCCTGAATACTAAGTTATCAGTTTCACGCACCCGAACAACTTTACAAGTTCATAATACCCGGTATGTCTTTAAAGCCTGTCGATTTGTGTTGCTATGATCTTGATTCAAATTGCTCCAATCAGGGTTTACTCGGAGAGAAAGATACTACACAGATTAAAGTGAAAACCATTCATATATCAACGGTGAAAAGTTTATGAGGTTATTAATTGTTCAAGTATGGTAATGCCCAAAGTAATCGACTCCTTAAACACAGCAGAATTATGTGTAACTTTTTAGGATTTAGTCGTAAATATGGCTTGTTGCCATTCATCGGAAAGCTCTCGGGGAGAGCTTTCCGATGAATGGCAATATAAAGCCATATTTCCGACTAAATCCTGAAAAGTTACACATAATTCTGCTGTGTTTAATGAGTCGATTACTTATGGCATTACTGTAATTGTGTGGAATTGATTGATCAAACAGAATGGAATATATTATTCTATTTTATTAATATTAAAACTATTAGCTTCAGGTCAGTATAAAATTGAATTTTTACAACTTTGGATAAGAATATACTAGTACTAGTTATAGTTCAACAAATACATTAATATTAGATAAATTTTATCACAGTCTAAATAATGATGTATTCAGTGCTCACAGTCCTTCTAAATTTTGTAATTATTAAGTGATAATATAATTTATATATATATTTGACCAATTAATAGCAATTATATAATATTATACTAAAGATATAAGAATTACTGTATATAATATTATACCGGTACATGGGTAATTATTAATTAAAATTATATTCTAAATTATCTGTCAATAAATATAACATTTAGAAGGATTGTGTCCCAGATTGATTGAGTTAAGAACCTATTTAAAAAAAAAACTGTGTTGAAACATTTCTCAATTATTTATAGTAAGATCTAGAGGTTCATCAAAATTTTCCCACCATAAAATTCTAGAGACCTGCTGGTACATCGTATTCAAGATATAAAATCTATTTATGTCAGATCTATGCTAAATTAAGTTGTGTAAAAAATGTTCTGGTTGCTATCACTCGATCTACTCGATTATGGGAAGCCAAATTAACATTTAAATAAATAATTGAGCTTAAGCGCAATAAGGAATCTCTAATTGTGCTTAAGCGCAATAAGGGAATCTCTAATTGCGCTTAAGCACAATAAGGAATATCTTATTGCGCTTACCGGTAAGTGCAATAAGGAAATCTCTTATTGCTCTTAAGTGCAATAATAAGTATTCTTATTGCGCTTAAGCACAATAAGGAATATTCTTATTGCGCTTAAGCGCATAGGCGCAATAAGAGCTAATTGCGCTTAAGCGCAATAAGGAATATTCCTTATTGCGATTAAGCGCAATTAGCCACATTACTACATAAACTCCCTATAATTAAAATGGTGTAGTCCATGGTACAATGGGTGGAGCAAATATAGGATAATTCTACTGCCGGTATTTGCAGAGGGGTGATCTCATGAGGGAGATATTAATTGCGCTTAAGTGCAATAAGGATGTAATTGCGCTTAAGCGCAATAAGGAATCCCTTATTGTGCTTAAGTGCAATAAGGCAGCCCTTGTGTCTGTAATAAACGTGTCTTGACAGGCCGATTTTGCCCCCCCCCCCCCCACTTCAAATCGTAAGAGGGTGTTTATAAAATCCTGAGTAAATGTCAGTATACTGTAGCAATATATTGATATTGCATCACGTATCAGGTTTTAACGATTGCTGTTATATTATTAACTCACAATAGGCCATGCCAAATAGTTTATTGGTAAATAGAATAATAAATTTGTTTCGCCCTGTACTTATATTCCAGTCTGCACTTGTATTACATTAGGTCGGATTTTTAAACCTGTACTTATATTCCAGACTGCACTTTTATTCCGGACACGAGAGTAATTCAGATTGTTTGGCTTCGACAATCTGCTACGGCAACAGTATGCCGTGGCCCAGTTTGCTTCAGCAAATTGCTTCGGCAATGCTGATTGCCGTAGCCAATTATGAAGGCTGAATAAGGGGAGATCTAATTGAGCTTAAACGCAATAAGGTATCTCTAATTGCGCTTTAAAGCACAATAAGGAATATTCTTATTGCGCTTAAGCCCAATTAGAGATTCCTTATTGCACTTAAGCGCAATTATCTATTACATGTAAATGTCAATATGGTTTCCCATACTCGATGGAACCCAGAATACATCTTTAAGAATTAATTTGTTCACTGTGGAGATCATGCAAGCTTGTGGCCTGTTGCAATGCATCACTCGTCCCTTCACATCTTTCTATCCATGTAACAGGAATTGCTTCCAATCCGTAATAAGCTCCTGATATAGCAGCTGCCATTGTGGCTATTGTATCTGTATCACCACCATAAGATATAGCCAATAATATAGATCTTTCAAATCCATTTCTACCATCCATCCCTTCAATATCTCTGAGGGACCTAAGAAAAGAATATATTGCAGTGGGAACTGATCCTACAGCGGATACACACGTTCCCAGCTCATCTTCAATAATTTCTGAATCTACATGGTCAGCTTTCAGCATTTCTTTGATAAGATTAAGCTTGTATGTGTATGGTGTCAATTGACAAGGGTCTTTCTTCTTATTTGAGTTTTTCTTTTCTGGAGACTCGATCTCTTCTTTCTCGACAAAGGCTTTCTCGTCAGGTTCGACATAGTCAATAAGAGTATCAAGGAACTTATTAGGATCCAAACTGGTTGTGTATGATTCTCGCAAAGCCAAGTCAACTGCCATGCTCTGTATAATGCTCCCCTGTATGGCTTTCCTGTGGGTGTGTGTAAGCCTAGTTATATTTTCAACAAGTTCCTGTAGTTTATTATGATCGTTGTAACTGTAGGAGAACAAAGCAGCAGGAGCGATTCTCATCGCACCTCCATTTCCAAAAGAACCCGAGCCCTGAAATTGCTTGCTTGCGGGTCTATAAACATCTTGATATTCAGATTTTTTCAAACTCTCAAAAACTGTTGCTATGGCACCACCATAACCCCGATCAGGTTCTTTGAAAAACTCTTCTGAGAACCTTTTTGCCATGTCTGTGGCATCAAATGATTTGTTGGCAATTAAAGAGTTTGCCACACTCCTCAGCATAGCAGTGTCATCAGTGAAATCAACTGCAGTTGATGGACTCTTATCTGTGGTTTCAAACTTAGCTGTTTTCTCAATCAGATCTTCGATTGGAATTGGGAAGAAACCTTCATATGGACTTCCTAAACAATCTCCGACCGCCGCTCCCACTAAAGTACCTTGGAACTTCGATAAAAGAATTGCCGCCTTTGAAGTAGAAGACATCTTCGCTGGAGCTGATACAACGTTGTGCAACGAACAGGTGCTCCAAGCCCTTTCGTTTGCGCATGTGCAAAAGTTCAGTTGATCTCGGAAGTGAAAGTTGTCGACTTTCATTCGACATTTATTAGTGTTTGCGAGACTAAAATGTGATTTAGGAATGACAGACGACGCCTCGCGACTACAAAAGTCGTATGTAGAGTTTGAATTTCGTTATTATTAATTTATAGCCCACAAAAATCTAAAAGTCCAAAACAATGTGTACGATTCTCCTAATTTCGTGTTATCCAATTGGCCGAAATTGGTTTGGAAACTTCGAAGTTGGAATACATGTATGTGGTCCTGACTACCATTCCGTTACACTAACATAATGACCGAGCAGTATGAGAATTGAGACGCCAAATTCATATTTATTACTGAAATACAACACAATTCAAAATTTGTGCTTTGAACAGCTCAATAAATTATACTAATACTAGCACAACTTGAACTATTCATGACTCATGTTACTAGTCGCTCACGATCATAGAGGTTGGCTCTTATTATATAAGTCACTTAGTCAGGTTCATGGACTAGACTCACATGTGTAGGCCTAATTGCCTAAATTGGTATAAACCTGGCAAACACGGGGGCCCTCCGAGTAATAATTGAAATGAACCAACTGGCGCTGATGGTGTCGTTGTCATAACAATTAACATTTTAATTTTTATACATAAATGCAATTTTGTGTTTCTGTATAGGCTACATAAATGCCACCACTGCACCAGTCTTGTGTATTAAATGTCAGTCAAATATATATTATATTATACCCTGCTGTACAAAACAAGTGTCCATTGGCACTGTGGTGTATTTGCCGTTCGGCCGCCGTGTCAGAGTTTGTAACTGCAGTTGAGCACCGTGGCTGAATGGCAAGTACACTGCAGCCGAACAGCAAGTACACTGCGACCGAAAGGCAAATACACCTCAGCCGAATGGCATGTACACCGTGGTTAGATTTATGGTTTGTATCATCTTTTTTCAGTTTAATGGACGTACACCGCGGAAACTACACCATGGTCAAACGGCAAGTACACCGCGGCCCAACTGTAGTTAGCCGGTGGAGCTGCGGTGTAGTTGCATTTCAGCCGCTGTGGCAACGCTAACCACACCGCAGTTAAGTGGACACTTGTTTTGTCCAGCTCAGGGTATATTACAATGTATGTAGTGTTTTCTACATAAATGCACACATACATGTACATGTATACATTGATAATTTTTGTAAGTTCAGTTTCTTCCACCCATCGATCAAACAATCCGTTCTTTCAGTCAGCATCGACATGTGACCATGCAATGATCAAATTTATTAGCCTACAGTTTCGTCCTTGTGAATATGATAAAAGAAATTAATGCCTGTATCGGACTTTCATAAAAATACTTTCAAATTGAAGCTATATACGGAAATTATTTCTGTCAACAATTCTTTTGCGCAGACCGAGACTGGTGTGCATTAATTTCTGTATACATAAGTGCACACGATGTGCATTTATGTATAAAACATTACGCAATGACCCCATCAGCCCCAGCTGGATAAGTATATACATGTAGTAGTGAATGATTGTGCATTGTAAGTGGAAAGTGTTTCTGCTAGAGTTGAACTGACAATTCACAACAAGATTGTGAGTAAAAAATTAATATACATGTAAAACACTGTTTGATTTCAGCTGAAAATTGTGGCATATCCTTGTCCGATCGTTGCTACCGGTACCTAATGTATTTAAATAGTTTCTGTCTGTTTAGTTGGCAAGCAGTCCTTATATTTGAGTGTTCAAACTGAATGACTTCCTTTTCTATTTTCGTGGATGATAAACAAGTTAGGATTGAAATGTCTTTGATAAAAAAAGGATTTATTGAATATATAGACAGAACACAACGCGCATCTTAATCAAGACTCTTTTATCGAATGAGTTGCAGATGGCGCAAGGATATATTTTGCGAGAGCGTAGCTCGAGCAAAATATAACTTTGCACCGTCCGCAACGAGTTCGATAAAAGATTCAAGATTATGATGCAAGTTGTGTTCTGTATTTATTCTACACCGTTCAGTCAGATAAGTTCAATCCATGAATGTCACCTTCATTGTTACTATAGCTACCTTTATTGTGATTTAAGTCTGACAAATAACCAGTAATTATGGGGGGATCACCGGAAGCAGATGATCGACGTAATGTACATCATCTTTCTTGGCGACAATGTCAACAAGAATAGTTCCGGCTTGTATTCCACTAGAGGTATACACCAATATGTATTCAATGGCTGGGATTCCGTTGAATACATGTGACTCATGTCAATGGGTGTGGAATCAAAATACATGCATCACGAAGAGACAATGTTAGTTGTAACTGAGAACATAGTTATACTATCCGGATGTCGCCGTAAGAATGCTGTAAATTGTAAAATCTGAGACCGATCTCTAAAATTTGTGGCAAATAAAAATGCTGACAAAATCAGATGCAGACATTTTGCGAGAATTCACACCAATGTGATCCAGTGTTCCAGGCATGCAGATTTCAAAATTGCACAATATTTACTTATTTTTCGTTCGCCTTGTTTGTGTTAGGTAACCCATACATGCACATGTAGGTTACCAGAATGGTACAGTGTAAATTCACTATGATATGATCTACTAATGGGCAACTCATTGAAAGTTTATTATTAGTATCTCATTTTCGGACTTGATTGGGCTATATTTATTATCAAGGTGAGAATCTGAGAAAGCGAGACCTGCATGTACAGAAACCTTTGGCACAACCTGTTTTTCATGTGCAGCATTTTTATTCTACATGTAGGTAACCTCCAGGTGAACTGAACAGTAATTTGCTTTAAATTTGCAAGTCTTGACTTTAATATACCGGTATATAAATGCATGTCTTGTCATAACTATGTGAAAACAGGAATACTATAGTCCACTTGTCCCGATCGTTTTTTTTTTAAACCCTACTCCCACATTTCAAACGATAAGCCATGCATTATTTATATATTATAACATATATATATAAAGGCTGGTTTAAAAATAAACATGTGAGCACAGTGAAGAAAAAAACAGATGGGTGCACTATCATGTGACTGAATTTCATTGGAGATAACATAAAAGAAGAACAGATCCCATTTATATCCATTATGGTCCCATGTGCCATTCTGTCACATGAAAGGTCATATAAACTCCGCTATTCTAAGCTGATTTATTTGTAAATATTGCTTTCGGATATTATTGAATGTTCACGCACTTATATCATTTTCTCTATTTCTGATGTCTGACTTCATAATGGCTTATTATGTTCGGCTGTTTGTTAACTTTTGAAAACCATATTAAGAAACACGCATGAATTCATGTTATTTTGGCCCCACCCCAACTTGCGACGGAATTGAATTGCTCTTCAGCGCAATTATTAAGGGGCAGCGAACAATTTTGTATGGGGATTTCCATGCACATGCATCTTCATGGCAAAAGTTATGTATGAAGCAGTTGTCCGGGAACCAAAGCAGGTATATAATTATCATTGAACAGTCATAACATTTAACTGACAGGTGCACTTGGTAAATTATAAATTTTCCAATAAATTACAACACTAGTTCAAAATAAACGTAATATTCAGGGGGGGAGGGGGCGAATTTTTTTTATGAGACGTGAGGTAGGGGGGTGGGTGGGTACCCGAGGCCGGAAACAGTTTTTGACCACTTTTTTTTGCATTTTTTTTTATTGACATATTTTCAACTGTTTTAAACATATTTGTTTATATGTTGTGGCTTGTTGCAATATGAGAAGCACTAATACATTCAATATTGATATAATTACCCCCATAAGTTGATATAAAATGGAAAAATAGTGAATATTGTGGGGGTGGGTCCCAAAATTTTCATTGATTTTTTTGCGTGCAATTTTTTTTTATTGTGTCTGTTTCAGCTTGCTTGGCAGTTTTTATATTGAAAATTGTCTAGTTCACGGTGTAGTTCAATAAAAAAAATACTTCAGATAGCTCTAGGGTAGGGTGAACTTAATGCAGCCTGACAATATGAGCTACCGGTAACAACTCATGACAGAATATTACAATAATTCTTATACTTCATGACAGTCTCTTTACTCATACAGTTAGCTGATGCATGAGTGTAATGTATGAAATAATGTATAAGAATAATGTATAGTTAATAATATATAGTAGACACAGGTAGACATATAATAGTAAATCAAGAGTACAGCCGGTATACTGTAAACAGAAGACCAAATTGGAGTTATCTTCCCTACACCAACACAATGACGTTACACTTACTGTGACCTCGTCTCCACGGTCACGTCACTAAAGTACACATCCGTGTATATGGATTTCGCAGTAAATTGACCATCCGCGTTCAAACTCAAAGGGTTATACATTATTTTAGGCCTAGCCAATCCTAAGTCGTAATGCGAGGTCGGGTCGGTGGTCATGCAGGCATACATAAAAGCTAATTCGTACACTGGTTCATATGCACATTTTCCTTTTTGGTATTACTATAGGCTCTAGGCCTACTAGTTGATGCTGGTTGATGTCTGAAAAAAATTTAAATTTAATTTTGTGTAATTGTTTATTCTATTATAGACCCTAACACTGGCCCTAGTTATTTTTTTTTGTCATTCCAGGGGATTCAACATATTTTTCATCTACTCACACAGATGAATAGGCTGGGTTATAAATTTACCAATATAATCACATCATATTCTACCTTTGTTCAATTGCTTAGAGTTAAATTTTGCACATGTTTGTAACAGGAAGTCAGCTGAGGAAGTAACATTTAATTTGGTCTTTCAAAGAAGGGACCAATATAGAGCGGTTGGTCGTTACAGAGGGGACCAATATAAAGTTTTGGGGTTTTGGGGGGTGGGTGTCTAAAATTTTAGGAAAAAAAAATGCAAGAAAGGGTAGGTGGGTGTAAAAAAAATGGCAATGTAAAAAAAACACCCCCACGTCTCGCAACTTTTTTACAGCCCCCCCCCTGTAATATTCCTAATTAATCATCTTGAACTATTACAACATTTGATCTGCTTTTGAAAAATCACTATAAAATTCCCCAAAAAATATGTACACCAACATAATGGAACAAGTTCCAAGCCGACCCACCAGACCTACCACATTGTTTAAAAAAAAGTCACACTCTGAAGTGATTGCAACATTTGTTTGCTCCACTAATTTGAATGGAAATCCCCATTCAAAATTGGTCACTTGACCTCCCCCTTAACAAATGTGAATTTGGCCTCCCATTGAGCAGAACAAAGTAGAAAGAAAAAAGACAAAAATATGAAGAATAGTTGTCATAATTATGGGTGTACATCACAATATTCACATTTTTGGAAACTACAATCTGAGTCTATGTCTTCCATAGCAGATGAGGCCATGCAGAATGAGGTCCCCAGAGTGTGAATTTGGTGATGATAGCCCGCTATGTGGGATAGCGTCACTAAATTCACCCTCTGGGGACCTCATTCTGCTTAAGCCTCATCTTCTCTGGAAAGTTTCTATATCATCAAATTTCTATAGAAATTCTTTACAGATTCTATTTCTTTTTTAGTTTAGTTTCTCTATATCCCCAAGTTGGCAGACGACACATTGCATAATCAAAGTTCCCAATGGGTGTACATAACAATATTCACATTTTTGGGAACTTCAATCTGATTAATGTCATCCATAGCATACAATCTGAGTCTATGTCTTCCATAGCAGATGAGGCCATGCAGAATGAGGTCCCCAAAGGGTGAATTTGGTGATGATAGCCAGCTATGTGGGATAGCGTCACTAAATTCACCCTCTGGGGACCTCATTCTGCTTAGGCCTCATCTTCTCTGGAAAGTTTCTTTATTATCAATTTCTATAGAAATTCTTCACATAGATTCTATTTATTTTTGTCCCTGGAATTTTTTTTTCGGGGGACTATTAAAATAGCCGGTGTCCATCCATCCGCTCTCACGAGAGGGTTTTGTGTGGCTTTATTTGTGGAGAGGAAGCCTTTGTGTGTCTTTTTTGACTTATGTGGCTTGCCACATAACTTGGACAATAAAAAAAATTGAGAATTCAAAAAAGGGTTTTGTGAGGATCTGAATCGCCTGCCAGAAGCCACCCAAAAAATTTTGTCCATCAGCTGTCCATCAAATTGTCCAAAAAAATGGACAACCCACCTCCACCATTTCAGTCAAAGCGTTTTTAGTAGGGTTTTGTGTGGCTTTATTTGTGGAGAGGAAGCCCTTGTGTGTCTTTTTTGACTTGTGTGGCTAGCCACATAACTTGGACAATAAAATAAAATTGTGTGTCTACAAGCCTAAAGAGTCAAGACACAGCCAGATTTGGATAAAAGGCTCACATAATCATTTTAAAAACCACACAAAATGCACTGTAATTCATTCATTCAAATATCTATTTGCGAGAACAAAAACTATTTTAAAAAGCCACACAGAACGGACAGTTTACAAAAGCACACAACTATCTGTTTGCAAGAACAAAAATAAAAGCCACACAAGTAATTTTTTGCAGACTCACAAAATTGACGCATTGAATAATCGAGGTTCCCAATGGGTATACATCACAATATTCACATTTTGGGAACTTCAATCTGATTCTATGTCATCCATAGCAGATGAGGCCATGCAGAATTAGGTCCCCAGACGGTGAATTTGGTGATGCTAGCCCACTATGCAGGATAGCATCACTAAATTCACCCTATGGGGACCTCTTTCTGCAAATGACAGGCACACTAAACTCAGACTTGGTCTGAGTGGGGGGCTCATTGTCACAATTTGTGACCCGCCATATCAAATCCAGTCGTAAGTCGGGATTTTTTTACCCTGTGCCAATGCATTCTCTTATATATGCGAGTCGACCATAGGTCGCCTCGCATATATAAGAGAATGCATTGGCCTAACAATTTTTTACAATTTTAATAATTTTTTCTTGTATTCTTTAACAATTTTATAATTTCACCCATACAGAGCCCCAGAAAAACATGAGCAGACGACACTCTTCTATATGCTTCTATATATGTGTGGGGCTCTCTGCAGGGTAATGGATGTTTTTTATTTTATGTCCTAAAAATTGTAAGAAACATTTATTTAAAAAAAATGATAAAACATTGTAAGGCCAATGCATTCTCTTATATATGCGAGGCGACCTATGGTCGACTCGCATATATAAGAGAATGCATTGGCACAGGGTAAAAAAAAATCCCGACATACGACTGGATTTGATATGGCGTGTCACAATTTGTGCATAAATTTCAGAGACATGAACTGTCTAGATTATGAATGTCAATTTGTGGTATAAGTGCCCATTCAGAAAAATAATGCGGAAGATAGAAAAAGGGACTTTCATAACGGGAGCTGCGCTTGTGCTCAGGTGCAGAATTAAAGATCCTGTGCCAGTACATTCTCTTATGTACGCGATACACCATATGGGAGAATGCACTGGCTTACAAGGTCAAGTTAAATACTGTTAGGCCAATGTATTCTCTTATATATGTGAGGCTCCATATTTAAGAGAATGCATTGGCACTGGGTTTTCGAAAAACTTCAGGAAGCTTCAGTCATGGAAGGATTAACAGTAGTGAAAGTCACTTGACTCAATAACATTTGGCAAATTTGATGCCACTTCAAAATAACAGGACTACCGGTATATGTGTATGCCTTTAACTACAGTAATGCCCTAAATAAACGACTCCTTAACCACAGAAGAATTATGGGTAACTTTTCAGGATTTAGTCGGAAATATGGCTTGTTGCCATTCATTGGAAAGCTCTCAGGGAGAGCTTTCCGATGAATGGCAACAAGCCATATTTCCGACTAAATCCTGAAAAGTTACCCATAATTCTGCTGTGGTTAGGGAGTCGATTAATTAGGGCATTACATGTACTGTATTTTTCAAATTCTAACACAGTCTCGTAATAACACGCAGAAAGCATGTGCAAACTATCGACTTATTAAATTATATGGTGTACAGTAATGCCCTAAATAATCGACTCCTTAACCAGAGTAGAATTATGGGAATTTTTCAGGATTTAGTCGGAAATATGGCTTGTTGCCATTCATCGGAAAGCTCTCACTGAGAACTTTCCGATGAATGGCAACAAGCCATATTTTCGACTAAATCCTGAAAAATTCCCATAATTCTACTCTGGTTAAGGAGTCGATTATTTAGGGCATTACTGTAGATGGTGTGTGCCTTTAACTAGCATCCTCAGTTTGATTAAATTTGGCTCGGAAATCCTTTTAGCTGATTTTGTCTGTTACTGAGCTTGCAAATAGTGTGTCTGTCATTTGCAGAATGAGGTCCCCACCCTCAATTCAGTGATGCTATCCCGCATAGTGGGCTAGCATCACCAAATTCACCCTCTAGGGACCTCATTCTGGTTGGGCCTCATCTTCAGTGAAGTACCGGTATGTACCTATAGTCTCAAATTAACATTGTTTTTAGTTACTTTTTCCCTTATGGGAAGTTTCTATTCCTCCTAATTTGCAGAAGATAAAATGCATACTCAAGGTGACTAATGGGTGAACATAACCAACTTCAACTGGGGAACTTCAATCTGATCCTAGGTCTCCCATATAAGTTGAGGCTTATTAAAGCAGAATGAGGTTCTCAGAGGGTGAATTTGGTGATGTTAGCCCATCGTGCAGGATAGGTCACTAAATTCACCCTATGGGGACCTTATTCTGCAAATGACAGACACTATTTGCAGGCTAATCTGTTACATGCCGGTACAAACTGGAAGAGCAAGTATCCTTTTCCTTTTCTTTTCAATGGTTATTCATGAAGTTGATTGGCTACTTCTGGTACTTGACACTTTTGATTACTTTAAAGATATTGAGTGATAAGTTCCTGCTATACCAATACATTGTATAGTGATAAACCTGCTATGAATGCAGATTATATTCATGTTTTAGTATAGAGACACATGGACAGTGTAGTTGGATTACTGAGTTTCAGGGATTACATTTTCAATGCCCAGCATATCCTATTTGGACTGGTATGATTTGCAGATCATGCCATGAATCTCTGCTCTGGCTACGCCGCTACGCCCGCAGAGAACATATTCTACCAGTTCAAAATATGGGAACTTTTTGAAGTACTGTATAACATCGAAAAAATAACATGGTTAATATATTTCTTAGATATACCTGTTCCTTAATAATGTATTTCTCATTAAGTAAAGGTCCAACTTGAGATTACATGATTTTGGTGACTTGTGAGCCGATTTTTTCCCGAGATAATCACAAATAATAGTCTACATGTAGACCTTTACCTGATGAGAAATACATTATTAAGGAACATGTATTGACTAAGAAATATATTACCTGTGTTATTTTATCGATGCCTTAACCCTTTTATGATGGGAGCTGCGCTGGCGCAGCTTTAAAGATCATGTGCCAGTGCATTCTGTTGTATAAATGCGAGTCTCCCATATGGAGACTCGCATATATAAGAGAATGCACTGGCTTATAAGGTCAAGGTAAAAATTGTAGGCCATTGCATTCTCTAAATTTCTCTTATGTATGTGAGGCTCTCTATGGGAGACTCGCATTTAAGTATAGGAGAATGCATTGGCACAGGATTTTTGCCAAATTTTAACAATCTCCACTCATGGAAGGGTTAAAGGTCCCTGTCAGATCTTTAAAATAGTTCTGAGGTATTGAATAGGTAGAATATGATCTCTATGTGCGTAGCCAGAGTATTAAGATTCATGGCATGATTTAGTATGATTGCAAAAGCATTTTACATGTGCAGTAATGCCCTAAATAATTGACTCCTTAACCACAGCAGAATTATGGGGAACTTTTCAGGGTTTAGTCGGAAATATGGCTTGTTGCCATTCATCGGAAAGCTGTCAGTGAGAGCTTTCCGATGAATGGCAACAAGCCATATTTCCGACTGAAATCCTGAAAAGTTACCCATAATTCTGCTGTGGTTAAGGCATCGATTATTTAGGGCATTACTGTATCTCTTGATTCTTCAATAACTGACTAGATTCTTTTAAGCTTATATAATACATGCTTCTTCACCAGTGTGAATGTCTGGTTGATTATACCCCACGTTTCAAAGAAAAATGAGGGTACACTGGATTGACTGGATTGACTTTCATTGTGTTTTCCCGATTTGTATGAAATTTGGTAAGGAGGTTATCCATCCAAAGTGCTTTCAAATGAGGGCCCGATAATGTTGTTCACATTTTATGTTTGTCCATCTTTGTTTGTCAGGAAATGCTGTTTTTATCCATCTGTCTGAGATCTCAGCCATGGGTATAGAATCTCTATGAAATTTGGTCTACATGTATGCTTACGATCACAAAGGCGTTCAATGACATGTTTGTGATATATTCCCTTTTCTGTTATTATCCTTTGTTCCGCCCAACCCTTTCAACTTTCAACATTGTTCATTTTATTGATGGTCTATACTGATATGAAATTGAAACATCTCAAATGATTGAATTTGAATGCTATATAGTGATCTCCAGTTAGTTCTAAAATTCAGTTTTAAGTCTTTAAAGAATACTATTAATTTCACCAAGAACTTGCATGGCATTTTAGCTTTTTAACCCTTTATTTCATCACTACACGTGTACATGTATTAACAAGTTCAGTTAGATATATTTCATGCTTACATGTATATATAACCTCTGCCAGGCTGCCCCGAGTCACTACACCAAATTTGGTTGAAATTGGACCAGCAGTCTGGGAGAAAAATCGGGACAGACATATCCTACTCTTTTATATACATGTATACCTGTATATATAGATGATCCTTATTTCTTGTTTTGAATATTTATTTGACATAATAAAACACAAAACAAAACTATTTTCATCAAATAAAAAAATATACATCATGATTCATATAAAACACAACATTAGATATGGACTGTGAATGCAAACTGAGATTTTGCATGTTGGGGTCCTCAAAGGTAAGCCCTTTCTCAAGTTTATGTGTCAAAAAATTCATGGGCCCCTGGGCTTACTGATTGGTGTACATGTATGTAGTACAGTAATGCTCTAATTAATCGACTCCTTAACCACAGCATAATTATGGGTAACTTTTCAGGATTTAGTCGGAAATATGACTTGTTGCCATTCATCGGAAAGCTCTCCCCGAGAAATCCTGAAAAGTTACCCATAATACTGCTGTGGTTAAGGAGTGGATTAATTAGAGCATTACTGTAGGTATATATTTTTTGTCTCCACATCTGGTTCTAACTAGCAATCTGTGTGACATTCAAATCACCATGTCTCCTGTCACCCTTTTCTGAAGACGATAACCTAATAATAGTCCTAATCCATAATGGGGGGGGGACCTGCAGCCCCTTTGTGCATTTGGGGTCTGTGGCCCTGTATCCGCTTCTCGCACATTTGGACATAAATATTCACATAGGTTCATATTCAACTTATTAAAATTCTGAAATAAACCAAGCCCATAGTGGACTTATACCTGTTATTCTGTTGGATAGCACGGGCCACAGTGAAAGCACATATATAAAGAGCATACATCTGCTCTGCAAATAGGTTCATATTGAACCTAAATATTCACATTTATTTGATTCTGAAATAGGCCAATAGTGAGCTTATTTTAAATTGTGTGTGTTTTTTTTTATTTATTTAATTAAATTGTTTTAACACGTTGAGTGCCACTACGCAACCTTCGCAGGTTGCCACTACGAGTTTAATCTCGTAGTGGTTTCCATGTCGTGTAACTGACAAACGGAAGCAGTGGAATAGGTCGATGCACCACGAAAACCCGCCTTGGGACATCAGAACAGTGATTTTATAAAATAAATAGTTTGGCTCTCCTTGCATTGTTCAACAGAGGTGAGCACCATGAGCACATATATTCTACTCAAAATGATCCAGTTGTGAGTGAATACAGCTGACACTGTCTCACTGAGTGACCACCAGAGGCAGTCATGTGTGGGCAATTGGACTGGGTTTTTGGTATTCAATAGACTGATAATGTGCATGCACGGGGGGGGGGGGGGGAATGATTACATCGTTGTGTTTCAACACATTGAAACTTCGCACAACCACCCACACACGTCACACAGGCCTGCCAAATATGTTCCCTCTCACGCATGTGCGAATGGACACATCCAATACATTAAAATAAGCGGATAATCCATGACGTTAAGCACGTTGATGCTACCATTATCTCATTATTAGGGAACACAGCAGTTGTTTTTGGAATAGGCCTACACTGTGCGGCTCCATTTGGGGGCTAGGTATTTTATTATTTATAATTCAAGTAAAGCGGAACTATTCCCCAAAGCTACATTGTACCCTCTTCCGAACGTGTTGGACAATGGAAAGCAAAACAAAAACCGTACTCTAGACGTCATGCAGTTCATCGAGCTGTTCCACATGTATGTACGGATAAATGTTTTTGTGTAGCATAGAGGTTTGGGGTAAGGGTAACTTATTTCCAGACGGATGGATGATATGGAATTGTTACATGTAGCACACTCATGAATGTACAGGGATATATTTGGCTACTGTTGCATCGTTGCTTTAATTTTGTGCTGACAATTATTCCTACACTATTATTTCGGGCTGTACTTTGGAACCCTAGCATAGGCCTAAATCAGGCTATATGGGAGATAACTTACAATGCCCGAAACAACAGAAGATGCATGCTCGTAAAGATGCATGCTCGTAGTCATGGATGAAATAAACTCATCCTCACATGAAACAAGTTCACCCGATTCCACGTCGGATTCACCGTCTGTAGCCATGCATGCTCATATAAGTAAGTAATTTGCCCCAGCGTGCATCAGCCATAATATAACTATATAACGAGCTATAACCACCACAAGGACAGACACACCTCCATTAATATGCTGACCACCAAAATAACTTGTTTGGGTTACATTCTACTTCATATTTGTTGCTCAAACGTGTCCAATTGTGTCTACGAGATAACTCGTAGTTGGCACTGGTGGTGGGAATACCCAAATTCCTTCCGCCATTGCCGGCTACGAGTTATCTCGTAGTACTATCAATCACCGTTTCTGTCATCTAAAGTTGCGACGTCATCCAATTCTTGCTTCATTGAAGCCAAATTATGGTCTACTACGGGTATCTATCTTGCCACGATTTGGCAAACTGGCGAGATTACTAATTGATTTCCGGCACTCAACGTGTTAAATGGAAAATTTGAAAAACTAATGCAGTTATAACCTCCATCAAGTTACCCCGAGTCACCACACCAAATTTGGTTGAAATCAGTTTAGGGGTCTGGGAGAAAAATCTGAACAGACAGACAGACAGACAGACAGACAGATCCTACTCTTATATATATAGATTTTGAGGGTCAAACGAGTCATGTCCCTTTATATCTATTAACCTGTGATCTTTTTACCTACAACCTCGCTCTAATATATTGACATTTGATCTGTTGTTGGTGTGTTGATCTGATTAATTTATGAAGTGGAACAATAATAACTAATTCTGCCAAATAATCTTAATACCTTGCTCATGCCAGTATTCTTAAGCCATATTACAGTGATTTTTATCAATGTCCATATAGGAATTTGACCTATGTTGATAACGTGGGCTTGTGTCTGTACAAGATTTGAAACCTTAGTATTGACTGTGATGAGGTGGATCACATTGTTGCTTACATATCTACATATCCGCATTTTGTAACTAAAAACCTGTACCTTGATGCTGTATCAGTTACAAAGTCCAGAAGAATGTATATGGCTCTTATCACCTTTATTAGATGGATTGACGTGATAGGGAAATGGGGAGGTGCCCGACTAATTTACATGCAACATTTCTTTGTATTTCACTGAGCCAGATGACTATATAGGATTACCATTACTCTACTGATGTTTGTCTTTCATAATTGTTTGTCAATGGATTTCCGTTAGGTTGTCCAGTTGGAAAATTAAGCTTTTTGACAATATATATATATCAACTGTGTCTTAATAACAATAATTCATACAGTAATGCTCTAATTAATCGACCTCTTAACCAAAGCAGAATTATGGGTAACTTTTCAGGATTTAGTCGGAAATATGGCTTGTTGCCATTCATCGGAAAGCTCTCCCCGAGAGCTTTCCGATGAATGGCAACAAGCCATATTTCCGACTAAATCCTGAAAAGTTACCCATAATTCTGCTTTGGTTAAGAGGTCGATTAATTAGAGCATTACTGTAGTTCATAAAAAAATTGAAGTTATTGGGACAATATTCGCGAGTCTTCTGTTTCAAAATATTGGATTTATATAAAAATAGGGTATAGATTTTTATGAGTGCAGATAACAGACTTCTAGACTTTTAAGACCACAGTTGAAACTGAGGTTAAGAAAAAACTTACCAAGGACTTTATTAGCTGTTTTCGTTCTTGGATGTTTTACTGATGTATGAACAGTTTGGCGACAGTATGCAAGTCCCTGATGAGGATCTCGGCGAGGTAAAAGTATTCTGTGTTGGACCAAATAGTATGTCTGTCATTTGCAGAATGAGGTCCCCAGAGGGTGAATTTAGTGATGCTATCCGACACAGTGGGCTAGCATCACCAAATCCACCATCTGTGGAGCTCATTCTGCTTAGTCCTCATCTTCTGGGGAGTATCTATAGTCTCAAATAAACATTGTTTTTAGTTACTTTTTCCCTTCTGGGAAGTTTCTCTATCCCCTAATTAGCCTAAGATAAAATGCATAATCGAGGTGACGAGTGCATGAGCATCACCAACTTCAACTGGGGTACTTCAATCTGATCCTAGGTCTCCCATAGCATTTGAGGCCTGAGTAGAATGTCAGAGGTTCCCAGATGGTGAATTTGGTGATGCTAGCTCGCAGTGCGGGAAGGCGTCACTGAATTCACCCTCTGAGGACCTCATTCTGCAAATGATAGACACACTATTTGCAGGCTTTTGTTGGCATGCAGCTGGAATTTCAGATATAATTAATACTCAGTAGAAATATAAGATTAGGCTATAATACAAAATATGGTTTGTTTGCGATCACCTGACCTAATGGCCTCAAAAGGCGCCTACCCAAATTATTTTTTGGCCTTCTCAAGAATGTTTTGTTTTGTGGATCCACTTCCTGATGTGAACCTACAGTAATGCCCTAACAAATTGACTCCTTAACCACAGAATAATTATGGGTATTTTGCAGGATTTAGTCGGAAATATGGCTTCGAAAGCTCTCAGCCATATTTCCGACTAAATCTTGAAAAATTACTCATAATTCTGCTGTGGTTAAGGAGTCAATTATTTAGGGCATTACTGTATGCTGACCCTAGCAGGATGCCGTAGCATTTAATTTTCTATTATTAACTGTATTATTTCTAAATTTTTTGCGTTAGTTTTAAACTACCTATCTATTGCAATGAAGACTGGATATAGTGTGTCTGACAAAAATTTGCAGAATGAGGTCCCCCAGAGGGTGAATTTAGTGGTGCTATCTCTTATGGTGAGCTAGCATCACCAAATTCACCCTCTGTGAACCTCATTCTGCATAGGCCTCAACTGATATGGGAGACCAAGGCTCAGATTGAAGTTCCCCAGTTGAAGTTGGAGTTAACCACTTCTTCGCAGTTACAGTAATGTCCTAAATAATTGACTCCTTAACCATTCATTGGAAAGCTCTCAGTGAGAGTTTTTCGATGAATGGTAACAAGCCATATTTCTCACTAAATCCTGAAAAGTTACCCATTAGTCACCTTGATTATGCATTTTATCTTCTGCAAATTAACGAGTATGAAACTGATCAGAAGGGAAAAAGTAACTAAAACAATGTTAATTTGAGACCATAGATTAGATATTTCCCAAAAGATGAGGCCTAAGAAGAATGAGGTCCCCAGAGGGTGAATTTGGTGATGCTAGTAAAAATTAGCAGATGACAGTATGACGAAAACATAATACAAGTGCAGAAGGTCAAGGATTATATTCATTGGTGGGAAATGTTCAGATAATCAGTTCAACATATTGTCATTTGTTGAACTTATTATCTGAACATTTCCTAAGGGAACTACTCATCAATGAGTATAGAAATGGTTATAATATTTAAAAATATTTATGTTCTTGAATGTTTCATGCAGACACTAGCTTTTGCTGAATTTGTCTGGATTAGCCAAACACTGCAAAAATGACAACTTTAGAAAAAATAATGGTTCTTTAACTTAAAAGCATTGGTTTGCCCTACCAGCATCATAGCAAATTGGGAGGACCACGTAACCAGGCAACTGGTAATTTCAATTATGTTTTTGTAAAGAAAAAGGTAAACTAACAAGTAGATGTATAACTTTCTGCTTCTCATAAAATTTGGACATCAATGTTTTGGAGATTTTCTGATTTTCGGAGTACTGACAAATCAACATATATTTTCAATTCTGTGTACCCTATTAAAGTGATGTGAAACACTCCGGTAGGGTGACTCAATAGAAATGGAGAATAATCTTTATGAATATGAATCCAAATTTCCAACACACACTGTCATTCTGATATATTAATTAGATGCACTGACTCTGGATGGCAAAATCATTTGTGTTTGTTTGTTGCCATTTTTTGCGTCCCGAATCCAGATGTAAATATTTACAATCAAGTGTAGTTTTGACGATGATTTCTATTGAGTGGTATGGTCGATTTCTTAAAAAAAAATTGACGATGTTAGTAGAATGCTACATTCTCCAGATTGACATAACGCCTGAATACTAACAGATCAGTATCATGAACTAGAAAAAGTCCATAATATGTCTTTAACCCTTTCAGTGCCAAGTCCGATTTTTGTATCAACCCATATTTTATCAAGGAAATATGGGTTGATACAAAAATCGGACTTGGCACTGAAAGGGTTAATCAACAGAATTGTAACTAACTTGTGATATTCAGCGTCCCCACACTGACAATGCATTTAACTGGAACATTTTTTTTAATGTTGTTGTCATTTATAATTAAAGGTTGTAATTTCTTCTAGGATTAGCCCTCACAACAAGATTAAATTTTCCTTTTGTTCTAGTCGAAGCCCAAGCCCTTCATTGGTCGTAGACTGGAGGGGTTAAAGCTTGATGACTCAGGGTCAGATCAAGAGCAGCTTATAGACAATGTACGTGTACGTGTAAGTGCTTCTAATACTCATGCATGATGTGCACTGCATGTAGTCTAACACCGGAGTATGAACCTCATCATTTAATTCATTTACTAAACTCACTGGAGTTAACCACCACTCCTCCTGGAGTTAACCACTCCTTCGCAGTTACAGTAATGCCCTAAATAATCGACTCCTTAACCATTCATCGGAAAGCTCTCAGTGAGGTTTTCCGATGAATGGCAACATGCCATATTTCTCACTAAATCCTGAAAAGTTACCCATAATTCTGCTGTGGTTAAGGAGTCGATTATTTAGGGCATTACTGTACACCATATAATTTACGAAACTCACTGGAGTTAACCACTCCTCCACAGTTACTTCCTAGTTATTGTTGCTAGTTCTTACAAACTTAACTTAACTCTCCACAGCGTAAGACACACCATATATTAAGATGTGTTAACCTTGGTTAAAGTCAAAATCCAACGTCACAAATGTTATTTAACCCTTTGAGTGCCAGGTCGATTTTTGTATCAATCCATATACCCTGTGCCAATGCATTCTCTTATATATGCGAGTCGACCATAGGTCGCCTCGCATATATAAGAGAATGCATTGGCCTAAAAATTTTATTTATTTTTTTTACAATTTTTTACAATTTTTTACAATTTTAATAATTTATTCTTATATTCTTTAACAGACTTATTTTGTAGGTTTAGGGCCGATGAGATCGTCCCCTGGCACTAAAAGGGTTAAAGTTGAATGTTAAGATAAAATTACGAGCTAAAATCTACGGTTCAAAAGTAGTTTTGACTGCGCATAAGTAGGTAATCAACGATGTGTTATGGAAATTAATTGAGCCGCTTATTTTTTTATGTGATGTGTTTTGCATTATATATCACGAGCAGCTTATAGAGAGTGTACGTTTAAGTGCTTCTAAAACTCATGCATGATGTGCACTGTATGTGGTCTTAACACCTGATTGTGAATTGTTTAATTGATTAACGCTTTATGTACTAATGGATCCCCCATTCAGTTATGACAGTATACATTGGAATGGTCTATTATTCATTAGGATGGACCTTAAAGGTACTCAATCCGAATTAACACTCGCAAATTACTTTTTCCTTGGCTTTGGGGGTAAAATATATTTGATTCGAGTCGAGGAACCCACCCATCACAGCTCAGAGTAATCAGATATCGATGTTTGAAATCTATTATTTTAATTTTAAGTGGCCCAATAGACAGTCAACGAGAAGAATTTCATTGACCAAATTGCATGTAAAGATGGATAACTCTAAAATCAAGTGGCTTTTTGTGTCAGATATTTGACAAACCTGCAAAATTTCGTTGAACAAAATGTTGATAAATAACAGGTTTTGTGCAATTTTATACTATAGTTGATTGTGCTTTTCATTATTTTTGGGCAATTATTAGATTCTGATAACTGAAGCGGCATTTCACAAAATGTTGTTGTTGTTGGAATGTGATGATATGGGGACCCTCTGATCGGATTGAGTACCTTTAAAATATACGAGCAGATGTCAGCCAGGCAAAAAGATAATACAAGTGCAGAAGAATTCATATTCATTGGTGGGAAATGTTCAGATAATATGGTCGTTATTTTAACTTATTATCTGAACATTTCCTAAGGGCTACTCGTCTAGTAAGTTCATTTGTTGAGCCTGGAAATAAATCATATTTATAGGAATGTAGGAATTATAGCAATCTAATTTGCATGTGCTTGAAAAATCATGCAATGTAAACAAACAAAAATTATCAAAATCAAGCCTTGAAATAGTGTGTCTGTCATTTGTCTGAGGTGTAAGCAGAATGAGTTCGCCAGAGGGTGAATTTGGTGCTGCTAGCCCGCTATGCGGGGTAGCATCACTAAATTCACCCTCTGGGGACCTCATTCTGCAAATGACAGACACACTTTTTCAAGGCTTGTCAACAATATTTGGTTATGTATTCAAACTGAGTTGGGGCTGCAATAAATTTTCTGAATTGGCATTGGTTTTGGAAAGTAGACTAACGGTTACATTGTACAGCAGAATAGCTCTCTGAACATTTTCATTCCCTGTATACCTATTCACATCACACATGACAATACAGCTGCTCATTGTATACCTATAGAGCACACCATGGACACCACACTCATGACCATATAGTCAGTCACTCCTTGTATAGCTATTCAAATCATTCATGACCATACAATAACTCCTTGTATACCTCTTCACCTCACATATGACCATACAGTAACTCCCTGGCTGCCATATTGACCTCCACCATGTATCACTTTGATCATTTTTTATCCTAATGGATCAGAATAACCATAGAGTATGGTTTGCCTCAGTTCCTTCTCAAAGTTCTACCCATTTCCTTTCAAAAATATAGCCAGAATCACAAAAGTGGTTCTCAGCAAAATTCCATACTGCAACTTTAATATGAATTTGTCATACCCCATAAGGAACTGGGACAACCAGAATAGAACATATAGTTGTCAGTTGATTAAATAACATGTATAATAACCAAGTGAGTCACGATGTGCTACCTTTTCGGAAAGCGCAGAGAATAATGTTCAAGATATAAGTAAAAAAAAATCAACTTTTTACCAAATTTGGTTGCCATTTTGGAAGCCATCTTGAGTAATTTGGTCTATAAACAACGTAGTGACACATTTAAGATAGATAAAAACAATAAACACCTTTCATACTAAAGATTGTTACATTTTACTTGAAAACAATGGTCCAAACCTGAAAAGTTAATTTTTGCCGATATTTATGTCAAGTTTATGAGAGAAAAATTCAATTTTTCTAGTAATGTCTGTGGTGACAATAGTAATAATTAACCATGGTGCATCAGACATGTGTTAGTATTCAATGTATAGAAGGCAGAATAACCAATTTGATACATCAACCACAAATTATAAATGATTGTATGGCTTACTGGTTCAATATCTACCATTTTCCATATTTTGGCGGCCATTTTGGCAGCCATTATGAGCCAAGGTAACAATTTTTGTTCTAATGAGTTGGAATATGCATGTGTAATGATATGCCTCACTTACATTACACAGATCTGCTCATTTCTTGTTGAAATATGACTAGAATCCCAATTGTGATATTTAGTGAAATTTTATACCACGTTCTGTAAAATCTAATTTTTGAAGGATTGGAAGGGGCTAGGAGCCCAATAATAGCATATTTCATTGCTCCAATGATTAGTTAATATAAAAAATACAAAATAAAGTCACATTTGTCAACCAGTTCCAGACTGCAGAAACTGATCTAGGCCCGCGGATTAGATTGAGTTTCCCACAGCTGCGGCTTTGTTGGTTTAACCCTTTACCCAACAAACCGGCCAAAACCGGCCAAATAAAGCTTCAACAGCCTAAAATATCTTGGGTCTGTCTCAATAGAACCATACAAATATGGATATCATTGGAACTGGTTCATTGACCACATTGTGATAGTTACAGTTATGCCCTGTGCCAATGCATTCTCTTATATATGCGAGTCGACCATAGGTCGCCTCGCATATATAAGAGAATGCATTGGCCTAAAAAAAATCTTTTTTTAACACTTTTTACCATTTTTCTTACATTCTTTAACAATTTTATAATTTTTAATGTGTTAAGCCAATGCATTCTCTTATATATGCGAGGCGACCTATGGTCGACTCGCATATATAAGAGAATGCATTGGCACAGGGCCCTTCTGTTGGGTAAAGGGTTAAGCAATATGTGACTGTAGAGTTCAGATCTTTCGCCAAGTTGTGATCTTTGAGCAAGGTCATTTGTACTGTGTCAGCTTCCAATGTAAACCACTCTAGTGAATCGCCTGTTAAATGTCAGCAAGCATAAGAGTTGGCATTTCTCAACAACTGGAGCAATAATGTGAAGCGTTAATAGGGTCCCTTATGTTACAGAGATAAATGCTAAAAAATGTCATTGCCGATCGATCGGGGTCATCGGATTTTGACCGGCAGAGTAATTAACAATTAACAATCACACGAACTTCGTTTAATTACTCTGCCAGGACCCCAACGTTCTGTCATTTCTTATAATCATACTGTTTATCAGTAAATTTTAATAGAACATTAATAATTTGAACAACTTTTCAAAACTACCACACTAATTGTAAGTAACATATACAGTAATGACCTAATTAATCGACTCCCTAACCACAGCAGAATTATGGGTAACTTCTCAGGATTTAGTCGGAAATATGGCTTGTTGCCATTCATCGGAAAGCTCTCGGGGAGAGCTTTCCGATGAATGGCAACAAGCCATATTTCCGACTAAATCCTGAAAAGTTACCCATAATTCTGCTGTGGTTAGGGAGTCGATTAATTAGGGCATTACATATATTGTTCAAATTCTAACACAGTCTCCAAATAACACACAGAAAGCATGTGCAAACTATCGACTTGAAGTGAGTTGGTGTTTCATCTCTTTGATGTGAGAGCGAGCCCTTGCATACGATAAGTTTGCCTGATGAATGCCGGATAAGTTTGTGTAACTGTATCACGATTTGTACTGATTTTTACGGAAGCTAATGGTGTGAATGCAGAGGGTGTGTGATTATTGTAAAATATCCTGTATATATTGGTAAGAAAATGACTATTGGATATGAATTGCTTGCTTCTGGGGCAAGCTTGAGTTTAGTATGACTGTCAACTTTGAGGTCCCCAGAGGGTGAATTTAGTGACGCTATCCCGCATAGTGGGCTAGCATCACCAAATTCACCCTCTGGGGACCTCATTTTGCATGGCCTCATCTGCGATGGGAGACATAAGGTAGACTCAGATTGATGTTCCCAAATGTGAATATTGTGATATACACCCATTGGGAACCTTGATTATGCATTGTGTCAATTGCCAGTTTGGGGATACAGAGAAACTAAACTAAAAAGTAGAATCTAAGTTTCTGTAGAAATTTGATAATAAAGAAACATTCTAAAGATGATGCCTAAGCAGAATAAGGCCCCAGAGGGTGAATTTGGTGATGCTAACCTGCTATGTGGTATAGCGTCAATTAACCCTCCAGGGAACTCATTCTGCAAATAACAGCCACACTAAACTCAGAATTTCTTCTGGGGGATAATCACTTTGTCCCTATTAAAGGGAAAGGACTCTTACTTTAAACGGGATGTTCCAGATACAGCTTTTTGTGAACAATAATGGAAATTTTACAGCAAACACCATAACATAAAAATAATCCACATACAGTAATGCTCTAATTAATCGACTCCTTAACCACAGCAGAATTATGGGTAACTTTTCAGGATTTATTCGGAAATATGGCTTGTTGCCATTCATCGGAAAGCTCTCGATATTTCCGACTAAATCCTGAAAAGTTACCCATAATTCTGCTGTGGTCAAGGAGTCGATTAATTAGAGCATTACTGTATATTCACAATGCCCTTACCACAATTATCTTATCAGTTCAGGGACCAGCCTAGAGGTTTCTATTGGGAGAAGTCACTTCTCCCTATGTACTTATTTAGGGAGAAGTGGACTGTTATCAGGGAGAAGTCATAACGGCTGAAGTTCATTTTACACCCCAATATCAGCCTTCGATGACCAAATAAGTATTATGCAATACAAGAGCCCATTTATAAAACCATTGATTTGATGAGTAATTACAGTAATATCCTAAATAATAGACCCCTAAACCACAGCAGAAATATGGGAAAATTTTCAGGATTTAGTCGGAAATATGGCTTGTTGCCATTCATCGGAAAGCTCTTGGCAACAAGCCATATTTCCGACTTAATCCTGAAAAATTTCCCCTAATTCTGCTGTGGATAAAGGGAAATACACTTTGAATATACTTTTTGGACATATGCATACTGGTATATGAGAGCAGTCACTTCTTCCTGGGATGAAATTGAGGAAAAGTGGCACAATTTAGGGAGAAGATGTCTCCCATGTTGCCTGCTAGGTTCATTCTATATCATAATGAAAGAGACGACTTAAAAGAATAAAAGTACTTCTTGTTCAGGCTGATTGGTATAAGCTTACGAAGGCTGTAGATCCTATTAGAAATTCTAATAGTCCGGATGGTGGGGCTTGATCTTTGATACATTGCTCTCAAGAAAGGTTGCCTGGAGGCTAATATTTTGTCTTTTTGATGTGGATATTATGGATGGTGTGATTTTAGGCTATGTTAGCCTCACTGATTGCTATGTCCTGGTTCATGTTTCCTTCCTTATATATTCTGTTGCACTTAGCACTTACTACATTTGAGTGTGCACTTAGCACTTACTACATTTGAGTGTGGGACACTCGCTAGTGCAGTATTTGAGAAGCTTATACCTGATATGGCAAGATTGTTTGTAGCAATAATTAACCCTTTACCCAACAGAACGGCCCTGTGCCAATGCATTCTCTTATATATGCGAGTCGACCATAGGTCGCCTCGCATATATAAGAGAATGCATTGGCTTAACACATATTAAAAATGATAAAATTGTCAAAGAATGTAGAAAAATTGGTCAAGTTGTGTGCCATTAATTGTAAATTTGAGATAGACTGAACATTTTTACCAGTTCGATACGAGTTGCGATCCCCTGGACCTTAACCCTTTGATAACGGGAGCTGCGCTGGTGCAGCAATAAATATCATGTGCCAGTGCATATATAAGAGAATGCACTGGCTTACAAGATCAAGGTATATATTGTTGGGCCAATGCATTCTCTTATATATGCGAGGCGACGCATGGTCGACTCGCATATATAAGAGAATGCATTGGCACAGGGCATAACTGTAACCATCACATTGTGGTCAATGAACCGGTTCCAATGATATCCATATTTGTATGGTGTTATTGAGACAGACCGGAGATATTTTAGGCTGTTGAAGCTTTATTTGGGCGTTTTTGGCCGTTTTGTTGGGTAAAGGGTTAAGCAACCCGTTTGGAAAAAAATAGTAATAAGAATCGGAAAGTTTTACACTCCCCGTGGGAAAATCCTCTGTTTCTATGTTATCCCAACAGAGGGTTCCCCCTGTGAAAGTATAACTTTCCGATTCTGCTTACTGTGGTCCTATATCATCTTGACTCTCTATTATATGTGCAAACAAAGCTTTAATTATAATTAAAACATATGATTTGTGAGCATTTATTCTCTGAAATAACTGAAGCTGTATTTTTTTTTCAAGGTGAGAAAGAAAGTTAAAGAGGAGAACAAACAGGCTGTGAATGGTGGCGACACAACTATCAACTTAAACTTGGCCACCATGCCTGATCAAGAAAAATCTACCAATCTCGAACCAGAAAACAAGGATGACTCTAAGAGCATCGACTCCAAGGAAGAAGTGTCACCAGCTGGAAAGAAGAAAGCTAAAGGAAGTGTCAAAAGAGGTGAGTACAGTAATGCCCGAAGTATATGACCCTTTAACCACAGCAGAATTATGGGAAATTGTTCAGGATTTAGTTGGAAATATGGCTGGTTGCCATTCATCAGAAAGCTCTCACCGAGAAATTTTTCAGGATGTAGAGCTTTCCGATGAATGGCAGCAAGCCATATTTCCGACTAAATCCTAAAACATTTCCCATAATTGCCTCTAATTAATCGACTCCTTAACCACAACATAATTATGGGTAACTTTTCAGGATTTAGTCGGAAATATGGCTTGTTGCCATTCATCGGAAACCTCTCGCCATATTTCCGACTAAATCCTGAAAAATTTCCCATAATTCTGCTGTGGTTTAGGGGTCGATTATTTAGGACTTTACTGTAGATCATTATCATTTCCTTTCAGTGGCTCTGTTGGTAGGGTGCATGGAGCATAATGACTACAGCAATGCTCTAAGTAATCGACTTCTTAAACACAGCAGAAATATGGCTTTCTGATGAATGGCAACAAGCCATATTTCCGACTAAATCCTGAAAAGTTACCCATAATTCTGCTGTGGTTAAGAAGTCGATTAATTAGGGCATTACTGTACATATGGAAATCGCAAAGCGTGTTTGATTCCCGATCAGTGGGATTTGTGATCCACACACACGAAAAGTAACCTGATTCGTGCATCTGGGCAAGTTTGTCATTTGCTTTCCGAGGGATCGGGAGTTTCTTAACCCTTTCATGAAGGGCGCTGTGCTGGTGGAGCATTAAAGACACTGTGTCAGGGGATTCTCTTCTATATGCGAGTCTCCATTAGGGAGCCTCGAATATATAAGAGAATGCACTGGCTTACAAGGAAATTTACAAGAAATTTTGTGAAAACCATCTGCCAATGTATTACATTGACCTAACAATAGTTAACTTGACATTGTAAGCCAGTGCATTCTCTTATGTATGCGAGACTCACATATATAAGAGAATGTATTGGCACAGCTCCATTCATGAAAGGTTTAACCCTTTACCCAACAGAAGGGCCCTGTGCCAATGCATTCTCTTATATATGCGAGTCGACCATAGGTCGCCTCGCATATATAAGAGAATGCATTGGCTTAACACATTAAAAATTATAAAATTGTTAAAGAATGTAAGAAAAAATGCTAAAAAGTGTTAAAAACAGATTTTTTTTAGGCCAATGCATTCTCTTATATATGCGAGGCGACCTATGGTCGACTCGCATATATAAGAGAATGCATTGGCACAGGGCATAACTGTAACTATCACAATGTGGTAAAGGAGCCGGTTCCAATGATATCCATATTTGTATGGTTCTATTGAGACAGACCGAAGATATTTTAGGCTGTTGAAACTTTATTTGGCCGGTTTGTTGGGTAAAGGGTTAAGGCTTAAATTAAAGTGATAATGATGATATCTCATATTAAACTTACTATTAATTGTTTACTTTTACCACATTCCAAGGTTCCTATGGGAACTATATGAACTTGTCAATTAGTATTTAGTATAGAAAGATTTAATTAGCCGAGCTCAAATATGAAAATCATAATATTTGAATTTGCATTTACATCTTAAAGGTACTCAATCCGATTTGATGGTCCCCATATCATCAGATTCCAACAACAACATTTTTTGAAATGCCCCTTCAGTTATCAGAATCGAGTAATTGCCCAAAAATAATGCTAACCACAGTAAACTAGTATAAAATTACCCAAAACCTGTTATTTATCAACATTTTGTTCCAGGAAATTTTGCCGGTTTGTCAAATATCTTAATACAAAAAAGCCATGTGATTTTAGAGTTATCCATCTTCATCAGCAATTTGGTTCGAGACCATGTTCTCATCGACTGTTTACTGGGCCACTAAAAAAATTATCGGTGGTGAAAAATAATAGATTTCAAATGTCGATATTTGATCAGTCTGAGCTTTGATGGGTGGGTTCCTCGACTCGAATCAAATATTTTTTACCCCCAAAGCCAAGTGTTAATTCGGATAATGCCTCTTTAATTATTTTATACTTTAATTGTTGTAGAAGTAACAGACCCTGCGAAATTCCAGGGAAAAGGGATAAATTATAGAGGGAAACTTATTGGTTCTGATGACATATCGGAAGCAAGGGGAGACAAATTATGTCAGGACAAAATGGTGAGGTTAAAGGTCGCAGTGCGGATATTGGGAGAACACAAACAGAGAATCCTCATCAATGTGTCTGTGGATGGTCTGAAGATCATTGATGAAAAAACTGCGGTGAGTTATTAAAAACCATTGGTTCTTGAAAAGTGCCTAATGAGTAATGATTTCATTCACGTGTTAACTCATTCAACGCCAATCCCCAGAAAATTGTGTTGGCTGGCTATCAGCCCCCTTGAGCGACGTCATGACGTTATATTATACTGGAATCAGCTTAGCGATCCGTCCATCGTCCGTCCATCCATCTGTGGACACATATTTGTCCGGAGTTTATCTCAGTTGTTTTTTTGTCATTTTCTGTGAAACTTGGCACAGACATCAACCACCATGGGAACCTGTGCACCTGCGATTATGACGTCTGTCAGACTTTTTTGTGGAGTTATACCCTTTTGTCAACTTTGAAAATTTTTGCAACATGTATAATTTTGTCCGAGCTTTTATTCCTACATATTTCGGTCAATAGGTTTAGAATTAGGGTTACGGGTTAGGGTTGTGCACCTGCAATGGGAATCTTTTATTTTATTATTTTAGCTAAATATTTACTGACATGTGAAACATAGTGTTTTAAAAACACAGGGGGTATCCTTAGTCCCATTGGGACAGTCACACCTCTAGTTATATTTATATAGCTGAGTCGGATATCATTTTTGGCTGATGGCTGATGATTTCTAAGTTCACCACACCTTATTGATTTCATTGTTTAAAAATCCAATGAAATAGTGCATGCAGTGTGTTTGAGTAAGTGACTGATTCGCTGTTTTTGTCTATGTCAATACGCAATCCCTGAAATTTTTAAATTTGCATGGGTACAATACAGGCCTTCTGGTAAATTTTAATACCGACATCTGAGCCAAATTTGTGGAAGTGCTGGTCTGCCATACACTTATATGTGCTTCAATACTTTAACGATCTTTAATTGAGTCAATTATTTTAACGTGATCGTTGCATCTACCAGAGTTATTTTCACAACTGTAGGATTGTCCAAGATCAATTAAATAAACATGATCGATGCCTTCATCAGTTGTCATGGAGCTTTTTGGAGAATGTCATCAAATTGTCCTTTGTGAGCACTGTTATAGGTGATACTGCAGGCTCTAACCACATTATGCCATAATGTAAATATATTTTTAAATATAGTGTCACTAAACAAAGTCATTTTTTACATCCAACAATTTTTTTTTTATAATTTGGAAGTAAATATAATAAAGCTGTTGTCTCAGAAATTTCATCTCAAAAAGTGGGAATAACAACCTCTTTGCCCTGTCCTGTTGGGGGTAATTTTGCGGGTCAAAAATAAATATAAAAACCTGCCTGTCTGCCCAATTTGAAAAAAAGGGTCTGGAGAAACAGATAATCAAGTTTGTGTGGCCTTATATATATAACACGATTTTCTTTAATTTTCAGACTGTGACCTTCACACACCCAGTGCACCACATATCATTCATCTCCAGGGATACGACCGATGCTCGGGCCTTCGGTTATATATACTCACCGGGTGATGGAACGCACAAATTCTATGCCATTAAAACTGCCAACTCGGTGAGATATTTCTAAGATTAACCCTTTCTTTACTACAAGCCTGAGTTTAGTGTGCCTGTCATGTGCAGAATGAGTTCCCCAGAGGGTGAATATAGTGACGCTCTCCACCATAGCAGGCTAGCATCACTAAATTACCCTCTGGGAACCTCATTCTGCTTAGGCCTCATCTTCTCTGGAAAGATCCTTTATTATAAAATTTCTATAGAAACTTCTTCACATCGATTCTATTTCTTTTTTAGTTTAGTCTCTCTATATCCCCAAATTGGCAGACGACGCATTGCATCATCGGGGTTCACAATCGGGTGTACATCACAATATTCACCATTTGGAAACTTCAATCTGAGTCTATGTCTCCCATAGCAGATGAGGCCATGCAGAATGAGGTTCCCAGAGGGTGAATTTGGTGATGCTAGCCTGCTGTGCGGGTTAGTGTCACTAAATTCACACTCTGGGGACCTCATTCTGCAAATGACAGGCACACTAAACTCAGACTTACTTTACTAAATGGATTCTCTCATCAGTCATGAAAGTATAATTGGAAATGTTTATTATTCATCTGGAGGGTACTATCAGGAAACATAAGCAGACGACAGACTGATAATACAAGATAATACAAGTGCTGAAGGATTTCTATTGTTGAACTTATTAACTGAACATTTCTTAACCTCTTCACTGCTATGATGTCTGTAACTATTGTTCAGGGGATGTGGGGTCAGCGTCCTTTTATTTGGCACAGTCAACAACAATACATGTATTATTTATTACTATTATTATATCGAACACTGTTGTGAATTCTCACAACATCTCACAAATTTTTATTTGCTGCAAATTTTGGAAATCAGACTCATATTTTACAATTTACGGTAGCCTTTTGGCTTTGGCAGGGTAGTATAACTATGCTATTAGTTACATCTAACATCATCCCTTCATGATTCATGTATTTATTTCTATAAATCCATGGTTAACACTGGTTAACAGAGGCATTTTGGCAAAATTGAAGAAGCTAAATTAGATAGATAATTTATTGGATAAAGCATGTACATATACAATAGGATTTACAAAATATTGGTAGAAAATTCAATGCACATACAGAATCCAGGCGGTGGTGTGACCTAATGGCCGTCTTCCCAACATCGCCCAGGCAAAAACTAAATTAACAGCATATTTTATCTTTGTTCAGCAGCTCTCATCGATACATATGTGTTAGCATAAATGAGGGGTCATGCATCTGCTTGTATACTGTTACTGTATACTTCATCATACAGCAGATTACAGATTTAACTTCTTGACAGTACGTTAAGATAGTGTAATACTTTGTAATAATGTAATAGTAATGTACATAAAAATATACATAGAATGTGACAAAAGCAATATAAGAAGGATTTATATATATAATGTGTGGTGAGATTTATATATATATTTATTTTTTTTAGAACACTTTGTTATTATTGGTTTGTACACATTGGTATATATACATTGGATAACTATTATCGGACACAAGATCATTAAAATTAATTATTAAGTCTAATAATATATATATTGTTCAAGATAATTTAAGCAGACAACATACAGGTGAAAAGATACACGTGCAGAAGGATTCGTATTCATTGGTTGGAAATGTTATGATAATAAATTCAACAAAGGACAAATGGTCTTTTGTTGAACTAATTATCTGGAGAATGACAAAGGAACTACTTGTCAATGAGAATTTAGTAAAGATTGTTAATATACACTGCATGTCGTTATTTGCCTCAAATATAACCATAGTTTTCTTATATTTCAGGCAGAAAACTTGGTACTGAGTCTCAGAGATTTGTTCCAAGTTGTATACGATATTAAAAAACAAGAAATGGAGGAGGCTAAGAACGCTCAGATAGAGGAACCACAGCCTACGTCAATAACTCTAGAAAAGGTTGAGTCTGAGGTAACTATATGACTAGCACTCAATCTAAATCAATCATTAACGCTAAAATGGTTGAGTCTGAGGTAACTACTACTGTAGCATCAATCTACGTCATTCAATAACGCTAGAAAAGGTCAGGATAGTGTAGTCGACTAATATTATTCAAGAGCATTCTCCAATAAAATACGTGGAACATTTGAAGAAAGCACATTGACATTCCTCAGTAAATATTTTGCGGGTCACATGGAATTACAGTAATTCCAACTTTTGCTTTACGTAAATGTCTTGCGATGGGTGGTGGGTGCCCAGTAATCAGCGGAAAAAGCCACCATAAGACATCGTATACATATTCTTCTAAAAGAAAAGTACCAGACAAAGATGACAGCCAAAGAACATTGGCAAGTTTTTTCTAAAAACCCAAACCGACTGAAGCGAATGATTCCGATGCAGGCGATGTTCCCGATAACATGCCCGGTGCCGAGAGTGACAGGCGGGACAAATGTTTTGTTGTTTTGTTTGAGTGTGAGTAACACAAACAGAACCAAAGATCATGTTATTATAAGAAGATAACATGAGGCTTTTTAAATTTAACTGCCCCATTATTTTGGTCTGGTCTGAGTATTTATATGCCATAAATGAATTGAATTTCATGATTTGTGTGTGAATAATAAGGATCAAACTGCCTTCCTGGATAATGTCAAATTAAAGAATCAAAAGGCCCCAGATTCGCTCTCAACGTATTGAATTTTCAAAAAAATTCCCGGAGCCCCCACCAATGGGAGGGGGACTCCCTCTCCCAATACCCACCTCTGCTCAGGCCTGGGGCCTTCGGATATGCCTTCAGCATATACGGGTTTAGTCTGTCCACACTGGAATTCTAACTGAGAATATTAAATGCCTAACTTGTTGTGATTATATCGTCGTTGCTGTATTAAGTTTCTCAAAACTGATCTGGGTGTCAGGATACCCACCATGGCACTATGTGTATAAACATTAGCCCTTGTAAAACAATTGTCCTTGTGCTCTGATTGTGGATGCATGAGATGTGAGGGTGTAGGTGCTTTGAAACTGTTTTATTATTTACGCCAACACAGTTTTGAATACAGGCCAATAAGTGAAGGTGTTGACACTATTCCATTACTGATACAACACTTTGAGGTAAAAGAAAAATGCCAGTAGCGCCTGATCCTAAACATCTGTTTAATTGCTCCATTGTGTATGAGAAGACTTTCCAATTAGATACTTTTCATTTTTTGTCTGTTTTAAATTTAAAATCAGTTAAATAATTTGCATATAGTCACTCACGATGTACCGCCTATTTTATCTCAAATTGAGTTATGGCCATGGTTTGTCATGCATCTGTGCTTGCGTGCATCCGTCAACAAATTTCCTTTAGCACACCCTACAGGTAACATCTGTAATCCGATCATCACCAAACTTCATATGGATCTTCAGGTTGACCTCTAGATGGGAGCCATCAATTATTATCTAAAATTTGTTAAAAAACATGGCATCCAGCAGCCTTCTTGGATTTCAAATTTGAAATCTGCAGCCATGTATAGGATCTATCTAATTATTTATTCCAGACTTTGCACTGGACTTTGTGTAATGTGCATTTATCCATGAAATGCACTCGTGTTTACTTTATATAATTTATAAAGTTGCTAGTTAAAGTGAAGTTGTAAATACACAACACACCGGAAAATTATATGCTGCCCAGGTTGAGATGGGGTTTTCTAGATAAATGTTTTAAATCTCATTTGAGTGTATTGCTTGTGCTGAGAGTTCAGCTCTTTTTGTTATGCGGTATTTCATAAAGTGTATATCCTATATATTTCCATTGGACGTGTGTCCTTATAAGTGTTTTGACTGGTGGTATTAATATAGTTTCCTATGAACGATCCACGCCAATCTTATTGGATTTAATGGAGTCAGTGTAGCAGTGACTTTCTATTCAAAATGTATCAGATATATTCATTTTCATTTTATCATCGATGTCGTTCAACTGACATTTCTAAATTGAATTTTGAAAAACGTTGAAGCTGATTGAAAAATTATTTAAGTTAATTTAAACTCAGGTGAAGTTTCAATTATCGTTGTGCAAAGTGACTTACAAAATCTTTATCTAATCTGGATTAAGACATGAATGAGTTTAACAAGAAACTTTGATAATTTTGATTACATTTTCTGGCACAAAATTACCCAAGTATTTCAGACTAGACACTTATCAAACTGTTTCTTGCCTGTTTTACAATATGCCGTGTACGTGGTTAGATGGATCATTTTAATATTAACAATAACTAAATGGTTGTAGAATAGTGCATATAAATATTAAAATAATATCTCATTATTTCACAAGTGAAAGACAGTCATGTTTTACTAAGAAAATGCTATTGAGACTGATTGAGATCCATGTGAATGTCTGTTCATTAATAATTGGATATGTAATACTGTAGAATAGCAATTTATAGTATTAGTAACTTTGTGCCAGAAACATGTTTATAGATTAGAGAACAGGCATGTTCTACATTTATTTTACACATTATTTCAGTCTCATATCAGACTTGGAGAGTTGAATTTCAGTTTGATACCACAGATAGTGGTAATGTGATATTTTATCTTACGAAGGTTTACTTAGTATTAGAAGGGACCAAATAATAAAAAAATTCTGAGGCCAACCTGACCACAGGGAACTGTACCTAGTAACTTGTGTGTACACTACAGGTGTTATTTAGATCATAACACATCAAAACAATCATTATATAGGCTAAACAGCTTGTAATTAGGTCAAAAAAGGGCAAAAGGAAAAAATTTGCAAACACCGGAAAAAACGTGTTTTCAGGAGCTGCGACCCCCCCCGCAACCCCACCCCCCTGCCTAAATTACTATTTCTTTGGCTTTGGGTAAAAAATATTTGATTCGAGTCGAGGAACCCACCCATCAAAGCTCAAAGGGATTAGATATCAATTTTTGAAGTTTGTTATTTCAATTGTTTGTGGCCCAGAAACACGCGGTCAGATGGATGGTATCGGTCAAAATTGCGGATGAAGATGGATAACTCTAAAAACAAGTGGTAATACAGCTAAATTTCGTGAATACTCATGTGATAATATGGCCATATTTCGTTGAACAAAATGTGGATAACTAACACGTTTTGGGAAATTTTATACCATAGTTGGCAGTGGTTAGCGTTATTTTGTTGCAATTAATCGATTGTGACAACTAAAGTATATTTTGAAGAAATGTTGTTGTTGTATCTTGATGATATGGGGACTCTCGGATCGGATTGAGTACCTTTAAACAATACTGGCAATGATTGATTATGGTGTGTATCAGGCACTGATGTCATATTTACATATACATGTAATTGAACTCTCATTAATTCTCCATCCATTGTTTGTTATTTATAGGCCCCAGACAGTAGCTCCACAGATGAACCTATTTACTCGGTGAGTTTCATTCTATCATAGATTTAATTGTACTAATACTTGTCATATTGCTTGCGATTTGTTTTCTTAAAGAATTTTACCAAGGTATCACAAATTTTGGATTTCTTTTTAATCCCTGGCGATCATAGTCCATGTGAGCTCTACTATAAATTAAGAACTATTATTGTCCCCCGACGTTTCCGTCGGAGGACTATAGAAATGACCCTCGTCCGTCCGTCCGTGCGTCCGTGCGTCTGTCCGTCCGTCCGTCCGTGCGTCCGTGCGTCCGAGATTGGGTACCTTCATGGTGTAATCAACTCCTCCTACAGTTTTAAACGTAGAGATTTGAAACTCTGGGATATTGTTCCTAACATGTTGGTGATTTGCAACATCTATATAGCTAATCAAAAATATAAATTTTTCCATATTTTTGGGGGGGTTTTCGACTTAGAAAATTTGGAACATTTTTGCCTTTTGGATGAGATTGGGTACCTTCATGGTGTTATCAACTCCTCCTACAGTTTTAAATGTAGAGATTTGAAACTCTGGGATATTGTTCCTAACATGTTGGTGATTTGCAACATCTATATAGCTAATCAAAAATATCATTTTTTCCATATTTTTGGGGGGGGGTTTTCGACTTAGAAAATTTGGAACATTTTTGCCTTTTGGATGAGATTGGGTACCTTCATGGTGTAATCAACTCCTCCTACAGTTTTAAATGTAGAGATTTGAAACTCTGGGATATTGTTCCTAACATGTTGGTGATTTGCAACATCTATATAGCTAATCAAAAATATCATTTTTTCCATATTTTTGGGGGGTTTTCGACTTAGAAAATTTGGAACATTTTTGCCTTTTGGATGAGATTGGGTACCTTCATGGTGTAATCAACTCCACCTACAGTTTTAAATGTAGAGATTTGAAACTTTGGGATATTGTTCCTAACATGTTGGTGATATGCAACATATATATAGCTAATACAAAAATATCATTTTTTCGCGTTTGCATGCGTTTGTTCATCGGGTTGTTTTGTCCAAGAAATTTTGCGGTGGTTTGCAACATCTATATACTGTATAACATTGTTGCAAATAGTATCCTTCTAACAATTCCAATCATGAAGTTTACCACTCGAGTCGGGGGACATGTGGTCTGCGACCTTTTATTTAGGATGTATTCGGCTCAAGTTTATTTGTCGAAATTTTTTTTCTACACAGAAATCACCTGTGTCCGTCTGTCAGTCCCAGATGGTTTCCGGATGATAACTTTAGTCTTAGTTATCTTATTGTTTTCAAATTTTGAGCGTTTACTATAAAGAGCATTTATTATCAGTCCAGAAATATGTAGGGAAATTGGTGGTAAAACCATTGAGTATTAGGTTACATGTATGTTGTGTCGTGTTTATACATGCTAGGTCCCGTTGACATAAGGGAACATGAGGGAACATTAACTATTCAGACTGCATAATCCATGATGGAACATTAAATCGGCATAACTTCAGTTATGGGAAGCCGATCACAAAAATCTTTTCGGCACCATGCTCAGTGGATTAGCGGCGATCGATAACGATAAAAATGTAGACAGGAGTAATCCTTCAAGAAAATCTACAGGCTATTAAATTATGCAAGAATTGTCTCATGTTTTACAAGCAAGTACTGATTTCCTCTCCAAGCAAGCTGCTTGTGGAATATCTAATAATAAGTACTAGTTATGATGGATATGCACACATTAAATCATTCATGGCCGTTTTATTTATAGGTACCTGGTTGTGATGGATATTCACACATGAAATCACTCTTAGACTTTTGATTTGTAGGTACCTACAAGCAATAAACCAATTGAGAAAGAGGAAACGCTGCTCAGTTTACAGGATGAATTGTCAACTCTTGGGCAGGTATGAACCATATATATTCACATACAGTAATGCTCTAAATAATCGACTCCTTAACCGCAGCAGAATTATGGGTAACTTTTCAGGATTTAGTCGGAAATATGGCTTGTTGCCATTCATCGGAAAGCTCTCACCTGAAAAGTTACCCATAATTCTGCTGTGGTTAAGTCGATTATTTAGGGTATTCCTGTATATTATCAACCCTTGGTCAGCTATAAACCATATATATTCACATATATTATCAACTCTTGTGCAGGTATAAACCATATATATTGACATATATTATCGACTATTACAATTTTAAACCATATATATTCACATATATTATCAAATCTTGGGCAGGTATAAACCATATTTATTATATGCTTGCCTATAACATAGAAGGAAATTACCAAAACTTATAGGTACTCAATCCGATCAGAGGGTCCTATATTACTATTTCTTTGGCTTTGGGGGTAAAAAATATTTGATTTAAGTCGAGGAACCCACCCATCAATGCTCAGCTATCGATTTTTGAAATCTATTAATTATTGAAATCTATTTTTGAAATCTATAACAAGTGCTTACTATTAACAATAATAACCAATTGATTTTAGAGTTATCCATCTTACACCCGCAATTTGTCTGTTTTGATCACGTGTTTCTGCTAACTATTGGGACAGATCTTCGAAAATTAATAGCGATAGCTAATCACTCTAAGCTTTGATGGGTGTGTTCCTCGACTCGAATCAAATAATTTTTTACCCCCAAAGCCAAAGAAATAGTAATATAGGACCCTCTCATCGGATTGAGTACCTATAAGGTTGTTGTATTTGTCTTTTAGAAGCCACAGTGATATAAGATATTGTTATTTCACTCTAGATAGCATTATGTCACTGTAGGGTTAACCCTTTGAGTGCCAGGTCGATTTTTGTATCAACCCATATACCCTGTGCCAATGCATTCTCTTATATATGCGAGTCGACCATAGGTCGCCTCGCATATATAAGAGAATGCATTGGCCTAACAATTTTTGTTTTTGTTTTTACAATTTTTTACAATTTTTATAATTTATTCTTATATTCTTTAACAGACTTATTTTGTAGGTTTAGGGCCGATGAGATCGGCACCTGGCACTCAAAGGGTTAAAACTAACACGAGCTGCCAAGGTTGATCAAGTGATCATTGCATGCACACTGTCCACTAGCCAATCGAAAGTGACAAATTTATGACGTCGTGTGATTAATCGAAAATTCTATGTTTGATTCTCAGTTTGTCAAATTCAACTTTGCGCCTGGACTCTTTCCTGTTTGTTAACACTAACAGGTGTGCTCTTTAGTACAACTAACGATTTAATTAATTAAGACTTAACTTAGCTACTTTGAGCCTAAATAAGCCACATATTATAAAAAGATTACCTACAGTTGTTTTTTTTTAATACCTGAAACATCTCATTCGTGTCTGGAAAGAAATATTGAATTTTCACTTGCGGCTTGTAGCTGCTCGTGAAAATTTGATATATCTTTCCAGACACTCATGAGATATTTCGGTGTTCAAAGGAAAATATGTAGATATTCTCTGTATATTCACATACAGTAATGCCCTAAATAATTGACTCCTTAACCACATCAGAATTATGCGTAACTTTTCAAGATTTAGTCGGAAATATGGCTTGTTGCCATTCATCGGAAAGCTCTCAGTGAATGGACTCCTTAACCACAGCAGAATTATGGGTAACTTTTCAGGATTTAGTCGGAAATATGGCTTGTTCCCAGTGAGAGCTTTCCGATGAATGTCAACAAGCCATATTTCCAACTAAATCCTGAAAAGTTACCCATAATTCTGCTGTGGTTAAGGAGTCGATTATTTAGGGCATTACTGTATATTATCAATTATCAGCAACTTATGCATAAGTGATAAATATGAGTAATATCAAATAAATTATATTTTTATATGGCCTTTCTATACTCATATAGGATCAGGTGACATTTTTACAATTTGTGGACGTCAACCTATTGTTGATGTCACTGTCAACACGGTAATATCCCATCTTCATTCAGTTTCGTTGAGAGCTTTTTTTTATTAATACTTTCTCGAACTGTGTACGTTTGTTCTCATCTTTTCCTCACATTTTGTGTATTATAGTGGGAAATTGGGATATTCATGTTGCCTGAGTTGATGTATGTGAATTAATTTCGTTTGCGGATGGAGTTACTAGTGTGGGCTACATAGAACTCAAATCAATGCAACACGAACAAATTAAAATGTATATTCGAAACGTCACATGGCAGTTCATAGTTTCTTTGGGCTTCACTGTTATATACATACTAATCAAGTTAACATTCCATGACTGGAGCTTCCTGAAATTTTGTGAAAACCCTGTGCCAATGCATTCACTTATATATGTGAGTGTCCCATAGGGAGCCTCTCATATATAAGACAATACATTGGCCTATCAATATTTACCTTGACCTTGTTAGGCAGAGCATTCTCTTATATATGAGAGGCTCCCATATGGGAGACTCGCATATATTAGATAATGCTCTGGCACAGTATCTTTAATGCTGCACCAGCACAGCTTCCTTCATGAAAGGGTAAAATTAAGCTCTCATAATAATGTATACTCGAATCGTCACATGGCAGTTCATAGTTTCATTGGGCTTCATTGTTAACACTTTCATGACGGGAGCTATGCTGCTGCAGCATTAAAGATCCTGTGCCAGTGCATTCACTTATATATGCAAGCCTCGCATATAGGAAAGAATGCACTGGCTTACAAAGTCAAGGTAAATATTGTTAGGCCAATGCATTCTCATATATGCGAGGTTCCCTATGGGAGACCCACATATATAAGAGAATGCACTGGCTTACAAGGTCAAAGTAAATATTGTTAGGCCAAAACATTCTCATATATGCGAGGCTCCCTATGGGAGACTCACATATATAAGAGAATGCACTGGCTTACAAGGTCAAAGTAAATATTGTTAGGCCAATGCATTCTCATATATGCGAGGCTCCCTATGGGAGACTCACATGTATAAGAGAATGCACTGGCTTACAAGGTCAAAGTAAATATTGTTAGGCCAATGCATTCTCATACATGTGAGGCTCCCTATGGGAGACTCACATATATAAGAGAATGCACTGGCTTACAAGGTCAAAGTAAATATTGTTAGGCCAATACATTCTCATATATGCGAGGCTCCCTATGGGAGACTCACATATATAAGAGAATGCACTGGCTTACAAGGTCAAAGTAAATATTGTTAGGCCAATGCATTCTCATACATGTGAGGCTCCCTATGGGAGACTCACATATATAAGAGAATGCACTGGCTTACAAGGTCAAAGTAAATATTATTAGGCCAATACATTTTCATATATGCGAGGCTCCCTATGGGAGACTCACATATATAAGAGAATGCACTGGCTTACAAGGTCAAAGTAAATATTGTTAGGCCAATGCATTCTCATATATGCGAGGCTCCCTATGGGAGACTCACATGTATAAGAGAATGCACTGGCTTACACGGTCAAGGTAAATATTGTTAGGCCAATGCATTCTCATATATATGAGGCTCCCTATGGGAGACTCACATGTATAAGAGAATGCACTCGCTTACAAGGTCAAAGTAAATATTGTTAGGCCAATGCATTCATGTGAGGCTCCCTATGGGAGTTATGAAAGGGTTATACATGCTAATCAAGTTAAATTAAGCTGTCATATCTGTCTTCCAGGAGATTGACCACCTGAATGAGCTCAACCTGTCATCAGATCAAACCTCCTCAGCGCCCGATCCCTGGGGAGAGAAAGGCTCGGCATCGTCGCCATCCAACACAGGCAAATCGTCTGCCGATGAGCTACAAGATATATTCGCACCAGCATTTGATCCAGCAGAGGCAAAGAAAACTGCACTGACAAGTGATAATTTGACAAAACTTTATCAAAGTTCCCAGCCTCAAGGGGGTGCTGGATTCCCAAGCCAGTTCGGTGCTCCCCAGCCTTCGCCATTTGGAGCAACTGCTCCTGGGGCTTTCGGAGGCCAGTCTGCTCCAGGATTTGGTGCTTCACAGCCTGCTGGTGGATTTGGAGCTCAACAGCCTTCAGCCTTTGGGGCTCAACCAACATCAGCTTTTGGGGCTCAACCAGCTTTTGGGGCTCAACCAACATCAGCTTTTGGGGCTCAACCAACATCAGGTTTTGGGGCTCAACCAACATCAGGTTTTGGGGCACAACCTGCTGCCAGCGGGTTTGGAATGCCTGCAGGAGGGTTTGGAACGCCGGCTCCATCCCCGGCTCCAGCCGTTAGTGTGAGTGAAACTTTCTGATACAGTAATGCCCTAAATAATCAACTCTTAATAACAGCAGAATTATGGATAATTTTTCAGGATTTAGTTGGAAATATGCCATATTTCCGACTAAATCCTGAAATATTACCCATAATTCTGCTGTTATTAAGGAGTCGATTATTTTGGACATTACTGTATGTGCCTAATTCTGAACCATTTGATAAGGCCAAAGAAAATAATTATGGTCACGGTTTCCATACCACCACTCTTTTAAACCTTCTATCAGGTGCCCAAAGTAATTGACCACTTAACCACAGCAGAATTATGGGTAATTTTTCAGGATTTAGTCGGAAATATGGCTTGTGCCATTCATCGGAAAGCTCTCGGCGATACAGGAATACCCTAAATAATCGACTTAACCACAGCAGAATTATGGGTAACTTTTCAGGTGAGAGCTTTCCAATGGATGGCAACAAGCCATATTTCCGACTAAATCCTGAAAAATTACCCATAATTCTGATGTGGTTAAGTGGTCAATTACTGTGGGCATTACTGTATCCAAGTCCATCTAAAAAAAAATTGCTAACTTTTTCATTAAAAAAAACCTTTAAATGTCCCAGAATGGGTCAAATCATTGTGTTTATTTCTGTTTTATTATACAAAGACAATCAACATTAACCTTACCTCAATTCTGCTGATAAAATATAATACTAGGGCTGTAATGATTCGTCATGAACTCAATGTATCCCATTTCAATTTCAAATAACTTAAGCAAAAAATCGGAGCTGCAATGTCATGTCATTCAACAAATATGTGATAATAAAAATTCTTTCCAGAGGAGATGAGGCTTAAGCAGAATGAGTTCCCCATGAGGGTGAATTTAGTGATGATGTGCGTGATAGTATCACCAAATTCATCCTCTGGGGACCTCATTCTGCAAATGACCATCACCATATTTTGAGACCTATTGCTATTTTTCTATTTCCAGAACCCATTTGGAGCCCCTGCTGGGTCAACTGGCTTAAGTGTGCCACCTGCCCAGGGAGCCTTCCCAGTTGGCCGTTCTCCATCTCCTTTCGGTGGCGGTGGATTTTCCCCTAATCCATTCGCGCCGGCTGGCAGTGCATCACCAATACGCCAATCACCATCACCTCAGCCGTCTGCTAACTTGTTTGATGCACCACTGCTGACGCCAATGACAACCGATCAATCAAATGAATCAACAGAGCCAGCAAAACCTGCTTTCAGTGACCCCTTTGGTGACCTTTGCTCGATAGGGAGCAAAGATCAAACTAGTAAAGCACCAAAAGAAATGTTTGCCGATATTACTCCAAAGAAATCACTCAATGAAATTAATAATAAAGATGGCGCTGCTCCATCGAGCGTGACTGTTAACACACAACAGGCAAGTGACCCATTTGGGGCAACTTCTCCTGTTGACTTTCCTGCACTCACATCTCCACCAAGCACTGATCCTTTTGACACTTCCTTCATGCACTCAAAGCGCACCTTGTTACCAGGTGGCGTGGCTGTTCCGCCACGGAATGGACCACCTCTTGTTCCAAGAAAGATTACTGCAAAGCCAGACACTTTGACTGTTCCAGATGATCCCGACGATTTTAACCTTCCGTCGCCTGATGCACCTCCTCCTCCACTGCCTTGCAGCACTTTGACCTCTGGCCTTCATGAGCCAGTACCTCCGCCGTGTCCTCCGCGACCAGATAAAATATCTCAAACGTCTCCAAAGAAAGTACCAAAACTCAGGTCGATAAAGTCAGCTCCACAATTAGTGTTAAATGTTGAATCTCATCCGAGGCATAATGTATCATATGGGAATCTTGAAACTTTGTCAGAATCAAACAAGGAAAGATTGGAAAATGCTAAAGATTTTCAATCTGCCGTCGGTCTGAAGGTTTACTCGGATCCTTTTAGTGATGATCCATTTTTCGAATTATCGAAGGAACGAGAGAAGGCTTGCAATAAGAAAAAACATTCTAATCTCAATAAATCTCCATTCAAGGAAAAGTTTGAAGTGTTGGATGATGATAAAAAACCTGAATCTCCATTTAAGGAAAAGTTTGAAGCATCGAATGACGATAAAAAACCTGAATCTCCATTTAAGAAAAAGTTTGAGGTTTCGAATGACGATAAAAAACCTGAATCTCCATTTAAGGAAAAGTTTGAGGTTTCGAATGATGATAAAAAATCTCCATTTAGGGAAAAGTTTGAAGTGTCGAATGATGATAAAAAACCTGAATCTCCATTTAAAGAAAAGTTTGAGGTTTCGAATGATGATAAAAAATCTCGATCTCCATTTAAGGAAAAGTTTGAAGTGTCGAATGATGATAAAAAACCTGAATCTCCATTTAAAGAAAAGTTTGAGGTTTCGAATGATGATAAAAAATCTCGATCTCCATTTAAGGAAAAGTTTGAAGTGTCGAATGATGATAAAAAACCTGAATCTCCATTTAAAGAAAAGTTTGAGGTTTCGAATGATGATAAAAAATCTCAATTTCCATTTAGGGAAAAGTTTGAAGTGTCGAATGATGATAAAAAACCTGAATCTCCATTTAAAGAAAAGTTTGAGGTTTCGAATGACGATAAAAAATCTCAATATCCATTTAAGGAAAAGTTGGAGGTTTCGAATGATGATAACAAACCTGAATCTCCATTTAAAGAAAAGTTTGAAGTGTCGAATGATGATAAAAAACCTGAATCTCCATTTATAGAAAAGTTTGAGGTTTCGAATGATGATAAAAAATCTCCATTTAAGGAAAAGTTTGAAGTGTTGGATGACAATATAAAACCTGAATCTCCATTTATAGAAAAGTTTGAGGTTTCGAATGATGATAAAAAATCTCCATTTAAGGAAAAGTTTGAAGTGTTGGATGACAATATAAAACCTGAATCTCCATTTAAGGAAAAGTTTGAGGTTTCGAATGATAATAAATCTCAATCTCCATTTAAGGAAAAGTTTGAAGTGTTAAATGACGATAATAAATCTCGATCACCATTTAAAGAAACATTTGAAGTATCGAATGACGATAAAAAACCTTGTTCTCCACTCAAGCAAAAGTTTGAGGTATGGAATGACAATAATAAATCGGACCATTCTAGTCCTTCTCATAGCAATAAATGTGATTCATTAAATGAGTGCAGTACATGGGATTCGTTTCCCGATGATCCATGGCAAGAGAAGGGAAATGTGACCAAGGAAAATGATTCTAATGTGGAGTTTGGAACTGAAAAATGGAACCCGTTTGGTGATGACCCTTGGCGAGATAAAATGGATGATCAGGGGGTAGATAACATGCAATCGAATAAGGAAGATGATGTATTTGGTGCTGATCCTTTTGACCCAAGAAATTTCAAGACCAATTTCACGAAAGATGAATGTGATAACTCTGTGAGAGATAAATGTGATGAAAATTCAAAGGGAGATAAATCTGATGTAACTACAAAGGGAGGTAAATGTGATATATCTGAGGAGAGCCGTGAGTGTGATGTAGTCAATGACTGTGATAACGAGAAAGTGCTTGAATCTCAAAAAGGAAAATCATTCTCAGTAAGTATAACTAGGTGTACACAAGCCTGCATATAGTGTGTGTCATTTGCAGAATGAGGTCCCCAGAGGGTGAATTTAGTGATGCTATCCCATAATGCTGGCTAGCATCAACAAATTCACCCTCTGGGAACCTCATTCTGCTTAGGCCTCAACTTACATGGGAGACCTAAGATCAGATTGAAGTTCCCCAGTTGAAGTTGGTGATACTCACCCTTTGGTCACCTCGATTATGCATTTTATCTTCTGAAAATTAGGGGATATAGAAACTTCCCAGAAGGGAAAAAGTAACTAAAATCAATGTTAATTTGAGACTATATATACTTCACAGAAGATTAGGCCTAAGCAGAATGAGGTCCCCAGAAGGTGAATTTGGTGATGCTAGCCTGCTGTGCGGGATAGCATCACTAAATTCACCCTCTGGGGACCTCATGAGAGACACACTATTTGCAGGCTAAGGTGTACAGCATTCTTGGGAATTCAAAAAGTATTCAAACATGGAAATCAACATACACAGTGACATCATATTTACGGGTTGAAATTATCACTCCAGATAGAACAGGCAGTAAAAATGTTTACCTGTGAACATATTTTTATAGTGTTCTTGACCTGTTCTCAATATTCTAAGTGCAAATCAATATGAATTTTAATACACTAGGTCCCAGTGAATCAATTTGATTCAATTTAAAATAGTTTATTTGATTTGATTCGATTCGAAATCGGCTGTCATGATTCAAATTTTATCTAATCATTTCCACCAGGTTCATTTACGTGATTTCTATAGATCAATATGAGGATTTTTTTGGCGCTTCACTTCACTTCACTTCACTTCACTGTACTAACGAACAACCACACATACTAATAACAGTGTTGCAAATGATCTATAAATAGACTAATAATTCCTGCCAGGAATTGCGGGGTCAAAAGGGAATTACATACAAACTCATTCGGCTAACCTCCCCAGTCTTCACTCTGCATAATACCACAGGTCTTCACTCTTGATAATTCAAGACAACGAATTGTATCGAGATTTGATGCAATTTCGAATCCTTTGCCCGATTCAATTCGACATGCGAGTCTAAATGAAAATGCCTGATTTCGTAGGGCCCTAGAATACACCCAACCTGGCAGAGGTATAGATTTGAAGTGTTGTGTACCATTATGTAGCACAATGCAAATTTTAAGTAAGTATAATTTAAAGGGACGGGCGGCCTTCATTGTAGGTTATAATTTAGAAATAACATCAAATTATGCTAATTTCCTCAAGAATATACTACCGTAATAGTATAGCATAATAAGGATATTAATGCGATATTATTCACAAAACACGCTTTGTGCCAAGAAAATACAGGTCGACTGTTGTTTAGTTTCTCACAAAAAGCGCAGTGGATTGTTTATTAGCAGAATCACGATATTGTACCAATTCCTTATTTAGATTCGTGCATTTTATACGTCAGTTGTAAAACCATTAATTTGGTGCACCTACAACTTACAACTCAAAATAAGACTCATAGTAATATTCCTTATTTGGTATGTATTACTATATATAAGTTAGGAGAAAATACTAACTGGATTGAAAGATATTCATCTCTTTGCAAGAACAATTATATTATGTTCACATCTTCTATCTTATCATTTCCCAATCATACGTGGATTAGCTTGATTTTTTTACCCTGTGCCAATGCATTCTCTTATATATGCGAGTCGACCATAGGTCGCCTCGCATATATAAGAGAATGCAATTGGCCTAACAATTTTTTACAATTTTAATAATTTTTTCTTGTATTCTTTAACAATTTTATAATTTCACCCATACAGAGCCCCAGACAAACATGAGCAGACGACACTCTTCTATATGCTTCTATATATGTGTGGGGCTCCCTGCAGGGTAATGGATGTTTTTTATTTTATGTCCTAAAAATTGTAAGAAACATTTATTTAAAAAAAATGATAAAACATTGTTAGGCCAATGCATTCTCTTATATATGCGAGGCGACCTATGGTCGACTCGCATATATAAGAGAATGCATTGGCACAGGGTAAAAAAAGTACAATTATATTATGTTCACATCTTACGTCTTATCATTTCCCAATCATACGTGGATTAGCTTGATTTTGAACTGACAGCGGGCAGAATGTGTCGATTAAAATAAAATTTGATGTGATTTGAATGCGATTGTTGATTGTGCCAATAATTTTATCTATGCATTCCACAGCGCAACGGAACATTTGGGAGTTCCAAGTGTTTTTCTATAAACAATCGGTTTTGTAACGTTTTTGATGTTTGTTTACATAACCAAGGGTACAAATGTGACAATTACATGCAATGTACGTGATATTTATGATTGGTATAAGAACAACATCTGTCTATTATATAATAATCTTTCTGTTTATGGCGGTTTTAGTGGATGTGACTATTTTAGCACCTATACCCACAGGGAAGGCCGCCCGTATCTTTTATCATAAGCTGTCAATCCACGGAATAATGTAAATCAATTGGCTGACACACTGCCATTAACCCTTTACCCAACAAACCGGCCAAAAACGCCCAAATAAAGCTTCGACAGCCTAAATTATCTTGGGTCTGTCTCAGTAAAACCATACAAATATGGATATCATTGGAACCGGCTCATTGACCACATTGTGATGGTTACAGTTATTATGCCCTGTGCCAATGCATTCTCTTACATATGCGAGTCGACCATAGGTCGCCTCGCATATATAAGAGAATGCATTGGCCTAACAATTTTTTTTAACACTTTTTACCATTTTTTCTTACATTCTTTAACAATTTTATAATTATTAATGTGTTAAGCCAATGCATTCTCTTATATATGCGAGGCGACCTATGGTCGACTCGCATATATAAGAGAATGCATTGGCACAGGGCCGTTCTGTTGGGTACAGGGTTAAGGCTAATTCTCAATAACCTAACTTTCTTGATTACTTTCCACTAGAGATATGGCAGTGGCATCGAGTGATATGCCACACCTATATACAGCGAACCTAAAACTCTACATGAGAGCTATTTGATACTTCTTATGATTTTAGTGAATTTCGATGTTGCATCCAAATTCTTTCAGGTAGGACTGTCCTGCTAATAACCATACTGGTAACACTCAGTGCACAAGTACCTCTAGAGTAATCAACAAGCAAGCCTTGAAATAGTGTCTGTCATTTGCAGAATGAGGTTCCCAGAGGGTGAATTTAGTGATGCTATCCGCACAGCGGGCTAGCATCACCAAATTCACCTTCTGGGAACCTCATTCTGCTAAGGCCTAAGCAGAATGAGGTCCACTGAGGATGAATTTGGTGATGCTAGCCCGCTGTGCGGGATAGCATCACTAAATTCACCCTCTGGGGACCTCATTCTGCAAATGACAGGCACACTATTTCAAGGCTTGTCAACAAGACTCATGCTAACATTTGCAAAGAAATGAAACATGGAAATTGAAACTAACAAGTGTCACCACAGTCGAAATGTATCGCGAACACGATAATTAGATGTCTTAAGTGACAGCATATCTGTTTCGACTTTTGTGGATTTTTTCAGAAAGTTTTTCGCTAGTTTTACTTAAACTTCTGCTTATGGTGTACGTGGTTCTAGTTGAGGTTCCCAATAGATGTACATAGAGGATATCCACACTTGTTCAGTGGATATGGGTTATATCTCATGAGTGATGACAAAACATTGAATTTCCACTAGTGGCTTTAGCCACGAGTGGAAATTCAAATGTTTTGTCATCACGAATGAGATTTAACCCATATCCACTGAAAAAGTGTGGATATTCTGTTTATTATATACTTTAGTTACTTGCCTATGGCCGCCAATGAATGTCAATACATCAGAAATTTCACCAGTGGGATATCACTTATATCTCACTTGTGGGATATCACTTATATCTCACCGCTAAAACCTTATAATTCATGGGCAAGTATATAATAAATCATAATATTCACCATTTGGGAACTTCAGTTTGAGTCAATGTCTCCCATAGCAGATGAAGCCATGCATAATGAGGTCCCCAGGGTGAATTTGGAGATGCTACCCCTCTGTGCGGGATAGCATCACTAAATTCACCCTCTGGGGACCTCATTCTGAAAATGACCATCAGCATATACTCAGGCCTGATGTTGATTCTTCTTTATTTTTGGCTACGACAAAGCTTGGATCTAGTGTGTCTGACATTTGCTGAATGAGGTCCCCAGAGGGTGAATTTGGTGATGCTACCCCACTGTGCGGACCTCATTCTGCTTATGCCTCATCTTCTGGGAAGTATATAGTCTCTAAATAACATTGTTTTAAGTTACTATTTCCTTTCTGTTCTCCTAATTTGTTGAATATAAAATGCATAATCGAGGTGACTAATGAGTGAACATCACCAACTTCAACTGGGGAACTTCATTCTGATCCTAGGTCTCCCATAGCAGTTGAGGCCAATTAAAACAAATGAGGTTCCCAGAGGGTGAATTTGGTGATGCTAGGCCTCAACTGCTATGGGAGACCTAGGATAAGATTGGTGATGTTCTCCAATTAGCCACCTTGATTGTGCATTTTATCTTCTGAAAATTAGGGGATATAGAAACTGAAGAGAAGGGGAAATAGTAACTAAAAACAATGTTAATTTGAGATTTTAGATAGTTTCCAGAAGATGAGGGCTAAGCAGAATGAGGTCCCCAGAGGGTGAATTTAGTGATGCTAGCCTGCTGTGCGGGGTAGCATCACTAAATTCACCCTCTGGGGACCTCATTCTGCAAATGTCAGAGATCATATTTTCAGACTTGGCTACGACAATGAGTTGCAGTGTCGAAAATATCTAACGCATCATTGCGGAACTTTAATACTCGGGCATTTTATTTCTAATCAGCTCAAATCCCCTGAGCGGACATAAACAGTTTAAACGACAACATTAGCTACATATTATATATCTATGGGATCTCAATAACTTGTTGCACATCATTAAGTACAGTTTTAACCCTTTCTATACTAAATGGATTCTCCTATTCAGTTATAAAGTATACACTGGAATAGTCTATTATTCATTTGGAGGGATGTTCAAGTAATAAAAGCAGACGAAAAGACAACAGATGGATTGCTAGTAATTGGTTGGAAATGTTCAGATATTAAGTTCAACCAACAATGGTTGTTTGTTGGGGTTATTATCTGAACGTATCCTTAGGGATTTACTTGTCCATGAGTATTTAGTATAGAAAGTGTTAATACAGCTTTATCCCACAGGGTTAGAGTGAAAGACAACAACTGGAATGCGTTTATAGCTACCTGTTCAGAAAATCATAATTATTTACAGGAAGCCGATACAATAAATGTAGTAGTAACCAATACAAACATGTGGGTGACAATTTTTTGAGGCACAATAACCGCCTATACAGATGTAAGCCAAAAGGGGGAGACACCAATCGAACAGGGAGGGAGGGAGGGTTTTCAACACAAGCGACTGTCCTCAGCAAAGAAATTATTGGAAAGAATGTTTAACGCAGTACAACTGCGCGCATCCCCCGGCCAAAGATATAGTTCGCATTATTCTGCTCTTCAAATTATCCCCATTCGCTAACTAAATAGCAATACTGCCAAAAATACTTGTACTTTATAATTATGTTTTTATTTTCGTCTAAGTACTCCGCAATATCAGTGTATAGCTTACTTATCTGAACTGTCATGCGGTATGATGTAGTGATAGATACGAGTGAAAGATCTCGTGATCAAACATGATTATGTTTGTACCAAATTTTTGGTTTAAGTTTACGCATCTCTAACCCTGTGCGATAAAATACGTCGTTTTGTACGACAATGTTTTGTTTTCATGTTGATCAACAGATTCTCAAAAATGCTAAGGAAAAATTATATTTTGTCAAAAGATGTGAGTTGATTTCCCGCAAATTGTTATTAAAATAAGCCCAAATCCTAATTGGAAGCAGTTTTATTTTTCTAATAACTGAAATATAAAATTACGCAATATTCCAGTTATAATATTCTGATGTCAACAGTGTTTGAAACTTTAAAAGTTAGTATTTAGTATGATGTCAAGTATGAGTTAATATCACTGTCTTATTATTTAAAAGTTAGTATTTAGTATGATGTCTAGTATGAATTAATATCACTGTCTTATTATTTAAAAGTTAGTATTTAGTATGATGTCTAGTATGAATTAATATCACTGCCTTATTATTTAAAAGTTAATATTTAGTATGATGTCTAGTATGAATTAATATCACTGCCTTATTATTTAAAAGTTAATATTTAGTATGATGTCTAGTATGAATTAATATCACTGTCTTATTATTTAAAAGTTAATATTTAGTATGATGTCTAGTATGAATTAATATTACTGTCTTATTATTTAAAAGTTAGTATTTAGTATGATGTCAAGTATGAATTAATATCACTGTCTTATTATTTAAAAGTTAATATTTAGTATGATGTCTAGTATGAATTAATATTACTGTCTTATTATTTAAAAGTTAATATTTAGTATGATGTCAAGTATGAATTAATATCACTGTCTTATTATTTAAAAGTTAATATTTAGTATGATGTCGAGTATGAATTAATATCACTGTCTTATTATTTAAAAGTTAGTATTTAGTATGATGTCTAGTATGAATTAATATTACTGTCTTATTATTTAAAAGTTAGTATTTAGTATGATGTCTAGTATGAATTAATATCACTGTCTTATTATTTAAAAGTTAGTATTTAGTATGATGTCAATTATGAATTAATATCACTGTCTTATTATTTAAAAGTTAATATTTAGTATGATGTCAAGTATGAATTAATATCACTGCCTTATTATTTAAAAGTTAGTATTTAGTATGATGTCTAGTATGAATTAATATTACTGTCTTATTATTTAAAAGTTAGTATTTAGTATGATGTCTAGTATGAATTAATATTACTGTCTTATTATTTAAAAGTTAGTATTTAGTATGATGTCTAGTATGAATTAATATTACTGTCTTATTATTTAAAAGTTAATATTTAGTATGATGTCGAGTATGAATTAATATCACTGTCTTATTATTTAAAAGTTAATATTTAGTATGATGTCGAGTATGAATTAATATCACTGTCTTATTATTTAAAAGTTAATATTTAGTATGATGTCTAGTATGAATTAATATTACTGTCTTATTATTTAAAAGTTAGTATTTAGTATGATGTCTAGTATGAATTAATATCACTGTCTTATTATTTAAAAGTTAGTATTTAGTATGATGTCAAGTATGAATTAATATCACTGTCTTATTATTTAAAAGTTTATATTTAGTATGATGTCAAGTATGAATTAATATCACTGCCTTATTATTTAAAAGTTAGTATTTAGTATGATGTCTAGTATGAATTAATATTACTGTCTTATTATTTAAAAGTTAGTATTTAGTATGATGTCGAGTATGAATTAATATCACTGTCTTATTATTTAAAAGTTAGTATTTAGTATGATGTCTAGTATGAATTAATATTACTGTCTTATTATTTAAAAGTTAGTATTTAGCATGATGTCTAGTATGAATTAATATCACTGTCTTATTATTTAAAAGTTAGTATTTAGTATGATGTCAAGTATGAATTAATATCACTGTCTTATTATTTAAAAGTCAATATTTAGTATGATGTCGAGTATGAATTAATATTACTGTCTTATTATTTAAAAGTTAGTATTTAGTATGATGTCTAGTATGAATTAATATCACTGCCTTATTATTTAAAAGTTAATATTTAGTATGATGTCTAGTATGAATTAATATCACTGTCTTATTATTTAAAAGTTAATATTTAGTATGATGTCAAGTATGAATTAATATCACTGTCTTATTATTTAAAAGTTAATATTTAGTATGATGTCAAGTATGAATTAATATCACTGTCTTATTATTTAAAAGTTAATATTTAGTATGATGTCAAGTATGAATTAATATCACTGCCTTATTATTTAAAAGTTAATATTTAGTATGATGTCAAGTATGAATTAATATCACTGCCTTATTATTTAAAAGTTAATATTTAGTATGATGTCTAGTATGAATTAATATCACTGTCTTATTATTTAAAAGTTAATATTTAGTATGATGTCAAGTATGAATTAATATCACTGCCTTATTATTTAAAAGTTAATATTTAGTATGATGTCAAGTATGAATTAATATCACTGTCTTATTATTTAAAAGTTAATATTTAGTATGATGTCAAGTATGAATTAATATCACTGCCTTATTATTTAAAAGTTAATATTTAGTATGATGTCAAGTATGAATTAATATCACTGTCTTATTATTTAAAAGTTAATATTTAGTATGATGTCAAGTATGAATTAATATCACTGCCTTATTATTTAAAAGTTAATATTTAGTATGATGTCAAGTATGAATTAATATCACTGTCTTATTATTTAAAAGTTAATATTTAGTATGATGTCAAGTATGAATTAATATCACTGTCTTATTATTTAAAAGTTAATATTTAGTATGATGTCAAGTATGAATTAATATTACTGTCTTATTATTTAAAAGTTAATATTTAGTATGATGTCTAGTATGAATTAATATCACTGCCTTATTATTTAAAAGTTAATATTTAGTATGATGTCTAGTATGAATTAATATCACTGCCTTATTATTTAAAAGTTAATATTTAGTATGATGTCAAGTATGAATTAATATCACTGTCTTATTATTTAAAAGTTAATATTTAGTATGATGTCAAGTATGAATTAATATCACTGCCTTATTATTTAAAAGTTAATATTTAGTATGATGTCTAGTATGAATTAATATCACTGCCTTATTATTTAAAAGTTAATATTTAGTATGATGTCTAGTATGAATTAATATCACTGCCTTATTATTTAAAAGTTAATATTTAGTATGATGTCAAGTATGAATTAATATCACTGTCTTATTATTTAAAAGTTAATATTTAGCATAATGTCTAGTATGAATTAATATCACTGCCTTATTATTTAAAAGTTAATATTTAGTATGATGTCTAGTATGAATTAATATCACTCTTATTATTTAAAAGTTAATATTTAGTATGATGTCTAGTATGAATTAATATCACTGTCTTATTATTTAAAAGTTAATATTTAGCATAATGTCTAGTATGAATTAATATCACTGCCTTATTATTTAAAAGTTAATATTTAGTATGATGTCTAGTATGAATTAATATCACTCTTATTATTTAAAAGTTAATATTTAGTATGATGTCTAGTATGAATTAATATCACTGCCTTATTATTTAAAAGTTAATATTTAGTATGATGTCAAGTATGAATTAATATCACTGTCTTATTATTTAAAAGTTAATATTTAGTATGATGTCGAGTATGAATTAATATCACTGTCTTATTATTTAAAAGTTAATATTTAGCATGATGTCTAGTATGAATTAATATTACTGTCTTATTATTTAAAAGTTAGTATTTAGTATGATGTCTAGTATGAATTAATATCACTGCCTTATTATTTAAAAGTTAATATTTAGCATGATGTCTAGTATGAATTAATATCACTGTCTTATTATTTAAAAGTTAGTATTTAGTATGATGTCTAGTATGAATTAATATCACTGCCTTATTATTTAAAAGTTAATATTTAGCATAATGTCTAGTATGAATTAATATCACTGCCTTATTATTTAAAAGTTAATATTTAGTATGATGTCAAGTATGAATTAATATTACTGTCTTATTATTTACAAGTTAATATTTAGTATGATGTCAAGTATGAATTAATATTACTGTCTTATTATTTAAAAGTTAGTATTTAGTATGATGTCAAGTATGAATTAATATCACTGCCTTATTATTTAAAAGTTAATATTTAGTATGATGTCAAGTATGAATTAATATCACTGCCTTATTATTTAAAAGTTAGTATTTAGTATGATGTCAAGTATGAATTAATATCACTGTCTTATTATTTAAAAGTTAATATTTAGTATGATGTCTAGTATGAATTAATATCACTGTCTTATTATTTAAAAGTTAATATTTAGTATGATGTCTAGTATGAATTAATATTACTGTCTTATTATTTAAAAGTTAATATTTAGTATGATGTCAAGTATGAATTAATATTACTGTCTTATTATTTACAAGTTAATATTTAGTATGATGTCTAGTATGAATTAATATCACTGCCTTATTATTTAAAAGTTAATATTTAGTATGATGTCTAGTATGAATTAATATCACTGTCTTATTATTTAAAAGTTAATATTTAGTATGATGTCTAGTATGAATTAATATCACTGCCTTATTATTTAAAAGTTAATATTTAGTATGATGTCAAGTATGAATTAATATCACTGCCTTATTATTTAAAAGTTAATATTTAGTATGATGTCTAGTATGAATTAATATCACTGTCTTATTATTTAAAAGTTAATATTTAGTATGATGTCTAGTATGAATTAATATCACTGTCTTATTATTTAAAAGTTAATATTTAGCATAATGTCTAGTATGAATTAATATCACTGTCTTATTATTTAAAAGTTAATATTTAGCATAATGTCTAGTATGAATTAATATCACTGCCTTATTATTTAAAAGTTAATATTTAGTATGATGTCTAGTATGAATTAATATCACTGTCTTATTATTTAAAAGTTAATATTTAGCATAATGTCTAGTATGAATTAATATCACTGCCTTATTATTTAAAAGTTAATATTTAGTATGATGTCTAGTATGAATTAATATCACTGTCTTATTATTTAAAAGTTAATATTTAGTATGATGTCGAGTATGAATTAATATCACTGCCTTATTATTTAAAAGTTAATATTTAGTATGATGTCGAGTATGAATTAATATCACTGCCTTATTATTTAAAAGTTAATATTTAGTATGATGTCAAGTATGAATTAATATCACTGTCTTATTATTTAAAAGTTAATATTTAGCATAATGTCTAGTATGAATTAATATCACTGCCTTATTATTTAAAAGTTAATATTTAGTATGATGTCTAGTATGAATTAATATCACTGTCTTATTATTTAAAAGTTAATATTTAGTATGATGTCGAGTATGAATTAATATCACTGCCTTATTATTTAAAAGTTAATATTTAGTATGATGTCGAGTATGAATTAATATCACTGTCTTATTATTTAAAAGTTAATATTTAGCATAATGTCTAGTATGAATTAATATCACTGCC